>JALGBA010000364.1:837500-1334705 GCA_023970755.1 Azemiops feae
GTCTTGGGAATGCGATGTGCGGGAATCCCCTGTTTGCAGCTCAACCTCGTCTGCCTTTGAAGCACTTGATAGTGGTAAGGCCGTCTCGAGGTATCTGGAGTCTTTACTGAGTAGGGTCCATTCCGATGACCAGATCAGTTGTCCTCGCAGCTTGGGCTTTGCCCCCAACTGGGAGGCCTGAAAAAGTTCCTTCTCCACCGGCACGCTGGCTTTCGCTCCCTCTAGGGTAGCAGCCACCACTGGGGTGCTGGTTTCAGGCGCTCTTTCTTTCTACATGCTGAGATCTTCCCCGAATCTTTTTTGGTCTATCCCTCAATTCTAGGGACAGCGACTGGGGCTTGGGACCCCAAGATAGTCATGATTCTGACAGATGAAACTCTTCAAAAGAACTTTGAGGCATTGGCCTCATCACTCCAAATAACACTGTCCCATTGTTCCTCTGTCCAGGTAACATGGGTTTTAGCCCACTTTAGTCTTTTCAACCTTTGTCATGGTTCCGACAGATGAAACTCTTCAAATGAATTTCGAGGCATTGTTTACCTTAAATAATCTTTTATTCGAGAAGCAAAGTATCGGCACTACATAGGTAAAGCCAAAAACTGAATTCCCCTCCCCTGGGCACAAAGTAGCAAAGCACAATTCCCTCCTCCAATTAACAGTCATAAATCACATTCCCCAATTGGCTTTCTCCCCAGCTCTCCAGCCTGCCAAATCTTTATCAGCTCTGGACGCAATAGCCTTGATTCCCATGGCTGAGTTATTATTGTTATGACTAACTGGACTCTCATCCACATCCCCCTTCCAAGCATCATCTAACTCTAAAAGAGAAAGAGAAAAGATGGCTACATTTCCATCTGTTGCCAAAGCAAGAACATCCGATGTTAGCAGCATTGACAACCTTTGTTTGAGAGATAAAAGTGGCTTTTTTCGTGGAATTCTAGATTTTAGGCCAAATTCCTGCAGTCTGCGCCAAACAGTCCTTGCACTCAACTTCACATTGCATTGCGCCATTTCATCTTGTATACACCCAGATGATTTTCTTCTGTCACATAGGCACAGTCTCTTAATTCTTCTATCATCACTTGCTGTTGTTCCTGCCTTTACCAGTGTGGTTTTGTAGTGACTGAGTCTCCTTATACCTCTTCAAAAACCTAGAAATGCCACCTTTGGTTACGTTTCCACCAATTTTTCTTCTAATTTCTTTATAACTGTAGCCTTGTTCACTTAATAATACTATTTTACATCGCTTTCTGGGTGACCAGTCAACTCTTTGCACCATTACTTTAATTTTATTATGTTACAAGCTCACTAAATGAAAGAACACAAAAAACCCCAACCAACTTGATAGCGATCACATAACACACTGACAAATGTCCTCCTCTGAGCTTCAATACATGACATCAATAACTGAATCCTACTGTGATCTGATTGGCTCATTGGCTACAATCAGATGAAGGAAAGCTACTTGATATCAAACTAAGCAAGTTGTGCTTCCTTTTTCTGGTTATTTGGCTATAACTTTTCATAGAATACAGATAATTGAACAAACTTTGTTGCATTACATTCTTGATTAAACTATCTTTCCATTGATATATAATTTTATGGTTGTTATTGTTGTTAGTTGCGAAGTCATGTCCGACCCATCACGACTCCATGGACAACGTTCCTCCAGGCCTTCCTGTCCTCTACCATCTTCTGGAGTCCATTTAAGCTCACGCCTACTGCTTCAGTGACTCCATCCAGCCACCTCATTCTCTGTCGTCCCCTTCTTCTATTGCCCTCAATCTTTCCCAGCATTAGGCTCTTCTCCAGTGAGTCCTTCCTTCTCATTAGGTGGCCAAAGTATTTGAAATTTTATGGTACTACTCCAAAAAAAAGTGGTGTTATTAGCCATGAAACCTCAAATGTACACTACTGTATTTTCCTGTGTCTCTGTCCTAATCTTATTAGTCTTAATTGCCGATAGCCAGCCTCACATTCCTTCGGTTTAAGCTTATCTTGAATGTTTAAGCTGATACTTTGTTGGCGCATTAACTGTTCGTTTGCCTTGGGCCGCTTAGCTTGGTGCTGAATCAGATTGATTTGCATTGGGGTTTTTTTCTGTATTGGCCAATGTATTTCTTGTTTGATTAAATTATATCCTTTTTATTGGGGTGAAGGGGGTGTCTCTCGTCATTAAGTACTAATTGTAAATGCATCATTTTATTGCATATTTCAGTACACAAATGTAGATGTTGAGTAAAAATTTAATGCAAAGAAAAATGAGAATAAAAATATAAGCAATTATTTTATTATATATTACTCACAGGCTGAACACGCAAGAAAGGGCAGGATTGTTCGACTTAGCTTTTGAGCCTTCTCCACTCACACACAGACACACCATGAAAAATTTGAGAAGAATCTCCTCTTAAAACATATTTATTCAACTTCCATTGACTTCAATCCCTATTTTTTTGAAGTGTTTATGCATACATCTTTCTCCCTCCCCCCACAAATGCCGTGGAATGTGTTACATGATTTATTGCTCTGCAAGTGCAAATGAGGTGCACAGTTATCACTTTGTGAAAGTAGGTCAACACTGACTTTGAGGGGAAAAGTCCAATTTAAAAAAGTGACTTTGAAGGGAACTCCTCCCCCAAATAAAAAAAACTGTGTTACAATACAGGAAGTTTAGGAAGCAGTTGGGAAAAGGTTTGTAAAATACAATTGCTAAAGATAATAATGCAAGACTGGACAAAACACAGGTTTGTAAAAAAAAAAAAAAATCTTGCACAATCTTTACCTACACTTTACTCCAAAAAGTTAACAGTGTTACACTATCAACTTACAAAAATGAAAGGACTACTTAAAATGTATTATATGTGTTCAGAATAATCATAGAAGAAATTGGTGAGGAAATATCATAACAAAGAGAATTTCTTAGCTTATGAGACATCAGACTATCATTTACAAACTCAAATTTTAATGACAGAATTGTAAAAACTTTACAAAACATTAACTAAATGCAATAATGGTCATGTTAAAATTAGCAAAAACATTAAAGATATTTCTCTCCCCCTCTCCCATCCAAATGCACACTTTAAATATCTACTTGATCAGGTCACATATAAATTTGATAAGTGATTATTGGCATAATAGGACACCACATACACCCACACATATAATCTCTGTATTTAATTGGATCCAATCTGCAAAACTCTCAATGACCACTAGATGGCAGAAAGAAATGTACTTTAACACTTCATTGATCTCTATGGTTGTCTGTATTTTTATTGCCCAGATCCAGTAGCCCCAGTGGAACTTTCATCCAAACAGCAAAAGGTCAATGTAGTGTTCCAGTATACAAATATCCTAGGACTGACTGTCAAAGAGTACCATTACTTGTGATTCCCTAGTTTGCAGTTTCAAACGGTAATATGTATAAAAACAAATTTTGGACACAAATCAGTCATTACAACTGAGCCTAATAAACTTGTGCAATCATTTGAGCTGAGTGCTGTATAAACATTTTGAGTGACTATTACAGGAAGAAATAAAAATTAAGAGGGCTTTATATATTTGCTATGAACCTACCTGAATCACAGTTCTTTCAGCACAATTCTTCTACATTTCTCAATGCAATAATAAAAATTAATTGCATATGTTAGAAAGTAATTAGAAAATTAAGTAATTTAATTAATGAATCAATGTATAAATCAATTAATAAATTAATTTTAAAATTCATTGCATATATTAGAGATTAGTTCGCATAAACTAAAATTACTCCAATTTATATTTATAACCCTCCCCCTCTGAGCAATTACGAAGAAAAAATGATTATCTGCGTCTATTATTATACTGCACAGTATTTCTTCTTTTCAGATATATAGTATATTTTCTTGGAAACATTGTTTCTCTTGTCCTTTCCCAGTAATACTGTATGATAATGTAAATAGAAGACAAATTTTGCATATGGAAAAAGATTATGTATTTATTAGATTTCTATCCTGCATTTATTATTTTATAAGTAACTCGATTTCTTCCTCCTCCTATTTTCCTTACAACAACAACTTTGTGAGGTGGGTTGGGCTGAGAGTGATTAGTCCAAAGTCACCCAGCCGGCTTTTATGCCTAAGGCTGGACTAGAACCTAGTCTACCAGCTTCTAGCCTGGCGCCTTAACCATTAGACCAAACTGGTGTATTTAAAAAGTTTTTGCTCAAAAATATTGGTTAAAAGTTTTAATTACAGGCTCAGGAAATTACTGACCCATAAAAGTTGTTCTATCAAAATATGAAAATTATGTATTTCTAAAATATAAGCTTCAGGGTTATTAAAAATGTAAGTCAAATCAAATATCTTGAAAAACTCAAGGAAAAAGGGGTCTAAATTAAATACAATAAACCAACATAATAAAGGTAATGCTACAAATATAAATTTCTAAGTAATTATGAAAGAATACCTATTTCTGGAGAACTACTGCAATAGTCCAGCAGTATTCTCATGGTTGGCACAATTGCATTCAGCATAATTTTGCATATGTGTGTTTGTGCGCCTTCAGGTCAGTGGTCATTCCTTGATCTTTTACCTGAACAAGTTCCTGCAACTTTCTTGACAGGATTTCAGTTTGGTGTAATGGTGAAGACAGATAGTCTGGAAAGCAGGAGTATGTGAGTTCTAGTCCCAACTCAAACATAAAAAGCCAGCTAGGTGACTTTGGGCCAGTCCTCTCTCTTAGCCTAATCCCCTAGTAAGGTTGTTGTTGTGGGGAAAATAGGAGGAGGGAGTTATGTTTGACATTTTACAGTATATAAAAAGGAGGGATAAAAAGTCTAATAATAACAATAATATCAGGAATTCCCCTTGCCTGCTTTCTAATACTGAGAGTATGACTAGTTCCAGGTCACTCAGCTGGCTTCATGTCTAAGGCACATTGCCTGTATTATTCTGAATATAACAATCGATTTTCTACACCACATATTGTAATTAATGAAATGATAAAGATATTATGAGACTTTAACAGTCTATCCTTAACCACAAAACCCCACAGAGTCACTTTGGGTTAGTTACTTAATTACTAGTCTACCTGCAAGGTTGTTGTTTGGGGAAAATAGGAGGAGGGAATACTGCACATCTGTCAGAATCCTGTCTTTCTATGGGCATTAGGGTTTCTGTTCTCTTTCGGGTTCTGTCATTCCTCTGGGGGGAGAGGGTGCTCAGGGTTGCTACAGTGTATTTCCTTTGCCTTGTTCCTTGCTCTATCCCCTTTGATGTTTCTTCCTCGGGTGAGAATGGAATGTGCCTCCAGCTATCTGGCTTATCTCCCGGCGCGAAGACCTAACAGCCTTGGAAGCGGCGCCTTATCACTCCATTCCCACATTTTCACAGCTGCGAGTTGGCCTATTTGAATAATCCGGATGGACAGTTGGGGTGGGGTTTTCATTGTCTCTTTTAAACTATTGATTCATGGAGAAAATCCTCAGATCCTGCCTTCTACTACTGCTGTCAACACCTTCCAATAAAAGTTCCTTTTGAAATGATGCTCATTTCAAGAGTTCTGCTCTCTTGGGAGGCTTAATTGAGGCAGTTCCTTACAACATCCATTGCCTTGAGTTCCCGAGTGAAAGATGGGATATACATCTAATAAATAATAAAGTACTATGTCAGTGAAAAGAAATGGCAGGAATAAAGGATAAAAAAATGCCCCCACCTAAAAATCCAATATTAATCCTAGCTTTACTTATAAAGTGGTACCTCGGTACCAATTGTTAATTGGTTCCAGGCACAATGAGTACCAAAAACAATGAGTACCAAACAAAATTTTCCCATGAGGAATAATGTAGTGAGTCACAAGGCAGCCAACATCAACAAGTTCTAGCTTGTGCATTGAGTACCAAACAAACAATGAGTACCAGGACAAAATGCATTGAGTACCAAATCTGATGAGTTTCAAAGCAGTTGAGTATCAAGGTACCACTGTATATGTAAAATGTATGACAAAACAGTCTCATTTAGCTGCATCCAAAAATATTGGCAATAGTATTTCAGGAAAGACAGTTTTAAACCATGTGTGTTAAAGTATTAAGATTTTGAAATGTTTAAATGGTTCTAGAGAGAATGGCTGGCTTAAGGGAAAAAAAGTCAAGTATTTTTTTTTAAAAAAAGTTGAATCATCAGTAGATGAATTGTACTGGATCAAACAATTTGATTTAATAATAGTGAAGGTCAAATTCTCACATATGTATTGTTGCCTTCACAAATTGCTTTCAGGTTTGCATTTTATTCCAAACCAAACTTACTTTGCGCAAAGTGTTCCAATATTTTGGAATTTAATTCCCAAATAGGAAATATTCTTTGCTCAAAAACCAGAATATTTTCAGTTTATATTTGTGTTACATATATATAAACATACACACACATAAAACACACACAGTATCTCTATACAAAACCTAGGAAAAAAGTGTGCTCCCCATTGTGGTCATATAGAAAGCTTCCTTTTTGGATAATGAATTGCATGGGGAATTAGAGATGAATGTAAAAAACTAAACTTTTAGTATCCTACTCTCAATTATCAACATTTCATTCCAGTAAAATAGTATTTTAACTGTACTGTTAGGCAGTTTAATTTTTTCATCCCAGGGCTTCCTTTTTTATCTATCTAATTTGTTTTCCATAAAATGTTTATCTAACGGTTTCCCAGACAATTAAAACAATATAAATTTTAAATGAAAGACAGGAGAAATAGAGAAAAATATAGAAAAGTGGAAATGAAATAAAAAAGGCAAAAGAAAAAAGAAGGGCTAATGAGAAAATAATAAATGGCTTTTGATCTTAACAGTTTTAAGTTCATTTATATTTTACCCTCTAAGGTTACATCAAAGTTTCTTTCCATAATCTACTCTTTGTACTAATCAAATTCCTAAATCATCAGTTCATTTTTTTCTTTTTTCAGCAAAAAGTCCATAAGGAATTTCAAGTAACTAATAAATGTAGTAATTGATCTTTCTCAAAACAACCAAGTTAATTGCGCCATTTCTGCTAATTCTGTCATCTTCACCAATCATTCCTCCATTGTGGGTGTTTCAGAATCTTTCAATTTTTGTCCATATTGTTGCTCTGCAGCAGCAATCATATTATATATTTGTTGCTCTTAACCTGCTGTTTCTTTCCTATAAAATACTTCTTGTGCTGTGACCTATAAAGGCATTTTCAGGCACAGTTTGGAATATATCCATTCCATATGCTCAATATGGCACTTCTGGCACAGTAATTTTTGAAATCTACATTAACTTTATAGTTCAACAGAAAGCCATGCCTTCCAAACTTCAGATCACGCTAATTCAAAAATTCTTTTCTCAGCAGCACCCATTCTTTTATCCAAAGTAAACAACTGGCTACAAAATACAGTTTTAAATCAGGCAATCTGAATCTCCCGGAGGGAGGGAGCACTCAGATTTGAATCAGGATTTCCTCATGATGAAAGTAAATAAAAATCCTTAGGAAAATATAGAGTTCATTTTGCAATACCAGGACCGCAAACTAAAGTCTTGGGTATGACCAGGTTTACCTGCCTTTGAGACTGTGTGGTAATATCAAAATGATTATAATCTTTAGATATACCTTTTCTTATTTAAATGTAGAATTAGCAGTAAAAATTAAAATTATGTAGCTATTCCAATGAAGTGTTTTCCCTTAACATTATTTATAATATTAATATTAAAAGATGTTAATTGTGCATCACAAAATTAGATTAAATTTGGAGATTTAATCATATATATTAAAGTAATAGTTGTCAGATTTCTCCTGCCAAGACTGGACTGGAAAATGACAAACGGGCAGTCAAGGCCAAAGCAAAAGATTTCTGATAAATGAAATATCATAGAAAAGCCACCCATCAACTATTACTTAAGAAGAAATTGCAAGACTTATTTACAGTGAAATCAAGGTTCAAATTCTTGTGCCTTTTCTCCTCCCTGTTTCTATAGTCTAGATAGAATAGTTTCCTTTATTTATGACAGTTGTACAGCCACACAACTCAAACAATTTTGCGTGGGCAGCATACAAAAATCACTAAATGAAAACAAACGCATATCACTAAAATAAAATACTGCAGAACAATTACATGATGATCAAAACAAAAAGCTTGTTGTATCTTACCAAATGGGAAATCTGCTCCTCTTGTCCCAAGGGCTGGGAGAAAAGCCAGATGTTAACTTTTCTAAAGCTTGCAGTGCTGGGACCAGCAGTGTATCAGGAGGAGGAAGACAAATCCAAAGGCTCGGGGCCACTGCTGAGAAAATATGCTTCTGGAGTCCCACAAGATGGCATTGTTTCATCTTGGGCCCTTTCAGTTGGAGCACATGGGACAGGCAGATACCATTGGAAAAAGGCAGTCCCATAAACAATTTACTCCAATGCCATGCAGTGGTTTACAGGTAACAACTAGCACTTTGAATTGCAACCAGAAACCTATGTACAGCCAATGCATCTTGTGAAGATGTCACATGGGTATAATGAGGAATGCCCTAGAACAGGGGTAGGCAACCTTGGCTCTTTTATGACTCGTGGACTTCAACTCCCAGAATTCCTGAGCCAGCATGGAAGTCCACGAGTCATAAAAAAGCCAAGGCTGCCTACCTCTGCCCTAGAACTACCTGCCCAGCTGCATTCTGGATCAATTGACGATTCCAAATAGTTTTCAAGGGCAGCCCCAGGTAGAACAGGTTGCAATAATTCACCCAGGAATGTCTAAGGATGAATGACTGGGAGCAGTCCAGGAAAAGGTACAAATGGTGTACAAGACAGTTATGCAAAAGTCCCTGTGCTCACAGATATCACCTGCTCTTTGAACAGAAGCTATGAGTCCAGGAAGTCTACAAAATTGCATGCTGAATCCAGGCAGGGCAGTACAACCCTATTCAAAGTTGAAATATCTCCAGCCCAGGTCCTATGGGGGCCCAAACCCCCAGCCATTGATATTAAAAAGGAGGGATCTAGGACATGACTCTTCCCTCAAACTGACTGGGACCTTCAGACTTAGAGGAAGAACCACAGAAACATAGTGCTCTCTATACTCAAACTCTAAACTTGTCCAGGACATATGTATAGTATGAAAAGCTACAAAGAAATCACCATGGGCCAGATGGATACACTACCCCCATCTTAGGTCTGCAAGGGTGACCAAGTTGTTTCAGTACTGTACCATGATCTGAAACCTGATTGCCACCTTCAGAGCTGTAGTCGGATCATATTCTCCATTTTTTCCCAGGGAAGCCTGGAGACTGGATGAAAATTGTTCAAATCACAGGGATCCAGTAGTGGTTTCTTAAGGTGAAGACTCATCTCTTTCAGAGTTGGAAGGACTATCCTCTCTCAAGGAAGCATTCACCATTGCAGGGATCTACCCACATGCCTCTCCCTGGAGGTCTTAAGCAAGTAGGAGCAGGGGTTGAAAATACAGATTAATTTTAGTAACAGACTAATCTAGTATCTAGCTGTCTATGATTCTCTGAAAACCGACTGCCAAATATATTTTGCAAACCCTGTTTATCCAGGGAGTTAACATACACACTATACTGAACTGTTTTATTCTTCCCTCAGATTCAGAACATTCAGCAACAAATGTGTTAAAATGCCTTTTCCTAAAATAAAAAAACTAATTTTATTAAAACAAATAGAAGTTTTATTTGTTTACAATGCAGTGTAAAAACTATGTTGGATCATAAATCAGTAGATATCTCCATGTTTAATTTCACTTTTTTAAGATACAGACAGAATACACATTTTAAAAATGGTAATTAATGATCATTTCCCACAAATCCAGGTACAATGCAGTTGTATCAGAAAGACAGATTGGAATTACAATTATATTATTGTTACATTAGATGTCATTTTTGCCATTTCTTCAGGGGAGTGGCTTTTTATAACTTCTTTGATAAACTGTTCGAGTGCAGTAAAGTAGCCTTGGCACTGCCAAGTGTCATTATGAGTTCCATCTGGAAATATTGCCAATCTTTTAGTCCGAGCAGGGGAAAGTTCATAAAGTTGCTTCATCATAACTGGAGGAATCAATTGGTCAGCAAGTCCAGAAATGAACAGTGAAGGCATCCTGCACTGAGATATTTTTCTATAAGACAGGAACTTGTTCTTATAGCACCATAAAGGAAGGTACCTCATAGGGAAGAAAGAAAACAGAGTGCTGGCCATATGTGGGATACTAAGGAATGTATTCTCCACCAAGATGGCAGAAATCCTATGAGAATTTTCAGAGGCCAGATGAATAGCAACTGCTCCCCCCAATGAACGGCCAAAAAGAAAAATTTTTGTCTTGTCAAGATCTGATCTAGTCATCACATAATCTAGAACAGCCTCGGAATCTAAATAGATGCCATCCTCACTTGCTTCTCCTTCACTCTTCCCATAGCCTCTATAGTCAACCAATAATAAATTTACTTTCAGGTTTACCAGCATCAATAAAGCATTTGGTAGTCGATGCCCAATGTTGCCTGCATTCCCATGAAAATAAATAATAGTAGGAGAATATGAGGAATTATCACCTGTGAATCTGAGAAGAATTAGGTTGAGTAACACACCATCTTTGGTTTTGATAAAGATATTCTCATGTGGGATGCCAGTAGGCATGGGAACATAGAGTCGTGATGAAGAGGGTTGCTCAGGGAAATAAAGCAACACATCCTGGAATTTATATAATATACCTGTGATAGATACAAATATTAACAGAGGTAAAATCAGGCCACCATACAAATGAAAAGTCACTATCAAAGGTAAGAGAGAAATACGGCAGACACCCCAGGACCATGACACCAAAGCAAGCAGCCATTTTTCAATGGAAGTCCAAAGCATCCATGATTTTTCCATTATAGTAGCCAATGAATCTCTAGTCCACATGAATCCTGAAAGAAGAAAATACACTTAAGCTTAAAACAACATGAACAAAAAAAAGTAAAGCAAAACAAATAGTAAGCGTAATATATCAGAAAAAATAGGTTGCTCTGGTAATAACTGAGCAATGTTTTTGAAAAATAAAACAAAGTGTATCATCTAAGGCACTTGAAAACTGTATTAATTAATTTAACAAATTAAAAAGAAAATTAATTTAAAAATTCATAAATAAAAGACAGAGAAAATAGAGATAAGGAAGGTCGAGAGCTTCAGCCCTTTTTCTCCTTAGGTTTGACTCATGTGTTCTAAATCAAAGCAAATTAAATTTGTTCTCTTTCCCCACTCACCCCAAAAGAGAAACCCAGTTTAACTAGATTTAATCAAAATTCCTTCATTCAAATCCATGTAGAGACATACCAGCTTGCAGTAGCAATTAAAACTCATTAGTTGGAAAAAAAACTATTAGTTAATGTATAAGGACAATGCTGTTTTCAGTATTGGTTTTGCCCTAATATGAAACAAGACAGGACCTTCATTGCCTGCCATACAATCTCAACAAATGAATGCCTTTCTTTGGCTATGCCTTGAGATAGCTGATTTTTACCAACTTCCTATTCTTGCTTTCAGCACATTACACTGTTCTAAAGCTTGAAAGGATGGGTTATAAGAGATGATCTTACTACGAAAATATGCTGTCTATAATTTTTCAAAGGAATTGCAAGCTGGAACACAAAATATATTAAGTGGAGAAAACAGGGCAGTGTAATGCTTTGGATTCGAAGTGCTTCCCCAAAGACATGAGAGTAGCCGTGACTCCATGGGAGTAGCCTTGACTCCTTTAATGAGACACAGACAGGTGCAATGTTTGTACTCTTACATGTTCCAAAGGACTTTCAAAAGCAATGCAAAGTACCACCTCTATTTCACAAATTGCTATTTAAGTGTGTAAAATGGTACAAGTACATGGAAGTGGTAGAATAGGCATCATAGACTTTTCCTAATGTATTACCTAAAGGTAAAAGAAAGGATCAACTTTGGCCTAGATGTGAGATACAAGATACACAAAGTGCTGTAGGAAAAAGGAATGCAAGTGAAGAATCAGGATAACATCATAGCTTATGTAAGTAGTATTCAATTGCAGACAAATGACATCTTTTCATAATAGGTTGGTTATGGTCTTCTACCAAAAACCCACATTGGTTGGGTCAATATAATACTTTAAACAAAGTAAAATAAGCTACATTATGGCTGAGTGCTGCATTAAGTATAATTCAGAAACCATAATTTCTGGTTTAGTATGCTGTGCTAGAAATTGTGGCTCATTTAATAAATTATGGTCAAAACAAACAACGAATTAATAAAATTTATACACCTAGCCATTCCATCTATCAAGAAAGCAGCTGTGGGAACTCAAAATCCTACTTGGCATGTTTAGGCAGCAGCTGATGCCTTACTTTTATGCAACACCATTCTATTTGATAACTTAGGTTTAGACAATTCTGCCATTCAAGACCTAAGTATTTCTTCAGACTTCTGTATCTTGTGATCTCCTCTCTTCCTGACAATTCAATAGATACCAGAGCTGGGACAAGGACATAAAACAGAACCCCATTTAGAGCCTCCCATTTATACGGAAACTGTGCCACAGCATATAAAACATAAGACACATACACTAGACTACTGAGAATGTAAATGTAGAAATGGATAGGTCAGGGGTAGGCAACCTCGGCTCTTTTATGACTCATGGACTTCAACTCCCAGAATTCCTGAGCCAGCCATGCTGAGGGGAAAGGGAGAGATTTCCATGCTGAGCTATGCTGACTCAGGAATTCTGGGAGTTGAAGTCCATGAGTCATAAAAGAGCCGAGGTTGCCTACCCCTGGGATAGGTCATGGAAGATCAACCCTGCTTGCTTTATAGGGCAGATTTCCAGGCCAGCAAATATTTGCACTGATTTTTTTAAAAAAATTCTATAGGGAAAAAAGCGCCATTTTTCAAACTTAGGGATGTCAGAAGTTGTATTATCTTTCTAAAATATGTAATATAACTAAGACTCTTTTTCACTTTTAAAACTTTCACAAAGCCATATGTTCTTCCAAAAGTGATAGTTCTTTGAGGAATGAAAACATCTTCACTGAAGCTTGCTAGAATGGTTATGTTACTACCTCACCTACTATATTTCAGGGGTAAAATTTCTTTTAATCACATCCAAATGCAGATTATGAGAAAATGACAAATTTTGATGATACAAGCTTTCATATTAAGTTCATCTTTTCATCCTTTTCCCTTAACATCCCATTTGTGTTGCATCATTTCAAACTATAGGCCTGTGGGTATTTACTACTTCAATTAACACATAAGCTATTCTAGCAGCCTTCTAGATTGAACAGCAGCACATTAACATTTTCAAATAGATTAATAAGGTTCTTCAGTAGAAGCTTAATAAGTGCTGAACCTGTAGAATTGATTCAAAGAAATTTTAAATAACCACTATCATCCAGTAATATCTATATTAGCATAATAATGATTATGCATACTTTAAAGTTTTATGGCCAAATCTATTTACTCTAATTCTGACTAAAGCTGCTGAAAAAAAAACTTTCAGGGCTACCAATGAAGTCTACAACTAGATAATGGTTTGTTCCAAAATAGCATGAGCAGAACTATGGCCATTCAGCAGAGTTTCCTGTCTCATCCAGCCCAGTGCAGCTTCCTACTCCCCTAAAAAGGTTTATATCATAAACTACACAGAATTACAGTAGCGGCCAAAATTGTAGAAACCTTTTGGAAAAACTGTACATTTGAGGTTTGATGGCTAATAACACCACTTGTTTTTGGAATAGTACCATAAAAGTATATATCAATGGAAAGATAATTTACTCGGGAATGTAATGCAACAATGTTTGTTCAATTAGCTGTATTTTATGAAAAGGTATAGCCAAATAACCAGAAAAAGGAAGCACAACTTGCTTAGGTTGATATCAGGTAGCTTTCCTTTATCTGATTGTAGCCAATGAGCCAATCAGATCACAGTAGGATTCAGTTATTGATGTCATGTATTGAAGCTCAGAGGAGGTCATTTGTCAGTGTGTTATGTGATCGCTATCAAGTTGGTTGGGGTTTTTTGTGTTCTTTCATTTAGTGAGCTTGTAAAACATAATAAAATTAAAGTAATGGTGCAAAGAGTTGACTGGTCACCCAGAAAGCGATGTAAAATAGTATTATTAAGTGAACAAGGCTACAGTTATAAAGAAATTAGAAGAAAAATTGGTGGAAACGTAACCAAAGGTGGCATTTCTAAGTTTTTGAAGAGATATAAGGAGACTCAGTCACTACAAAACCACACTGGTAAAGGCAGGAAAAGGTGCACAACAGCAAGTGATGATAGAAGAATTAAGAGACTGTGCCTATGTGACAGAAGAAAATCATCTGGGTGTATACAAGATGAAATGGCGCAATGCAATGTGAAGTTGAGTGCAAGGACTGTTTGGCGCAGACTGCAGGAATTTGGCCTAAAATCTAGAATTCCATGAAAAAAGCCACTTTTATCTCTCAAACAAAGGTTGAAAAGACTAAACTGAACTAAAACCCATGTTACCTGGACAGAGGAACAATGGGACAGTGTTATTTGGAGTGATGAGACCAAGATTTCCCTGTTTGGTAGTGATGGCATAAAATACGTAAGGAGAAGAATCGGAGAAGATTTGTATCCTGATTGCATTACATGTACCGTGAAACACTCAGTCAGTGTTATGATCTGGGGTTGTATGACATCAAAAGGTGTGGGCAGAATTTGTGTGATTAATGGGAATATAAATGGCCAAAAATACATTAATGAAATACTTGAGCCCAAACTGAAGCCTTCTACACATGATCGTTTCCAAGACAATGAAGCATTTATATTTCAACAGGATTCAGCTCCATGTCATGTTGCTGCTGTGTGCAAAACGTGGCTTCAAGATAATCATATTCCACTGCTGGAATGGCCTGGGAATAGCCCAGACCTTAACCCAATTGAAAATCTATGGATTGTTAGTCAAAAGCGACCCAGCAATAAAACCCAGTTAATAGAAGCAATCATTCAATCTTGGTTTCACATTATAACAGCTGCAGAACTAAAGGACTTGGTTCACTCCATGGGAAGACGTTCTAAGGCCGTAATTCGTGCTAAAGGTTACCCAACTAAGTATTAACTGACATGGTGATAATTTTTGTATATCTCATTTTTTCTATGGTGATAATGTTTGTATATCTCGTTTTTTCTATGTGTTTCACTTTTCTTCTTTATAACTGCTATTCTGATAGCAAATCCTTCATAAAAGTTATCGCATTACATTCTTGATTAAATTATCTTTCCATTGATATATAATTTTATGGTACTACTCCAAATAAAAGTGGTGTTATTAGCCATCAAACCTCAAATGTACACTTTTCCCAAAAGGTTTCCACAATTTTGGCCACTACTGTACTAAGGGTGGTATAGAAATGTGATGGATGAATGAATGAATGAACTGTTTGAAAATCAGATGGCCATTCCAGCTGCAATATCCTTATGTCCCTCAAACCAGGTGTTTATAGTTGAGGTACCGTCAAGAATAGTATTGCAATAGACTGTAGCTGGATCAGAGAACCAGGAACTGCACTGATGTGCTTTCATTCCCATATTGAATCACACAAACTTTAGCCAATATCATACAAAAAATACTTTAGATACATAAATATCTTCATAAATGACTTAGATGAGGGAATTGAAGAGGAACTCATCAAATTTGCAGATGACACCAAACTGACAGGAGTAGCCAACACCCCAGAAGACAAACTTAGGATCCAAAAAGATCTAGATTCTAGACAAACTTGAACAATGGGCCCTATCCAACAAAATGAGTTTCAATGTGGAGAAAAGCAAAGTTTTACATTTAGGCAGGAAAAATCAAAGGTACAAGTACAGATTGGGCGAGACCTGGCTTAAAAACAGCAACTATGAGAAAGACCTTGGAGTCCTAGTGGATGATCACTTAACTATGAGCCAGCAGTGTGCAGCAGCAACCAAAAAAACTAATACAATCCTGGGTTGTATAAACAGAGGCATAGAATCAAGATCACATGAAGTATTAGTACCGCTTTATAAAACCCTAGTAAGACCACACCAGGAATACTGCAGCCAATTTTGGTCACCAGATCACAAAAAAGATATTGAGATCTTGGGGAAAAAATCAGAGAAGAGCAACTAAGATGATCAACGGCCTGGAGACTAAAACATACGAAGAACGGCTTGGGTTTGGCTAGTCTAAAGAAAAGAAGAAATAGGGGAGACATGATAGCAGTATTCCAGTATCCGAGGAGCTGCCACAAGGAAGAGGGGGTCACTTTGTTCACCAGAGCACCAGAGGGAAGGACAAGAAACAATGGTTGGAAACTGACCAAAGAGAGAAGCAACCTGGAATTAAGGAGAAACTTCCTGACAGTGAGGACAATCAACCAATGGAACAGCTTGCTTCCAGAAATCGTGGACGTTCCATCATTGGAGATTTTTAAGAAGAGACTAAACAATCACCTGTCTGAGATGGTATAGGTGCTGCTGCTTGAGCAGGGGGCTGGACTAGAAGACCTCCAAGGTTCTATTTATATTTATATGTATATTCTATTCTCATACCAAAAAATGACTTGAGGAAAATATCACAAACATCTCATTGAGGAATCTAGAAACATTATATCAGCACCCATGAATTTGGAATATCTTTCTTCAGCCCCTACAGGGTTGGTACTTAAAAGCATAATGATGGTTTTGTGCATAGGATAATTAAATCACCTCTCAGAATTACTACCTTCTCATCTGGTATTCTTAGTTTTAAAAAAAACTTTTATCAGATTTCTAACAAATATGGTAATCGGGATTGCCAAGAAACATAACTTATGTGCACGATAACCTTGCACATTAAAAGTAACAGTATTTCAGTCTTATTTCAAACTATTATAAACTACTACCATGGTTGCAGTAATAGACTTTTAAATGCCTGATTTCACTGGGACTACTTTATCTATTTATCATCCATCTATGCCCTAATCTTGGAACTGAACAACTGCAACAGTAATATTAATTTTACAATATTATTTTAGTTTTGGTTTCTCTTCACTTTTTTTAAATAATAATCATTACTGTTGATTCTTGTGATTATCCCAGCCCTGCAAAATATACGTTTAAGGTATTGGTTATCCTATATTTGTTCCTTAGTAATAAGTGACAAAGAGATGAAAGATTATAAAGAATCTAGATTTTTAAACAGAATATTCTGCAGATTTCATTAATTTTTCAGCTGTTAAGCCTGATGTGTGTTGCTTGCAGCATCATGAGAATCATTTAACTGTTCCCTGATAATTAAATTCAAAAGAAGATAGGCAGACTCAAAAACATAGATGGGAATAAGATACTCTTCCTACTTTCTCATATGTTCTCAATTTCTAGAATATTTAATTTTAAGTTAATGTTCAGCTTTGGGCTAAATAATAATAAACAAGTCAGATTCACAAACCATATTGGAAACTGATTTATTTGAAGCTGACCAGCTTGTTTTACAAGACAAAAATTGGTTTCTGGATCATACTAACTTCAAATTCTATAAAACAATGTTACAAAGTCACTTCTACTATAGAGTTAGATTTATAGTACATAAATATAAGGTTTCAAATCAAATTTGTTGCAGATTGTCCACACAATGTTAAGCTATTGCTTGGAAATACTGTGTGTAGCCTTTCAATCTGCTTTATCATAAAATCCTTAAATATTTGTTCTTAAAGTAATCAAATAAAACAACTGTCCTAATTGTTAGCATTATTTTTAATACCATGGTAGTATTCTGAAGTTTACATTAGTGCAAATACTTGGAATATCTACAGATATATTCTATATAATACAGAAGAACAATACACTATGTTTTACAATAATAGCATGGAGAAAACAGTTTAAATTGGCTCCATGCAATATTTCATACAAAAACATGGGAGAACTATACCTTATATATCTACTAGTGGTATCTCAACTGTGCAAATCACTTCAATTTGCTCTAATAATGCATTTGTGATATAACTGAATATCACAAAGGCTTCGGTGTGCTCATTTGTGTACTCTAAGTCTAAAGGAAGCCTATTGTATTTCTGAAATAAGCCAGTATTTTTCCAGACCTAAATATTTTCTGGTATGAGCTAAAATATTTATTAGCAATCTAATGTAATGTACATAAAAAAACCAGGTAAAGAATTTGGCACCAACTGGAGAAACTACATGGTAATATATATTAATAGAAACACAAAAGACAGCTGATGCATTCATTCTTCAACTTCTTGAAGAAAATGTCTCTTACATAAGCCATCTCCTTTCAACTTTAGATCAGGTACTGTTTTATAACAAAGAATTCCCACAGGATTTAGTAATGGAGCTAGGACAGAAAATAAAGAAGTTCGAACAGTAACTATTTCAATTACTGTACTACTATATTTGTTCTGAAATGTTCTTACTGTTCACAAATTCTACTAAAGGCATTAAATATTTTAGTAAGCATTATTTTACTGTTTAGTAAGCCATAAGAAAATGTGACTGTCTGAGAAGAACTACACTGTCATCCACTTTTAGAAGTTGAACCAGCACTTCACCCACTTAACTGGCGAAACCACAGTGGCAATCCTTTTCAGTGGTTCTTCTCTGGCCAAACCTGATGTATTACAAAAGATCGGCAGTTTGATCTTCCAATGTATGTTTGGCTTAAAAACAATCGTGGAAGCAATTCGGACAGAGGCTAGGGTAAAACAGGCTAACTAGGGCCAACCTTTCCCAATCTGGGGCAATCCAGAAAGTCAAAACTATAAATTCCAGCCTCCCCAGCCACCAGAGTCGTTTAAGGGATGAGAGGGGGGGAGCCCTATTTCGGAACGCCGCGGTGAAATGTCCTTTTCGAAAGATCTCAGAAATTCCCCTGGCTCGAGGATGAGGCAGCGAGGAAATGTTTTCGAGAGAACTACATGTGGGCAGCCCTTTCCGCCCACCCCGGGGATTTTCTAGAGAAACGTACAGCGTCGACTCCTGCGGCACGAAGAGAGGGAGCCTCCGGGAGCAGGAGGCGAAGCGGTCCATAGACCTGGCGGCGCCCGAGGCCATGGGCACCTGGAGGAGACCCAGACGGCTGCTTCCCCCACCTGGAAGGGAGAGGACGACGGCGCCACCCCGCTTCCTAGCTAAGCGCGCAGGCCTCTGCTCGAACCAGCAGAGTCCCAGCACACCAACCTCATCGCTGCCCGGGACTGGATACTCTGCATCCTGTCCTTCCTCCTCTTGGACCGGGTTCGACTCACTCAGCCGTCACTTCCGGGAAAGCGAATCGACGTCACAAGTGCTTCCGGGCAACGAGTGACGAGAACAGATCTTGAACCGACTGAAAGAGCGCTGTGCACCAGTTTGTGAACGCAGCAGAAATTGGCCAGAGGGGACTTTCTCGGGCTCGAGGGCAGGCCAGCGTTCCTGTTTCTATGGCAACTTCCGAACCGTTCCTGTGAAGTTCCAGGAGTAGCGCTTTAATAGGCTGCGGTTCGCCGTCGAATGAGGAGGTGCCGTTCTCTCTGTCTCCCCCCCCCCTTCCAGCGGGAAACAAAAACTCCGATCTCCATTACAGCAAAGAAATGGAGGCGCCCTGAATCTTTTCGTTCACTATTTTGGTGACCTCAAGCTCTCTCCTCGCTGTTCCCCGCTGCGGAAGGGGCAGAATGTAGGGTGGGGTAAAAATGTGTGGGTGAACACCCCAGCCCATTTTTCCTCCTGCAGCCTCCTTCGCCATGGCTGATAAGAGAACCTCTCTTTTTTGTCACTGCTCCTTCAAAATAATTAGGCAGTGAGATTGGAGAACTGAAAGCAAGAGACTTACTCCCACTTTGCTATCCTCCAGTAGTGCTGGCCTGCCCTGTGGAGTAAGCACTATAGCTTGTAATCTGCCGGTGAGGATAAATTTTGGCACATATATACTCGTGAATAAGCCAACACTAGAATTTTTAACCAAAGTAGTATGAAAAATGTGCCACTTAGCAATAAGGCAATCCTTGAAGTTAAATTTTTACATTTGGCTTCTCTGCAGATGGTTTAATTTTGGGTTAAAAGTTAAAAGTTCAAGGATTGGTTTACAGTATCTGCAGATGGACATATATAAATATATACACTGGTACTTTAAAATGTAACCTTATATACTTGTGAACACATTCCTCTATGAATAAGCTGAACCCAATTTTGTTGGATGTACGTTGGCACTTAAAATTCAAGGCTTATGTATGAGTATGTATAGGTAGTCCATAACTTACAACTGGGTTGCTTAGTGATTGAAGTTACAACAGACCCCTTCAGATTCAGAGTTCTAAAGGCTGCCCCTCCCATGGTCACATGACAATCAGCCTGCATTTATAGTTGTTTGCAATGCCCTGCAGTCACACAACCATGATTTATGTTTTTGCCAAAACTGGTTTTATTTCTGGTTTCTGGCAAAGAAGGTTCCATAGTAAACAGTGGGTTTGCTTAATGGCTGCGGCATTCAATTAACTGCCAGGTTTGCTTAACACCTGCTGCAAAAGCCATCATAAAATTGGGGCCAGTCACTTGAAGACCATCATGACTTAGGGCCATAATTGCAAGCTCAATTATGGGCATAAACCGAGGACTATCTGTATAGTAATAATGTTATGGAGGACTGCTGGAAATGGGTCAAAAGCTGTACCCACCCAACCCTGCTAATTAGGCAGTACTGTGCTTCATCTTGCTTGCCCCAACCCTGTTGGCTTTTTGCAAAGCTTTAAAAACCTGGCTGTGTACCCAGACCTGGGACTTGGAATGTGTTAAGGGGCCCCGTTACTTGGCTTTACTATTAGTTGATTAATCATCACGGCTGCTGTTTATACTTATTTATTTTTTGGATGTTTTTATTGTTTTAATATCTTTAAATTGTTTTATAATTTTAGAATTCTAAACCACTCGGAGTCACTTGGTTAAGTTGGGCAGGTATAGAAATTGAACAAACAAAAAAATCTGGCATAGCTAAGTGGGCAATATTATCCTGGGAGGGCTGACAGTTAAGAATGCCTCCTCTTCCCCCAAAAGTTCTTAATCCCACAGAATTGGGTAGGAGAATTGGTGCTTAAAGAGCAGCTGCCCAAACACGCTTTTCTTGCCATTCCTCTTGGCTGCCTGAGTCTGTTGCCAGATCTGGCAGAGTTGGCACAAAATGTTGGAGACATGGCCGATGAACTCATTCAGTGAGTCCAGATTTTCCTACTGCTATAAGGCAAATGGCCCTGAAGATCAGTAGGCAAGGATTGGGGCAGGGACATATGCACAGCAGCCTCTGGCTGTCACACCAATGTTATCTTTTTAAAAAACAAACAAAAAGTTTTATTAATTTTCCATTGTTACAAAGCTTCGGGTATTAAGGAAGCAACATGGTGGTTGGGTAATACATAGTCCAATAACACGCTTATCCATACATATATCAGTTTACATCATCAAAAATTTCCTCTCTGTTTCCCTTAGTTATTATACCAAATTCAAATTAATAGATTGCTAGTTATAACTCAATCATTTAAAACATTTATCAACAACTTTTAACTTATATGTCTCCAGATCCTGTTTTTAACTTTTATCTGATTTCAATTACAATATTCCAGTTGGCTTAATGTCCATAGTATTTAAGTTTCGGATAACCCACGGTTCCCTTAGTTCATGGGTCGGCCATCCGAAACTTCGGATGAGCCGCACGGACCCATTTAGCTTAAAAAAAAAAAACGCTGGGAGCCGCGCGTTCGCGCATGCGCGCGCACCCGCGCATGCGCGCGGCCCCGTTCGCGCATGCGCGCACGCCCGCGGACCCGCGCATGCGCACCCAGTGCACCCGCGCATGCGCGCGCATCGTTCGCGCATGCGCGCGCATCGTTTGCGCATGCGCGCGCCGTTCGCGCATGCGCGCGCCGTTCGCGCATGCGCACCTGCGCACGCGCACCCCCCCCGCACCCGCCCGCGCATGCGCGCGCGCGCCCGCCAAAATGGCGGAGGAGGCTCCGGAGCCGCAGATAAGGCATCAAAGAGCCGCATGCGGCTCCGGAGCCGCGGGTTGCCGACCCGTGCCTTAGTTCATTACAAAATAATTATTATGTCTAAAATGCACTTATTATTTATTCAAATAAGTTCTTGGTTTATTTCACAATCATTCTAATATCCTCGCTTACTCATAAAATAACCTTTATCCTCTAATCCATCTTCTACTTTATATTTCAAAACTATTATTTTAGTAACTAATTTGTTTCCCTTATAGATATAAATCCTGAATATTAAATCAAATAATGTCTTTTAAAATCTCCTTATCTCATTACCTGAAATTTTAAGCTCTTCCATTAAATGTCAAATAAAACCATTTTTTAAGTCTAACTCTGGCCTTCCTTTTGTGCCAGGCCAGATTCCATAAAAAAGCTTTTATATCCTTGGGTGGATCTCCCTTCATTCCTATATATATCATTTGAATCAAGGGACCCAATCCAATCATCAGCCTATCAAGGAAGCTAGTCCCTTCATGATCGTTAAATTGTTGGCCAAATGGTTTAAATCTCCATATTTGACTTAATATATTTGTCATGCTGGTCTTCTTCTTCTTCTGGTTTCAGCTGGTTTAGATGAAAAGTCATGTTCAGTGTTGTAGTTGTTTTGGGGTCATCTGGATTGTTTAGATCCTCAGTATATTGTGTATATAAGTCCTCTTCTGTTGCTGTTGTGGTTGTAGAGTCTTTAAATGAAGTCAAAGTTTGGGTGTCGGAGTTCTGAGTAAATTGTAGCTGACGTTCTTTAAAATCCACTTTGTTATTAATTCCTTCTGTTGCTTTTTGGGTTGTAGATTCATCTATTGAAGTTAAAGCTGTGTTTTGTAACTTTAAGGTGGCACGTATATCTTTCATTCTAGAATTCGTTAGCTCAGTAGCCTCTAAGATTTTTTCAAGTATAAGTTTGAAATTAAGCTGTGGGTGGTGTTCCTCCATTTCTGTAACCGGAATAGTCCTTTAGTGGAGGCTATTTTTAATAAAAGTCAATAACTGTCCACCTCCACTATAAAGAGTTATTTTCACCACCCAGCTGTTTCAAGTTCTTATCTTTTTGTTAATGTCAAGGACAAATGTTAGTCTCAGAAGTCTCCCAGTCAGAAAAAAAAATTTTTTTTTCACTTGCTGTACCACATTTTGCCACAAGATGTCCCCAGTAGCATATAGAATGGAGCTTTTATCCGATTCAGAGAAGGAAAAAAGAAATATTCCCTTTTTTTCAGCTTAGCAAAGAAATAAAACAATAAGTTTTTGTAGGAATGCAGAACTTTTAGGGAGCCCAGATATCCAGAGATTACAAATCCAGGTATGTGGTCATTTAGTCTTGTTGTCCTTTTTTGTTTGTTTGTTTGTTTCTTAGCTTTATATTCCCGGAGTAGGCAGAAGCCGCAGAATTAAGCTGGGGGAAGAGGAAAATAGTTGGGAAAGAGAAAAGGTAAAATAAAGTCTCACCCAACTCCTCCAGTTGCTTCATCGTGCTTGGTGGTGCTTTGGGCTTTGGGCTGGTGCGACTTAATGAGCGGCCATGTTAATGGCCGCTCTTTTCTTCTTCGGTCCTGAGGAGCTGCCTCGGATCAAACGGAGGGGCTGCCGCCCCTCCGAGATCTAGCAAGGGTCCTCCCCAACGGTGGTCACCCCTCCAGGGCGACTTTCGACCCTTTCCAGGGTCTCCCGAAGAAGGAAAACCGGACGGCAGGGAGAGCAGTCTCTCCGCACATCCGCTAGCGCCGCGATCCGGAACCGGAAGCCACACCAATGTTATCTTGATACAAGATGAAACAGATAGATGATAGGGCACAGCTTCTGCCAAAAGAAGTTGAAAATATAACTATATTGTATATACCATAGATTTAAAATATAGTTTAAAATTGGAACAGGAAAATATGTGTTCAGGGTGCCTTCTCTATGGGTCAGAAATGTGTTAATGATTACTTAATCACTTCTCATCCTCCAAATATGATTGCTGAAGTTTCTCTGATCTGCAGTTAACAGGCTGTGGGAATGACAACGTCTGATGTAGCATAAAGGTTCTGGTTTAGAAACCAGGAAAGACTTAATTCTAGGTCTCCCTTGGGCATAAAAGATGACTAGGCGACTTTGAGGCAGTCACTATCAGCTCAGTCCACCTCACAGAGTTGTTGTGGGGAAACAGATGTATTAGATAGGTTTGCTGCCTTGAGTTATAGATAAAAAGGCAGGACAAAATATAATAAGTACTTAGAAGACAAATCTGGTGTTGCAGATTGTGTTGGTTTATTCTCCCAGTCTGGCGAGTGAGTTTGGGCAGCATTCTGTGTCTCACCAAAGGGGGCAGTCATGGCAGGAGAATGGGAAAGATTGGTCCAGTATTCTCCCTTGGAGGTGGCCTAGCCCTAGCACAAAGTGGACCTAGTTGCTCTACGTAAGGCATGTCAAACATGCGGCCCACACAGGCCGCATCCACCCCAGCCCCGCCAGGGCAAAACAAATCCTGATACAATACGGCCTGCAATGCGATCGGGTTTGACACCCCTGCTCTAGGTTAAGCACCTGGCTATCTCCATCTGCTCTCTTTCTGAGCAGCAGAATTCTGTTGGATCAGCATCTTAAGGGCAGCAGGATAATTGGCTCCTATTTTTTTATTTCTTTATTAGATTTTTATCCTGCCTTTATTACTTTTATAGGTAACTCAAGGTGGTAAACATACAATATGCTACTCCCTCCTCTGATTTTCCCTACAATAACAAACCTGTGAGGTGGGTTGTGTTGAGAGAGAGTGGCTCAAAGTCACCCAGTCAGCTTTCATGCCTAAGGCGGGACTAGATTTCACTTTGGCATAGCTGGAGCCAGAGAGTAAGACTAAAGTTATTGCTTTGAGTTTAACATTCATTATGCATGTTGGGGCATACCATTAATTCATGGTAAAACAGTAAGTAAAAATGTTCAAACTAAAAAAAGCTCTGCATTTATAATTCCTTTGGTTGTTTCTTTTTGTAGAGAAAAAACATCTAAGATGGCTTCAGTCCCCACTTCACATCCATCTTCCAAGCTAACTGTAGCATCACAAGTCCCATTTGCAGATCTCTGTTCAACATTAGAACGAATACAGAAGTGCAAATCCCGATCAGATAAAACAAGATATTTCAAGGATTTTCTAGATTCCTGGAGGAAATTTCATGATGCTCTTCATAAAAATGAGAAGGATGTGATAGATTCTTTTTATCCTGCAATGAGGCTTATTCTTCCACAGTTGGAAAGAGAGAGGATGGCTTATGGAATTAAAGAAACAATGCTTGCTAAGCTATATATTGAATTGCTAAATTTACCCAAAGATGGAAAAGACGCTTTAAAACTTTTAAATTTTCGAACACCCATTGGCTCACAAGGAAATGTTGGAGACTTTGCTATGATTGCCTACTTTGTTTTGAAATCAAGGTGCATCAACCAAGGTCAACTGACCATACAACAAGTGAATGATCTTCTAGATTCAGTTTCTAATAATAATGCTGCCAAAAGGAAGGGTCTAGTTAAGAAGAGCCTTCTTCAGTTAATAACTCAGAGCTCAGCACTAGAACAGAAGTGGTTGATCAGGATGATCATAAAGGATTTGAAACTTGGTGTCAGCCAGCAAACCTTATTTTCTGTTTTCCATTCTGATGCTGCAGAATTGCACAGTGTCACAACAGATTTGGAAAAGGTTTGTAGGCAGCTGCATAATCCTTTAGTATCACTTAGTGATGCTTCTATTACATTATTTTCTGCCTTTAAACCAATGCTTGCTTCTATTGCCAGTGTGCACCAAATTGAGAAACAAATGAATAATCAGACTTTTTATATAGAAACCAAATTAGATGGTGAACGAATGCAGATGCACAAAGATGGAGATGTTTACAAATACTTTTCCAGAAACGGGTATGATTATACTCAGCAGTTTGGTGCTTCTCCCCTCGAAGGTTCATTGACTCCTTTCTTTCATCAGGCCTTTAAAAATATTCAAAACTGCATTCTGGATGGTGAAATGATGGCCTATAATCCTACCACCCAGACTTTTATGCAGAAAGGAAGCAAGTTTGACATCAAAAGGATGGTGGATGATTATGAATTACAAACATGCTTCTGTGTATTTGATGTTCTTATGGTCAATGACCAAAAGTTGGGTCATGAGATGCTGAGCAAAAGGTGCAATATATTAAATACAGTTTTTACACCAATACCTGGTCGAGTACAGATTGTTTCTAGAATTCAAGCAAACACACAGAAAGAAGTAGTAGATGCCCTGAATGAAGCCATTGATAACAGAGAAGAAGGAATTGTAATAAAGGACCCCATATCCATTTACAAGCCAGATAAGCGTGGGGAAGGATGGCTGAAGATCAAGCCAGAATATGTTAGTGGGTTGATGGACGAACTGGACCTTTTAATTATTGGAGGCTACTGGGGCAAAGGTCTTCGTGGTGGCATGATATCTCATTTTTTATGTGCGGTTGCTGCGGCTCCTTTGCCTGGTGAAAGACCATCTAAATTCCATTCCATTTGTCGTGTTGGTTCCGGTTGCACCATGAGAGAATTGTATGATCTTGGCTTGAAATTAGCCACACATTGGAAAAAATACGATAGAAAGGTTCCCCCTTGCAATATCTTATGTGGTGCTGAGAAGCCTCAAGTCTTTATTGATCCTTGTAATTCAGTGATTGTCCAGATTAAAGCTGCTGAGATTGTGAGTAGTGATATGTATAAAACAGAATGCACATTACGCTTTCCACGCATTGAAAGAATAAGGGAAGATAAAGAATGGTATGAATGTATGACTGTTGACCTTCTAGAACAACTCAGAAGTAAAGCTGCTGGGAAGCTTGCAACAAAACATCTTGATATAGTTGAGGATGAACCACAAGAAAAAAAGCGTAAAACTGTTGCAAAAATTAAAAAAGCAATCGGTTTAATGGATCATTTTAAAGCACCCGACCTTTCTAAAATAAACAAAGTTTCTAATGTTTTTGAAGATTTTGAGTTTTGTATTATGACTGGGACACAACATTATTCAAAGTATGCTCTGGAAAGCAAAGTAGCAGAATATGGTGGCAGCATAGTTCAAAATCCTGGGCCTGATACTTATTGTGTTGTGGCAGGAACTGAGAATGTTAGAGTGAAAAATATTATTTCTTCCAATAATTATGATGTTGTGAGAGCAGAATGGCTTTTACAGTGTTTCCAAGCTGGAAAGTTTGTGCCATGGCAGCCTGCTTTTATGATTCACATGTCTCTTGAAACAAAGCAACATTTTGCTTGTGAATATGATACTTATGGTGATAGTTTCACAGCTGATACTGATCCACTAGAGTTGAAGGCAGTGTTCTCAAGAATTAATATCTCTGAAGAGATTTTTCAGGATGTGATTGCTGAGATAGAAGCCCGTTATTCTTGGGAAAGTTCCTTAAGTATGTTCAGGCAACAAACCATTTACCTGAGCCTTTCTGATGAAGGCGGGATAAATCAAACCAGATGTTTAACCGTAGAGTTGATACTTCGCTTTCATGGAGCAAAAGTAGTGTCACAGCTTGAGGAAGGTGTATCCCATGTAATCAGTGGAGATCATTCTGATTTGAAGAAAATAAAAACCATTAGAAGGACATTTAAGCAAAAGTTTAAAATTGTGTCGGAGCAATGGATAAAAGATTCTGTAAAAGCTGGAGAATTACAAAATGAAAACTTGTACATAATGTAAGAGTTTAATTAGTAAGAAAAGTCTTGTTAGGATTGTGCAAAGCATTTGAAGAAGGTGATTTGCAGTAACAGGAGCGGGAGTGAAGTACATCTCTTTCAAAATAGCTGTACTTTCTGCAAGATGATATGGCTGCTTCCAAAGTTGTTTTCAGAGCGCACTCCAGAATGTGATTTTTGAATGTGTTGCACAATTCTATTCTTTTAATATTCCATCTCTTTTGAAGATATGTGAATGAAAGAAAAGGATGCTCAGGAAAATAGGGTGATGATTGTTTCTCAGTGTTGTGTTTTTATCTGTTTTACCTAGCTTTTAATATATTTATAGGAAAACCTGTATTACTCAATTATATCTATTAAAAATGTACAGATCTTAAACAACTTTTATCATTTGCAGTCAACAGGGTTATATGTTTAAATTTCCAGTACTGAATGTGGTTTGAGATGCGGTTTAATTGTTTTAAAAAGTGCCATCTATCTAAGTCCATCTTTCATTCATGTTTAATGTATTGTTATAATGATGAATTTTTAAATGAATGAATATGTATCCTCAGAATTCAAAACATCTATAATCTTAAATGTATCATAGGAGTGTTTTCCCCAGCAAAGAGGCCTTTAGTTTTACAAACACAATTAAAGTTTTAGCAAAAGAGAATCCAGGGATCTATTTTCTGAAACTTGAAAAGACTGCTTTTCAATAGTATAACAAGAAGAGTTTGTTTCTGCATGTTTTCTGTTTTCATCATTTTGTAATAAATATTTGATATAATTAAATAATATATATATTTTAAAACTTGATTCTGTTTTGAAATAAGTAATTAGTTGAGAATATTTAATTTTATGTATATATTCAAGGTTCTGTTGATGGCTGTGCAGTACAATTTGTAGTAGCTGATAATGTTTTTTTTTTAATCAGAGCAACCTGGTCTACCCAAATATGGGATGGAGCATACTGCTTCCGCTTCCGCCTTTCAGCCCCAATCTAGGAGCCTTCACAGGCAGTCACTTCTGCGACCACAGAATTTCCACTTTAATTCTTTGTTGGTAAATTTAAATTTAACATAGCTGATTGTGGGAATTCCGAATCCCGGGGTCCAGCGCCTGCTGGACGGACCAGTGGTTGTGGGAGTTCGAATCCCGGGGTCCAGCTTCTGCTGGACGGACCAGTGACGTACGTCAGCCTGGGCTAACGGACCTTGCGTTTGGTAGATAGGAAACACACGGACAACATGTTTCTTCAGGTTGAGCTGGCATGCAAGAGTCCAGAAGGGTCTGCCTGCCTCTCTTTTATTGGTATTTTACAACATAGCAAAAGGTTCATAAAGGGCGGGTTTAGCCAAGCAATTAAACTTAAAAGGGTACCTTATCCTAACTCAGGAAATGTAAACTTCAAAGGCGTAGCTTATCTCAACTCAGGAAATATAGACTTTAAAGGCATAGCTTAGGAAGTGATAACTTGTAAGACATAATTCAGGAAGACATAACTCATGACTTATCTCAGGACTTAAAAGGCATGGACACTTGAAAGGCATGGAAGCCTATCTTAACTCAGGAAATGGTTGCAACATCTCCACTGTTTTTATTTTTTAAAGTTCAATCTCTATCCTACTTGTGGCCATAATCTGCATCCTCCGAAACAGAAAAGGGCAACTCCATAAGAATACGAGATTCTTGCTTGGGGGCAAGAGCCTCCATGGCTAAGTCTGATTCAGTATCGGAACAGTTGGAGTCCGTGTCAGACAGTGTCAGTAGGGCAACCTTTTCAGAGGGGTGGAATTTGGGTTTCAAGGGTTCATATATATTGTTTGAGGCAAGCATAACATTAATCTTAGAAAGATTAGAATCCAAACCATTCAAACGATCCTTGAGAAATTGCAAAAGGCGTGAAAAAACACATGGGCCAATCATACATATTATAAGCAAAATTATACAAGGTCCTAAAATAGCAGAAAGCAATGTAGTAATCCAGGGAGAGAAATTAAACATGCTTTGATACCAGGATTGTTGGGAGAACCTTTCCTGTTCCCTGTCTTTTAATCGTTTGCGTAACTCATTCATAGAGTCGCGCACAATGCCAGATTGATCAGAATAAAAACAACATTCTTCTTTTAAGGCTACACACGTTCCACCTTCCTTTAAAAATAAAAGGTCGAGGGCACGCCTATTCTGCAAAACTACTTCAGCAAGAGACGACAAAGAAGTTTGAAGGGCAGAAATTGAAGTCTCAATGCGGGAAAGATCATTATCTATTTCTAAACTAAGTTTTTGTATTTGTTGTTGATTAACAACCAAAGCTGCAGCTCCAGTAGCTGCTCCTGCAACACCTAATCCTAAAAGAACTGAAAGGGTTAGGGCTGTAACAAATTCACGTTTTACACGTAGGTGGTATTCCGGTGGTTCCATAAGGGAAACAAAATCAGAGGGGGAATAATAAGTGATTCTAGGGACTAAGCGTACCTGAATACAAAAGGCTTTTTGTTGTATAAGGACATCCCCTGATACACAGGCTGTGGCACCTGTAGAGCAAGCCCAGATGGAGTTGTTGCCGGGGATGAAGAATTGGCCCTTTAGGCTGGCAGAAATATTACCATTACTCAAGGTAAAAAGAGAGTTATAACCTGCCGTATTTACACTGCCCGATCTTTTCTGGGTGAGCCAAACATCACATTGGTATTTGCCAGTGGTGATATTAGCACAATATTGAGAATAATTTGCAGGAATGTTTCCCAAGCAACAACCATGTCCCATAATAGAAGTAATAGTGATGGATGTTGAGTTCCATCTGCAAGAGTCATCTTTAGTAGCATTCTTAATAGGTTCGATGGAGCCAACAGCGTCATAAAAGGGTGGAGTGGCTGATAAACAGAGCCAACAGTGGTCGGTTTGTGATGAAGAATTAACAGCACTTTTTAGCAAAAAGGAAGAAGCATTGACAAGGTTAATCAAGGGATTAGGCATATTATGTACAACGGACTGTAAAAAAACAGGTTGAATGCTTTTGTTAGGACCTATAGGAGGGGAATGTGGTGACTGGATTGTGAGACGAATGGAAAAAACTCCGCCGTCGTTTCCAGAATCGCTCCATTCTCTTCCACCCCAAGAATATCCGACAGCCCATTGCTCTGCAGTCAAAGTCTTTCCTTGGGATGTAAAGGTAATTGGATTTTTCCGCTCACCACAACAATGCAAATTAGAAGGGCAGGAAAAAGAAGGGGGTTTGCCATTACTACGGGTAATGGCGATATAATCATTTGAGCGAGGGGCAGTCCAGGATATAGCGCCCGTAGAAACACAAGACCATGAGGCACAATATTTATCCAAAAAAGTGCCACATTGATATTTTTCCTCAGGTGTCTTTGGTTCGGGACAAAAATACAGGTCCCACCATGTTGCTTCTAGTGGAGAAGGTGTGCACGAACCTTGTTTGTCCCATTTGTTAGTTTGGAGAAATTTTGAAGCAAATTTGTTGACCCCGGTACCCATTTCGGCAAAGTCAAAATGTAAGATAGGGAACCAGGGCCATATTGTGTATTTGGAGATTTGGAATAATACCTGATTTTCAAAGTCACGAACAGTCCATGTGTAGTTGAGAGGTCGATGAGGATTAGGATCAGGAGATCGCCGTCGTCGAGAATGAATGATGCGTTGGTGTGAGCGAGGTTGCTTTGTGGAATGAAAGTGTTGTAAGTGAGGTGAGGTAAAAATACGGGCGGCCAGGTCTAGGAAGGAGCGGGGATGAGGAACAAAGTTGTAAGCAAGTAAACGAGGAGACAAAGGAGGTTTTGCATAGCTCGCCACTGATGCGAGTTCAAAAGAATTTATAGTATAAGTACCATAGGATGAAAATCCAGACACATAATAGCGCCCCGTAGTCTCAGGGGTCACAAGAATAGCAAGAGTTATGTGACAAGGGTAATGAGCATAGGTGAGGGAAATAGAGGGAGATGGTGGAAGAGGAATGCCACGATTAGGATACTGAGAAAACACAAAGGGACAAAAGGATTGACCTCGGTCATAACAATGAAAAAGGGCAGTAGTATTGAGATCAAGAAAAGAAAAAAACAGGACCACAATATAGGCCTTTATGAAAATTTAGAGGAATTCTCAGGTGCTTTGTCATCATGGGAAGGTGCAGTGTGGACATCATGGGGAAGGAACTTGTCAAGAGTGTCATCAAAAGCAGGGTCCACATGATTGATGCAAAAGTGTTGGACCCCTGGATAATATGGGTGGTGCAATATGCAGTTGTTACACCAATAACAGCATGTACATCCACACTCACAAAGGCAATGATGGCACATCCGATGGAGTTGGTGGGTTGTGTGGAGTGATGAAATATGGGCGAATACAACGAGCAGGGACCCACAAAACTCTGTCGGGTAGTTGAACTGCAGCGTAGCCTCTTCCCCAGGTGATGAGTTCGGCTGGACCTTTCCAAGTTGGATCCGGGAGCTGCCTGTAGTATACAAGTGGTCTTGAAGTTGGGACAACAGGTTTAGTAAAGTGTCGAGACGCAGCAGACAAAGAAGGAGTGCCAGTGAGATTTAGAAAATTGAGAGTATACAGACAAACATTTAACACGTTTTGCAGTGCCGGGAGGTTTGGGGGGCATAAGCCCTTGGACCCCATATAACGATCTAATGCATTTTTTAAAGTTTGATTTGCTCGCTCAACAATAGCCTGCCCTTGGCTATTGAAAGGAATTCCAAATTTGTGGACAATGGACCAGTGATGACAAAACTGTGAAAATTGTGAGCTGACATAAGCTGGGCCATTGTCTGTTTTTAATATTTTTGGACATCCCAGCACTGTAAAGGTACGAATACAGTGATTAATCACTTGTTTTGCAGCTTCCCCTTTTTGTGGGGTTGCCAAAATAAATCCGGAGAACGTATCTACTGTAACATGTAGATATTTCCACGGGGCAAATGGAGGATATTGAGTTACATCCATTTGCCAGGTATCACAGGCTTCAGTGCCTCTAGGGTTAACGCCCTGTGGGATACCTTTAGACTGTAAGCTACAGGTTGGGCATTGTTGAATTATGGCTGTAGCTTCAGCCATAGTGATTCCAAATTGTTTCATTAAGGCCTTCTTATTTTGATGAAAATAGCTGTGACTTTCCCCCGCTGTCATGGGAGCTGGCTGTGGAACTTTGATGACAACAGGTAAAAGTTTGCAGGCTTCATCGGCCATATGATTCCCTTCTGAAAGAAATCCTGGTAAATGTTGGTGACTTCGAATATGTGCTAGAAATAAGGGATGGACACGATCATGCAATAATGTTTGTAGTGAAAGAAAGAGTTTCATAAGGACAGGTGGAATGGAGGGAGACAGATAAGAATCAAAAATGTTGTGAGTGATATGGGAAACATATAAGCTATCTGTAATAATGTTTAAAGGTTGTAAAGAAAAGGAGCTTAAAGCCAAAATAAGAGCAGCTAGTTCTGCTTGTTGAGCTGATTGTTGAGGCGAAGTTTGCTTTTTGTGCCATGTTCCTTTGTATTGCCAAGTACAAGCACCATATGTTTTTGAACCATCAGTAAAAATGGTAAGACAGTCCTTAAGGGGTGAAGGAGCAATAGGAGAAGAAAAGGAAATAGGGACTGTCTTGACAAGTTGTAAGCGAGGATCTGCGGGCAAATGACATGAGACATGCCCATGCCAGTTTTCCAATGAATCTTGCAACACATCTGAATTTTGGAATAAAGGTTCCCATTGTGTTAGCTTAAAGGGAATATATATAGCAATTGGTTCATATCCAATTAATGTTTTGGCTCGCTTTCTTCCTTTATCAATCAAAAGTGCCATTTGTAAAGGTCTTGTGGTGAGGGTGTTGCGTGGAGTGTGTGGAAGGTGTAGCCATTCAACAATGTGTAATTTTTTGTCAGATATTTGAACAAGAATGGCAGTGAATAGAGAAGGTGTTGATAAAATTGCAAGGGAAAAAGGTGTGTTGTTCAAGACACGGTCGACCCAAGTGGTCTGCAGTATTGAATTTATATGTTGGAGAGTGGTGTGATGAACATCAGTAAGATGCAAAGTGTCAGCAGGGTGTTTGAGTGTAGCTAAAGCTTGGAAAAAGGGAGAAAGAACAGCCGTGGTAAGAGAAAGATAAGATCGTGCCCAATTAAGTGTTCCTAAATATTGTTGCAATTGTACTAATGTAGGGTTGTTTGGAAAATTGAGTTTTGGCAGCTCAGGTGTGGCCGCAGAGGCTAACATCTTATGTCCTAGATATTGAAAGGGATATTGAGATTGGATTTTGTCAGGAGCTATGTGAAGCCCCGCCTCATTCAATATAGATGTAAGATATGGAAGTGTTTTTAATACTGTCCCCTTCGGACCGTCAGCTGCAATTAAAATATCATCCATGTAATGATACACCAGAAAGGAAGGGTAGCGATCTCTATAAGGCTGGACTGCTTTATTCACATAATATTGGCACATTGTAGGAGAATTGAGCATACCCTGTGGCAACACTTTCCAGTGGTATCGTGTAGTTGGCTTTGAATTATTCAATTCTGGAATAGTGAATGCAAACAATAATCTATCCCTTGGATCCAGTGGGATAGAAAAAAAACAGTCCTTTAAATCAATAATGATCAAATCAAAAGTTTCAGGAATCAAATTTGGATTAGGCAGCCCACATTGTAGCGCTCCCATTGGTTGAATAACAGCATTCACAGCACGTAAATCCTGTAGGAGGCGCCATTTGCCACTTTTCTTTTTAATGACAAAAACAGGAGTGTTATAAGGACTGGTAGAAAATTCAATGTGGGCTAGAGCCAGTTGTTGAGATACCAATTCATGTAGGGCCTCAAGTTTTTCAGCAACAAGAGGCCATTGATCCACCCATACAGGGGTGGAAGAAATGAGAGACAGTTTAAGAGGTGTAATAGCCATTGGTTAGGGGATGTGTAAAGTAGCATGTAGCTGAGAAAGCAAATCACGACCCCATAGATTAAAAGCAAGAGGAAGGACAAAAGGTTTAAGGTAAGCTGTGGTAGAAGTATCAGGGACAGAAGCAGAGAGCCAATCAGTGCTGACCTTTGCCGCTTGGGATCCACCAACTCCTTGAACAGAAGGAGAATCAGAAAGCGCCCAAGTAGAGGGCCAGTCCTTGGTACGAATGACAGAAGCGTCCGCACCCGTGTCAACCAAGCCTGTAAAGGGACGGCCATTTAATGAAATGGTAAGCATTGGCTTGAAAGGTTCAACAGGGCAGTGTAAAGCAAGGAGAGAAGAGGTAGAAACAGAGGCAGAGGCAGAGGAGGGAAGTAAAATAAGCGTAGCAACAATTGAGCCCTTTGGAAGGAAAAAAGGGCGATCACCAATAGCAGCAAGAGACAAGTGATGAAGAGAGGATGAGTCATAAAGAAAAGGCGCGGCTACCACGCCTTCAACAGTGAGGGAGGAATTAGGCATGAGCAAAACAGGCAATGAAGGCGGAAGCGGTTTCATTAGTGTCACTGAGAGAGGAAGAGTGAAAACAGAACCAGGGTCTTCATAAGAACAATCAGCAGAAAGTTCAACAGGAAATGCGGAGGCAGAAAAGGGAGGGTCAGAAAGGAGAGGAGACATTTCAGCCTTTTTGGTGGGGCTAGCTGATGGCCCCGCAATTAGTTTTCCGACTGGTTTTGGCGTTGAAAAGGGGGGTTTGACCGACATTGAGAAGCCCAGTGAAAACCTTTGCGACAGCGAGGGCAAACAGTTTTTGGTTTAGCAGCAGGGGGAGGGGGTCGCCCACGCGGCGCTCCCCCCCCTCCCGGTGCTCTGCACTGACCTTTGAAGTGACCAGGTTTGCCACAATTAAAACAATTGCCAGCAGGACGAGAAAAGGCATAAGTATCGGGAGGGGAAGAGGGAACGGGCAGAGAAGTGGGGGGTAATGAAGAGGTGATAGCAGAAGCAAGGGTGGTCATGTTATAAGAATTAGAGCCGACAATACGGCAGGCACGGAGAAAATCAGCCAGCGTAGCATCAGGCTTATTCGCAAGAGGTTGAAGAACCTTTTGACAATCAGGATTTGCATTTTCATAAGCCAATTTCATAATTAATTCATTTCTGGCAGCTTCATTGTCAATTTGTCTTTCAAGAGATAATTGCAAACGACTGACAAAAGAAGCATAGTCCTCATTAGTGGCTTGTATAATTTTTGAAAAAGTTTGTAAGGGAATTTGCTGGGCTTCATCCACCTTACGATAAGCGCCAAGTGCAGCGTTTTTAATTAAAGGAAATGCAGCTCGATCTGATTGGGTCTGCTGGGTGACGGTAAAACGCGTGCCAGTGCCCATCAGATCATCTTGAAATACATTAGCAGGCAAGCCATTTTGCACAAGGAAAGAAATTTGCTTAGCATATTCTGAGTTCCAAATTACATACTGTGCAGGAGTCATAAGCATACTAAATAAAGTTTGCCAATCTATTAAAAGCATTTCTGAAGCATCAGAAGAAAGAGAATGAAGCAAGCCTTGCACATAGCGAGACTGAAGACCGTAGTCTCGAACAGCATCTTTTATGTCCTTAATAACTTTATAAGAAATATTTTGATAGACTGAAGGGGCGAGACCCCCACGGGGGCCTCGTCCCCATACTACTGGAAATAGAGAAGAAGTAGAGGGAAGGTCTTCGGGATCCAGAGAACCATCCTTCCGTGCCTGTTGTATGGCACGGAGAACAGCACCCCCACAAGTTGAGGAGGGTGGAGAAGGAGAGGGAGGGGGTGAAGGCGACATTGAAGGATAGGGCGGAGGAGCAGATGGAGGAGAGAGAGAAGGATAGAGCGAAGAGGGGGGTACTTTTGGCTGTGCCGGCTTTGGAGCGTCCTCCGTAGTAGGCACAGGTTGGGAGGAAGGGTCTGGATATAAGGTTTGAAGAGCAGCCATGAGTCCACGCCACGTGCAAAGAATATTAGTTGGCGCCCGGGGTGGTTCATGAAGCCATTTACCAATACGTTCCCAAGTGGATCGGCGAAGAGAGCCGTCCTCGGGATAAGCAGGACAGTGTTTATGAAGGTAAAGAAGGAAAGAGATAATTTCTTTGCGAGACAAAGGATAGACAGTTGTTCCGTTAACTTTTTGCAAACAATTTGCCTTTCTGGCTAAAGAGGAAAGTTCATCCACATGCTTGGATAAAACCTTGGAAAGCGGGGAACCCATACTTACGGTTGCAGGCCTTTACCAGGTGCGTAGGTACAGGAGCCAGAGCAGCGCTTCCCTAGACAGAGAACACGCCGTGGAGTGAATCACGTCGTAAGTGAATCACGTCGGGGTCACCAGTTGTGGGAGTTCCGAATCCCGGGGTCCAGCGCCTGCTGGACGGACCAGTGGTTGTGGGAGTTCGAATCCCGGGGTCCAGCTTCTGCTGGACGGACCAGTGACGTACGTCAGCCTGGGCTAACGGACCTTGCGTTTGGTAGATAGGAAACACACGGACAACATGTTTCTTCAGGTTGAGCTGGCATGCAAGAGTCCAGAAGGGTCTGCCTGCCTCTCTTTTATTGGTATTTTACAACATAGCAAAAGGTTCATAAAGGGCGGGTTTAGCCAAGCAATTAAACTTAAAAGGGTACCTTATCCTAACTCAGGAAATGTAAACTTCAAAGGCGTAGCTTATCTCAACTCAGGAAATATAGACTTTAAAGGCATAGCTTAGGAAGTGATAACTTGTAAGACATAATTCAGGAAGACATAACTCATGACTTATCTCAGGACTTAAAAGGCATGGACACTTGAAAGGCATGGAAGCCTATCTTAACTCAGGAAATGGTTGCAACAGCTGATAATGTGTTTTATTAGAAGATATTACTAGGATTAAACATGCTTTGGATAAACACATCTATCAGCCGACAAATTTGTTTTAAAAAAATAATTAAAATTAATTTTAATTAACTAATTGAATTATTTTAATTAATTAAAAAGAAAAGGCTTTTTAATCCTTTTCCAAAGAAGACACGCCTGCAGTGGCGCGATAGATCTGGCGTCCTTGGAAGCCTACGTCTTCCATGCAAAAAAGCTTTTCCAAAGAGCACGGAAGCGTGTATAAGGACACAAGATCTAAAGAAAACAGTTTCATCGGCATCTGAGAAAACGGCCACTTTTCTGCCACCTGGGCCTGAGCTCTGCTGATCTTCAAAAGGTAAGAAGGCCCAAATAGCTGTGGGGACCCCAAGGGGTGGGAAGGGGAGTGTGAGATATCTCAGTGGATAGGGGAGGCCTTGGGTGGCTGGAAGCATAGTCTTGTTCCTGCACCAATACCCCATGATCTTCCTCACCCCTGAGGTACCTAATGCACACTTAACCTGTGCATTTGATTAATGTTCTTTTAACAGGATTCAATTAATGTTATGACTGTAACGGGCAGACTCCATTATAGTCATAACTCGAGGACTACCTGTAGTTGTGTTTCTCAAGAGGTAATGAATGTGGGCAATGTGTATAAGTTCAAGAGATGGTTGAACATGGTAGTTTTGATGATTGTGGAAAACGAATTAATAGGAATTATTGAAGGAAGTAAAGGAACCAATTTCAATGCTAAGGATAAAGAAACCTGTCGCTGTTAAAACATAGTAAGAAAGAGAAAAGCCTGTATTATACTACCTAGAAGGGGTGGGGTGGGGCAACAAAAAACCCCAAACTCCTGAAAATGGGGAAAATTAAAGCCTATCTAAACAAAATTAAAAACTTACTACTCCCAAATTATATCTAGTTCTATATAATTTTAATAGTGTGATATATTTATGCATTGGAGGTTATTACAGGTGGTTGTACTAAAGCTGCCAAGAGTCTCTGGATTGCTGCATGGTGGTTAATAAATAAAAAGCAGGTGGGGCAGTTTTAACTTAGGAGAAAAAGAGAATCAGTTTGTCAGATCTGCCATCTTTCAGCTTAGAGCTTTGCTGGCATCCTGCCATAAATTGTTAGAAGCTGGGGGAAAGAGGAAATAAAGAATTGGCATGTAAAGGGTAGAGATGAGCTAAACGGGAAGGGTGTGACAGGTTTGATAGAAGCCAGAGGTGTGAGAACCAGCCTGTTCCAGTCTTCAAGGCCGCGAAGCCAGGGAAAGGAATGTGAACTGCACCAAGCAGCCCCAAACATCCGAGCGGGTCCCAAAACACCTATGCAGCACATCATTGGACGAAGACAAATGGCCAAGGCGGGAGGGCCAGGGAGAAAGGGGAATACTGTAACTCTTCGTGTGAGAACTTTAGTTCTAGCCTGCTTTCACTCCAACCACTAATCCTTAGTAAAAGATCCTATCGCTTCATCCAAATGGACTCGAGGGTCTTTCTTGCCTAGGGATCTGGCTGAGGCAGGTCTGACACAGTTGGACACCCAGGGTAGTTTTGTTTGGCACCTGGCTGAGAAAAGAGCCAAAGGTGCCAAATTGCCAAGATAAATAGGGGAAGCGGTGCCTGTCTGAAGGCTTAGTATTACTTGATATTGTATACAGAGGCAATTGGGTTAATCATGCCTCCTGTTTTGGTACAGTTGCCAATAAATTTGAGTTTGATATCTGTAGAAAAAATTTCCCTGTGCATACTAAAACATCAGTTTGGTATCTTTGGAAGTATTTGTAATAGAGAATTGGTATGCAAGATGAAGCTCATGTTACCCCAAAAGTCAGTCTCTCTAATCTTTCAAACCATAATAAAATTATTGTATTTAAAAGGCAGCTTTTTTCTCACAACTATTGAAACTTTGCCTTTCAAAGTTAGAAATAATAAAGCAACATGTACAAGGAAAAAAAGAGAGGAACCTTTATATTCATATGCATTTTAGGTAATGTCTTTCCCTTCTGGGATTCTCAGATCTGTATAAAATAATGCAAAGTGAAAAACCAATATAATTATGCTATGTGCAGTTTACATTTAGAAAATCTACTAGTAGACAGCCCTGCAGAAAAGGTGTTAAATTCTCATGGAGATATTTGTGGAATGTAGAATCATAGATGTGTATGGGATGTCCTCTGACCATATGGCTGTAATCACACTACATACAGTAATCATTCAAATTCATTTTCATTATTGGTATAATTGAGAATAAAGACTCAATTTTTTGAAGTGCAAAGAGTTTATCTGATAAAATTAAATGTAGTTAAAGAAACCATTAGTTCTATTTTCTGCGGGTGCACAACAAAGTGAATTAAAAATTACTGCAACTGCCTGGGTTTGTACATGTCATTAAATCAGGTACAACTCACTTAACAACTGCCTTGCTTAGCAACAGAAATTCTGGTGACAATTATGGTTGTAACTTGAGGAGTACCTGTGTAATGAGTCTTAGTAGTTCAGAGTCATAATAACAATCTGCAAAAGAAGAAATTGCTACTTAATTTGCAGCAGTAGACCTGAATATGTTATTTTTATCAGTATTTGAATTATTTTTTCTTTTCAACAAAAAGGCAAGGAAAACATCTTTTAGCAATTACTCAATTTATTTGTATTCTGTTTATAACATATTTCATATTATTTCTACTGTTATATTTCCTATATTTTCTGTTAATTAGTTTGATATAAAATGTATTTGGTATAATTAAATCAAAAATTTATATTGCACTGCTCTCATTTTCCAAGGCCAATGTTACATGACAGTGCACTTTATGACCATGTTGAGTAGCAACAGAAATTCCAGCTCCAGTTACTGTCATTAAGTGAGGGCTGCATGGTCCTAGAAATAATTGACATGAGTGACTTTAATGAGTCATAGATAGGAGCTAGCTGCTTTCACATGCTGTGCATTCCTGTTTCCAGCATTGAGAAAAGTGAGAGACAAGTCTTCGATAGTGAAGCACTGTCTTGCAAATTCCCAGCAAAGTTGCATATTATTTTTCCAGGTCAGCTTTCTCCAGCTTGCAGAATATATGCAGTTAAAGAAAATGGTGTTGTACCAGAGTCACAAGCAACTAACATTTTCATTCATGTTGCTGACTTCGCTCTTTAAGGTTTCATCCAAATCATGTACTTCAGATGTCCGTGTGGAATAGTCTTTAGCCATCAACTTGGATTCCTTTCTAAAGCATTTCATTTGTGTCAACTGATGTGAGTTGTACACTACAGTAGGGACAGTGTCCACTAAGAACAACTGCAGAAGTTTCTTTTTCTCTTTGTAGCGACATTGGATGTAACGTATAAAAGCGGATCGGTAGGTTTTACTGAATAATGTATATACAAGTGGGTTGACTGCTGAAGAAAGGTAGCCAATCCAAACGAAAATGTTAAGCAGATCCTCGATTACATCTTTGTCACATGCCTCCTTGCAAAAAACTACCATCACATTCATGATGAAAAAAGGACACCACATTATCACAAACAGGAAAAAGACAATTCCAAGTACCTTGGATGCTTTCTGTTCATTACTTATTGATTGCATCTTTCTCCTTCTAAAAGTTCCAGATTCTTTGTTCAGAGAGTGCTTGAAATGTTTATCCAAAGAAAGAGAACTTTGAGGGAAAAACCTGAATGAGCCAAACTTAGCTTTTGAATCAAGATCATTCATGCATAATGTGGCTTCTTTCTGAAGGGATTTTATAGTTAAAAAATAGGAGATCATCATGATAGCAAGTGGAATAAAAAATGCTACAAAAGAACCAATTAAAACAAAATTCTGATCCACAAGGAAACAACTTCCGTTCTTGAAAACTTTAGAATCATCATGGAATCCAAATATAGGAACTGGCATTGAAATACCTATATGTTTAGTTAAAAAAAGAAGAAAGATAAGTATAGTCATTTTCACTTTTAAAAATATGTTATGTACCACATTGGGTGCCCACTCGTTCCCAATAACATTCCTGGAAACAAAGATCAGATCATCATTGCAGAGCGTAACTGTTGCTTCCTTGAAGTTTGCACAGCTATTCAGTAGAAGCTAAAAACAAAGTACCGTTTTACAAATAGAAGTTAAAGGTTTTGGCTTTGGTAGTAGCTATAAGCACTGTGTAAACTTTACAAGGACAGATTGGAAAGCCACTTGAACAAATTGCTGAATTCAGAAATCCCCAGCAAAACCAATTTTATATGTTAGAATTTCAATTCAGAAATGTGAATGTTTATTAGCTCATTAGCTTTTATTGGAAAAAAAAAACAATCATAAGATTTTCCTGTTTGGCAAGTTTAGTAATACAGGCAGTATTCATTTAGTGACCAGTCATTCAGCAACCATTTAAAGTTATGATGCTGCTGAATAGGGGAAACTATAACCGTTCCTTGTAGTTGCGGCCACTGCACCATCCCCATACTCCTATGATCATGAGTTGGGTGCTTGGCAACCAACTCACAATTATGATGGTCATGATATCCCATGGTCACCATTTGTAAAGTTCCCTGCTGCTTTCCCACAAGCAAAATTAATGAGGAAGCCGGCAGGAAGTCACAAACAATGATCCCATAACTCTGGGACACTGTAACTGTGCAGGATTTGCCTTAACAACTCTCATAATTCTGGGAACAGCTGCAAGTTGATGCAGTCATATGACATCATGCTTTCCAAATATGCTGCTCAGCAATGAAACTGCTAGTCCCAATTATCTTCATTAAGCAAGGACTACCTGTACTATATTGTCCTAATGCAATCTCACACAGAGCACAGAAATAATGCTGGTGTACCTTGGGAATCATATATGTTTGCCAGCATATATACAATTTGAGGCAAAGCATCTCCTCCTTCCCCAGTGATTTAATGCAGTTGAGATCACTGGGAAGAGGAAGATAATATCTCCCCATTAGCAAACTCTACTGAGATTGTTTGGTTTCAATTACATAAAGATTATGATCACTTTGGGATGCGGTGAGTGGGCAGTGCCAAATTGCAATTTTTTAAAACTCAATAGTTTATTCTGTTCCTTACTTTCTTTTTAGGGTTTAAAACTTTTAAGACTTTCTTTTAACACTCCCTCCAGCAAAAATAGAACAAAGCTGGCATTCAATACTGCATGTTCAAGCCATACATATTTCATCCACTGTTAATTATGTCTGCTGCGAATGATCAATGCCTACTCTTTGGGGCTATTTTGATTTTGAAGCATATTTTATCTCCATGCATTCTATATATATGGCAAAAGGAAACAGTACTATCTGCAGGACACAGCTAGAGAAAAAGACAATATTCTAGTGCTCTGCACTAATGCACATGCCAATCAAGCACGCAGAATTGCATTTTCAAGAAAACATCACTTAATGAATAAATTAACAACAGTTACTGCAATTTTCTCTTCATGTTACACCGCTGCAATTAACCCTCTTTTTCTTCTTGTATTACTTCTGGTTTTTTTTTTTTGGGGGGGGGGTGTCGTCTTGTTTCTTTCTGAAGAGACATGTTAGCTACAAAAGACATTGTTCCCAATAAAGAAATGTTATGTCTCAGACCTTCATTGATGGTTATGATTAACCATATAATTACAGCAGGAAGCAATAAGAAGACTCCCAAATTTTTAATGATTACAGAATGGGTTTTTCATGTTCCAGCCATTGTCCCATGCAGCAAAGTTGACTTACTAGTGTTGAACAGTGTTATGAAGAGTTCTTAGGATAATAAGGCTACTGTGCTGTGGTGAATTTACAAAGCACTTTTCTGAATAAATTGTTTTGTATCTATTTAGATTTGCATATTTCACTTTATGAGCAAGTGTATTTTGAAGGGAAGACTCCATCTGAATTAAAATAGAACACTAGCAGTACATGAGCTTTTAAACTAAATCCTCTGGAAAAAATCAATGTAAAATATTGACAATTTAGGTCAAATTGAATTATCCTGGGGTGGCATGGAGGTGAAAACATTTTTGATTGCCCAAATAGTAATAACAGTAATAAAAAGCCATGAAATGCAGTAGAAAATATGGCATCAGTGAAAGACATCAAAAGGCCCCAGGCGAAAATGCATAGCTTTAGAGAGAGAGTGGGAGAGGGATGCGCATATAATTTTACTGAAAGTAAAAATCTCTGATGATAACATAACACATAAAGATTGAACAACTCACCTATTGATACTGTCCAAACAAGAGCAATTTTTGCCAAGGCCTTTGTTCTGGAGTTAAACTGGCTATGATGAATGGGGTCTTGAATGGCAATATAGCGATCCAGAGATATGGCACAGAGATGCATGATGGAGGCAGTGGAGAAAAGCACATCTAAATAAATCCACACAGCACAGAGGTTCCTGGGCAGTGGCCATCTATATTCTGTAACCAAGGAGAGTGTTTATGAACTGTACAGCAGTTGGAAAGCTATATTTCACTGATATGAAACATATTTTCTGTTATATTTTACCTCATCCATCTACAAATTTTTAAAAGTGGTCGGTCTGTGTCCTGCTGATACCTACAGGCTCCCATATTCAATTCTGAAGCCAGCAGAATTCTCTAGATCTCACTGTGGCTGATGTGGCAGCAAATTTCCCAAATTTTAATGATACAATTGCCTTTGTACTCTCCCCTGCCACCTTTCTGTACAGTTGTAAGATGTTAGAAGCCTAGTGGGGAAACACTAAAGAATGCTAACCTTTACTGAAAAATTTGCATTCTGAGTCAGTTTAGTGCATGAAAGGGCTAAAGTGTATATCAGAAAGTATAAATTGCTATTATACATATATGGATATGTATGCAAAACCAGCAGCTTGATGACAGATGTGAGTAATGGTACTGTAATAGATAAATCAAGGATGAGTTTGGAGGAAAATTGTGCAACATACTGAATGAATGTAATTCAGGGGGGAAAACTATTCTGCTAGTCATAGGAATGGATAGATGAGGGATTGCAAGCAAGCTGATCGGATCATTCAGACACTGCAAAGTGAAGGAGCATGGTGAGTACTTGCTTGGAATAAAGGGCGTTTGTTCTGACTAAATGGTTTAAGAATAAATCGTAAATACACATGGCAGAGAACATCCAGTAGATTGAACAAAATTAAAAATAGAAATAATAAAATTATTTGAAATGGTGGAATTCTGAAATTAACATTTTGAATAGGAATGATAGTGACTGAGAAGACAGGAACTGAAAAGAATGTACAGATAGTCCTTGACTTATGTTCATTTAGTGACCGTTCAAAGTTACAACAGCATTGAAAAAAGTGACTTATGACCATTTTTCATATTTACGACCACTGCAGCAGCCCCATAGTCGTGTGATCAAAATTCAGATGCTTGGCAACTGACTCATACTTATGACCGTTGCAGTGTCCTGGGATCACGTGATCACCTTTTGCAACCTGACAAGCCAAGTCAATGTGGGAGCCGGATTCATTTAACAACTGTGTTACTAATTTAACAACTGCAGTGATTCACTTAATAACTCTGGTAAGAAAGGAGCAATGGAATGGAAATGGAGCAAAACTCACTTAACAAATGTCTTGCTTAGCAACAGCTCAATTGTGATCATAAGTCAAAGACTACCTGTATAAATGTTAGCATTCAAGAAAAATTAATGAAAGGAAAGTCTGAAATACAGTGAGAATGTTAAAAATGATAGTGCTATAGGTTAGGTGATGTAACTGAAAAAATATTAAAATATCAGTGTGATTTATAGGTAGCTGGGCAACCTGTTTACCATTTGTGAGGTGTCTTGCTATTATTCTGCTACACAATGGAAAATGTATCAAAAGCAAAACTACAGGGGGATTATTTTATGCCTGGAGTAGTATACAGTAGAGTTCTGATACAAAAGATGTAAATGAGCAAAATGTGGGAAGTATAACATGGCATTAGGCCAGGCAGAGCTTGTGAAATCCATATTTTTGCTCTTCTGCAGGTTACTAAAAATATATGAATGTGAAAAAGAAGTTTATTGTACATTTGTTAATTTAGGGAGAGAGTGATAATATGAATATACCTAAATTTTGAAATGTTTTGCAGTAAAATTGATTTTAAGTATGGATATGAAGGATACAATAGATTATGTATATATAACAATACAAAAGAAGTGTGTGAAAACAGGCTTAGGGGTTAAGGAATCTTTTGAGTTGAAAATTGCTGAATATATTAAGAGTGCTATATTAAAGCAACTTTGCAAATAAAGGAAAGCTTAGCAAGTAGTTCACACAGTAAGGTATGATTACATGTTGTCTCTTTGGCTGTTTAATATATTTATAGATAAATGTATAAGGAAAGCTTGTCCTGATGTTAGCAATCTATTGAGTAGGGATATGAATCTACATGTCCTTTTGTATAGTGGCTGAAACCACCTTGTTGGCTGAGAACCCACATGATAGTAAGGAAAGACATTAATGCACACTTAAACCTTTGTACGTGCCCTATATATGATTTGCAAATGCAGTGTTTAGTAAACGCAAGCACCAAAACTCACTTTTAATTTTAAAGTGATGTACAAGGGTATCCAAATAAGTATTTTGGCTATCCACTATTAGAGATATCATCATTTAACACAGGTGTGGTTTGCTGGGCAAATGCCTGACTAGAGGTTCCAAAGCTCTGATTCCTTATTCCAGATATCCAGTTTCAAAAACTCCTTCTCAGGAAAAAGTGATAATTTATTGGTTTGTGTTATTCCCCACCACTGTATTTTAGGACTTTTTGTGAGTGTTAACAGATGTGTATCTCTTTGTGCCTTGTCAGTGTAACATATAGACAGAGATAGAGAGAGACTTTATATCTGTTTGGACAAACACAAGTGCACATGCTGAAAAAAAATATCTTTACAATGCTTTCAATAGTTATCGAATAGAAAAGGTGCAGAAAAAATAGCACAAACTCTTCTCAGTATTCATCCCTGTAGCTATTTTCTGAGGGTGGGAAGCCCAGCATCACAAAACCAGACATTATATTTCTCTTAAAATTAAGGCAATAATATATGTCCATAGCACTCTTAAAAACTTCCTTCTCACTTATCCCTGCAGTACATTATAGAGAGCTGTAATTTTGACTAGACAACTTTAACTTTAGGAGCATAATGATCTCTGCACTATGCTGTTTCAGAAAATAAAAATTCATTTGGACAGTGTGAAATATTCCAAAGTAATCTACAAATGCAAGGGCTGTTTTTACATAATCACATTATTAATATTTTCTACTTTATTTATGTGCCACTCTTCCTATTCAAGAACCCTGAGGGACCTCACACAGAATATCTCTCCCAGCCATAGGCATTGAGGGTTGCCCTTCTTTGGAATTTAAGCCTCAGACATCTGATCCTGCACAAAGCATTCCCTCAAATATTAAATATGTAAGCCACCCAGAGTCATTCAGTGAGATGTGCTGTTAGTATACATTCAATCAATCAAACAAATAGAAATATTAGATCCTAAGCCACATGCAGCCTAATGATGTCCTTACAAAAACCATGAAATGTAGCTGATTACAGCCAGCCAGCCAGCTAGCCAGCCAATGGATTCCCTGGAAGAACAATATGATCTGATCTCTGAAGGATAGTCCAGCCAGCACTCTCGCTACTACATTCTGCCTCAAGTATCTCAATTTATAATGCTTGTGAAATTATTTTAATGGTCCTGATATTTTATATCAAGGTTACTTTCTTATCCTTTAGTTACTGAGGAATTCTTTGGCAAAGAATGAGGATTATAGGGGGACTTTTGTAATCAATGATGCTCTATTATTTGAGAAACAATGAAAACATCATGCAGAATGAAGGTTTCAGACATCCACACCTAGTTCACAATTCTCATTTTTTAGAAAATGTGGGATTTACCTCTTTTCATTGAGTCTATAGTTACATTAAAGTAACTTGTAATATGTATATTAATCAATTAAAAGTATATTGAGTTTTAAAGGTTGTTAATGGTACTCACCATATAATATAGTTAGCATTGATATCGGCATGACAAGAAAACCCAAGAGCATATCAGTTATTGCAAGTGACATCAGGAAATAATTTGTGGCATTGTGCAGCTTCTTTTCTAGTGAGACAGCCAAGATGACTAGAATATTTCCAAAAATGGTTATAACAATCACAATAATAATTAGAAGAGCAGGCCAGTTTTTCTCATGAAGAATAGGAAATAATGATGTAGTCAGGTTCCCTTCACAAGAACAGTTCATTATATGATCAAAGTCTGCAGTCACATTGCATAAACAAGAATTGTTAATTTCTTCAGATGTAAGTACACTTCTATTGAACTTTCTGGCTTGGCTTAATTGTAGTAAGGAATGTGCTATTAGATTCACAGACCATTCTTCAGAAAAAATATGCATTTCTAAAAATTCTGAAACTGGTGAAAAATGCAAATTGCGTTTTTTTTGTTACCATCAAGCTCTATATTGATTATTAGTGCAAAAAAGGAAATAAAATTTTACAAAGAAAACTGACAGTCATTCAGATGACTGTATGATTTTCATTTTAATATATAATCTGATAGTGAATCTTGCTGAACGATTTCAATCAATTTCAAACCGTTAAGGAAAAGAAAAAGCAATCCATCGTCCTTCAATGTTTTCAGCCATAGCGATCTTCCCCCAAAACATTTTAATCATGTAACTGACAATTAAAAATATTTTAATAATTAGTTACAATTATTATTTTGTCCTATCATGGAAGTTATTAAATACCATAAGTTTATTTAATGCTATCATTCTGAAAAACGCTATTAAGAAATACACTTACAATGTATTTGAAAAATCGCCTAAATTAAATTAATGCTGTGCCTTGATTTATGTTATCCTTTGTTGCATTTGCTGGCATGATATTCTTTAGTTCCAGTTTGCATGAATCAAATGCATTTTGCAGATTCCTCAGCTGCCCCCTTACAGCAATGGTATTTCCTTGTTTGTTCTTCTTTGCCATTTACAGCTGCTCCACTTATACTTCTCTGTGTTGTTTTTCTCCTTAAGGTTAACCATGTTGGAAGAATAATCTCCGGATAATCATCCCAAAAATTTACAATGCATGGAGGAAAGAAATTTCCAAAAGGGGTTCAAAATAGTTTCTGGCAAAAATGGAGGTGATTCTCTTTTGTCCTGTTTCTTTATAAGACGTCACATTATTTACATAAATGGCAAAGGCAGAAGAAGGATAAACTGAAGAGAGCTGAATTTTTTTTACATGTTGCAGTTTTATATGTATCAATGTTAGGCATTCATACTTTAAAAAAGTTAACATTTCCCACAGGATATCCTGCAGAGCAGCTCTTGATAACAGCAGCCTGTAATAAAGTAGGTTCTTCTGTGAAAAAGAAGAAGCTAGGAATTGCATATTATGGGCAAACATCAGATTATTCCTTTTTACAAACTGATCACATCCTAGCTCTAAATTGAAAGATGAATATTATACTGTCAGTAGTGTTAATTGGGGGGGGGGCATAATTTTGATGGTATAGAAAATAATTTGCTCAAGAAGAGGAATTAGCTTTGCATGCTTTTTGGATTACAAACAACTAACTTGGCCTGCTTGAAAAAGAGCATATAGAAAGCAACTACTTGGAGCACCTGTCTACAACCATAAAACTTCAGCTCGAGGTTGTCTACCTAACCCTTCTTGAAGGACACCTGTGCATGATGCGGCCTTCCTCTCCTAACCTGCCTGTATCTGAGGGCAGCTAACTTTTATTTTCTCTGAAGTGCTCTTTTCCACTTTCTCCAACCCAGCAGAAAGCTTGTTATTGGCAGAACATGTGGGATCTGGGATGGGTCTGAAGTTAATGATGTGGTGGTGAAGTTGGAGGATCTCCCCAGCATCGCTCAGCTGCTTTCAAAAGGTGTCATTGTGAGACTGGTGCATGCAGACTTCAGAGTCCCAAAGGACGGGCTTGACATTGTACATTTCTTCTACCTGGATCACCACATGTAGGAAAAGAAGACCTAACTGACATCAGCTGCCCGCGGGGCTCAGAACTCTGCCTCTTAGCCTCTAACTATATGGGTGAGTAAGAATGATAACCAGGATGCTTACTGTTGTTGATAGCACTGAGTGCTTGGCCTACTTACATGTATATGTGAGGAGAGGCTGATAAGGGTGCTCAGCTACCCATAGGATATGATTGGACAAACTCCTACTCATTATGCAGTTAAGGTGCCTTATTTAATACATAGATTAGAGTGATCACCATCACTGCCTGCCCACTCTTGGTGAATCAGATGCTGAAAGTGATCAACTATGTGCATTGGGAAAACTGTATGTCAAGCAGGAAATGAGAGCTTCTGATCCTTGAGTGCAAGCTCCATCATCCCATATCACCTGTTGTTCAGGTGTTAGAAGTAATCCAGTGGGGTAAAGGCTTCGGAGTAAAACAGAGGACACTTTATTATTTTATTGCCCCCTCCCCAATCAAGTTCTGTTGAATTGCTAAATCCACCACTCTAGATATCTGAGCTTGCCTCTTCCCCTATCAAGGACAATAATTTTCCTGCTGACAGTGTAATACACCAATTGCTGTATTTTAAGTTGCCCTTCAGCATCACTCACCAGGCACCAGAGTTGAGATCAGCTATGACAGTAGAGCAAATTTATACAGTACTGGCATACTGGAGAAAAGTGGAGAAAATGTGGAGAAAACCAAGGTTTTATACCTGGGCAGGAAAAACCAAAGGTACAAGTACAGATTAGATGAAATCTGGCTCAAAAACAGTTAACTGTGAGAGCGACCTTGGAGTCCCAGTGGACAATCACTTAAACATGACTCAGCAGTATGCGACAGCAGCTTGAAAAGGTAATACAATCCTTGGTTGTATAAACAGAGGCATAGAATCAAAATCACATGAAGTATTAATACCGCTTTTTAAAGCCTTAATAAGGCCTCATCTAGAACACATCTGCATCCAGTTTTGGTCACCACATTATAAAAACAGATGTTGAGACTTTGGGGAAAAAAAGTACAAAGAAGAGCAACTAAGATGATTAAAGGCCTGGAGACTAAAACATGAAGAACGGCTGCAGGATTTGGGTTTGGCCAGTCTAGAGAAAAGAAGGACTAGGGGGGACATGATAGCAGTATTCCAGTATTTGAGAGGCTGTCACAAAGAAGAGTGGGTCAACTTATTTACCAAAAGCACCAGAAGGCAAAACAAGAAACAATGGTTGGAAACTAATCAAAGAGAGAAGCAACCTGGAATTAAGGAGAAACTTCCTAACAGCAAGGACAATTAACCAGTGGAACAGCTTGCCTACAGACGTTGTGGATGCTTCATCATAGGAGGTTTTTAAGAAGAGATTGGACAATCACTTGTCTGAAATGGTATAGGGTCTCCTGCTTGAGCAGGGGGCTGGACTAGGAAGACCTCCAGGTCCCTTCCAGCTCTATTCTGATTCTGATTTTGATTCTGGAGCACATTAATCAGATTGTCTAGAGATCTACTCTATATATCAATAAAATTAAAATAGCATCTATGCTATGTTTAATAAAAAATAAAAATTATATTTTATATTCAATGAACATAAAAGACAGAAAACAGAGCCACCAAATTTGAGACACTGGTGGGTATATTTAAAAAGCATGTTGTTGGTACTAGCTGCCAATTGAGAAGAGTGGATCCTTATCCATTCACATCACCAGTCTCAACCCATCAATTTGTAGAAGGCAAAATGACAATTTCCTTGACTACTACTAAAGTTCCATACTTCCAGACAAGATGGAGAGGCTTCTGGTCAGTAAGACATCAGGCACAGGTTTGAAGCCTGAGTTTATCCATTCTGGATGAGGTTGTATTCCCCCCAAAAGAGCAGATCTATAGTCTGGGAAAGCTCTTTGATTCTCTATTGTTTCTGGATTTAATTTATTGGTGGTTATGTAACTGTGTTCTCAGATGCTGCTGTGGGAGAGTCTGGAGGCTTAGACTTAAGCTTATTGTTATGGAGACATGAATACTTCTTATTTTTCTTACTGGAATCAGGGAGGAAATAAATGTATACTGTAAATAGAAAAGAAAATAGGGAAGAAGAAAAGTGGAGAGTATTGGTGCTCAGTTGGACTAGTGGAGTTAAGGGAATCATCATATTTTCACTGTACAAATGCCAAAGGGCATTAAATAGTGTTTTAGTTAATGTCTAACTTAGTATACAAATTTAGATATCACTTGGGCAAAGCAAAAATTGTTTTCCTATATCTCCAATAATTCAAAGTTCTTATTTTAATGCCAAATGCTCATACAAACATCATTTTTACACCCTTTGCACTTTTAAAACACATATATCATGGTATAGGTCTGGACTGGTTTTGTGGTTTGGGAATAGGAGGCACAGTTTTGTGGTGGCTCTTCTTTTTCCTCCATGGCAAGTTTCAGCTGGTGTTGTGGGGAGAGGTCAAACACTAGGTCCCCGAAGTGTGGGGTGCCTTGGGGCTGGGGTCTCCTTCCTCTCCTCTTTTAACATCTACATGAAACCACTGGGTGAGGTCATCTGGCAGCATGGGATACACTATCATCAGAATGTTGATGACACCACCTATAGATCCCCACCCCTTTCCAGGTAACTGATACTATTGATATACTGGCCAATTGCTTTTAGAGGATGTGAGGACCTGGATGGTGAGAAACTGACTTTGCTCAACCCTAGCAAGACAAAGTACCTTTGGGTTTTTGGCCCCTAGGATGTGATGATTTGCCATCCTTGATTCTGAATATACTTCCATGGACTGAACTGGTGCACATTTTGGACACCCATGTGGACTCAGACCGGATGTTCAAGGAGCAGGTGGCAGACCATTCAGAAACTTCAGCTGGCCAGAATGCAGCACTGCACACAGTATTGGGTGATCCTAGGTTCACCCATGTTCTACCTCTGCTGTGTGGGCTGCATTGGCTCCCAGCGGAATGGGACATTTAGGCACCGACCCTTGGCTGCATTCCCTTCGCCCACCTCAGCTGATTTACAGCCAGATTTCCTCCTCCACTGGCCCTCCCCTGGCCATTCTCCATGGCCTTGCGCCCCTGGCCCTCTGCCCCTGCCCATTCCCCCAGACACTGTTTGACCCAGGCCTTTGGCTGCATGGGACAAATAGCCCCCAGCCAACTGGGTGGCAAGGAAAAACAATGGTGCTGTGGGGGCAGCATGCGATTGGCGATGGGCGGAACAATCGCAGGGGCTGTGAGGTGGGCAGCGTGCGATGCAAGATTTTTTTTAAACCTGCTGAGGCTGCTCTGCAAGTTTTTTTTAAAGAGGCTGTGCTTTTGGACCAATTGGGTGGCTCCAGAGCGTGGTTCTGACAGGTCATGCAGAGGGGGACAGGGCCCGAGTTATAAAAAGGTGTCAGAAATGGCAAAGCTGCACCGCAAAAGCATCCAGCTGCTTGGGGCCCTGTGGATCTGTCACCAAAGGGGAGTGGGAGTGGTGGTGGGAGTAGGCGCCACCGGGGTCACCCCATTTGCCTGCCGCACTCCCTGCACCAGCAGCCAAGCGCCAACACAGATCTTGCTCTCTCCCCAAGCCTGCCACTGATCATATTGCATGCTGCCCCCCCAGCCCCCCTCCCAGTGCCATCGCTGCCACCCGCCACCCATTTGGCTGGGGGTTATTTGTCCTTTGCTGCCCAGGTCAAACTATGTCTGGGCGAATGGGCCAGGACGAAGGTGCCTATTTGTTCTGGAAAACGGCCGGGGGACGGACAGCAGAGGAGGAAAGCTGGCTGTATATCAGCTGAGGCAGGTGGCTGTGGGCAAAGGGGGCATGGCCATGGGTCGAAGCCTAAACATCCTAGACCCAGCTCCCGGTATCTTTGGGGTGCAATTCAAGGTTCCAGTTATCAACTTTAAAGTCCTACATGGCATGGGACCAAGTTATTTATGGAACCATCTCTCCCTGAGAATAATTGCCCATCTTACTATATCAGATAGGGTAGGCATGTTCTAGATTCCTTCCCTGAAATCTTGCATCTAGTGGGACCATGGAAGTGTGCCTTTTCCATAGCTGCACCTACCTTATGGAACATCCTGCCTCCAGTGATTCAGCAGGCCTTTCGGAAGGCTATCAAGACCTGGCTTTTTACCAGGGGCTCGGATAGAACGAGGATATCTGGAGTTGGTTGTGGGGCAATCCACAATGATGGAGGCACTGGGTTTTTTTTTACTTTATGGTTTTATAGTTACTGGTTTTATTAAGTTGCCCAGAGGTATAGTTATCGGAAGACAATGGGAAAATCTTTTTACTGCAGCTCTTCAATCAGATATACGAAACAGGAAAGATACCAAATGATTGGCTAAAATCAACCTTTGTGACAATCCCCAAAAAAATAAATGCAAAGAAGTGTACCGAATACAGAACAATAAGCTTAATGAGTCATGCCCTGAAAATATTCCTGAGAATAATTCACAAAAGAATATACAACAAAATTGAAGAGCGTCTAGGTAACACACAATTTGGTTTCAGAAACAATCTTGGTACACGAGATGCGCTATTCAGCATTCAAGTTCTTGTACAGCGTTGTAGAGATGTCAATCACAGTGTTTACATGTGCTTCATTGATTTTGAAAAAGCTTTTGATAAAATAAGACACAGCAAACTATTAGAAATCCTGAAACAAGGGGGACTAGATGACAAAGACATCCAAATAATAAAGAATCTGTATTGGCATCAGGTAGCAAATGTGAGACTAGGCCAAAAATACTCGGCTGATGCAGAAATAAGAAGAGGGGTCAGACAGGGATGTATTCTGTCTCCACTGTTGTTCAATATCTACTCTGAGTCAATCTTCAACGAGGCACTGGAGAACATCGATGCTGGCATCAAAGTAAACAGTGTTTGGATCAACAACTTAAGATATGCTGACGATACAGTTCTGCTTGCCAGTAAGCATGAAAACCTTCAGCTCATCAACAGAGTCACCGAAATATCTGGAAAATACGACTTGAAGCTTAACACCTCAAAAACCAAGATCATGGTCGTCAGCAAACAACCCATTAATTTACCACCAATAAATTCAGAAGGAATACCACTAGAAAAAGTTGAAAGGATCACGCACCTCGGTTCTAATTTACATGAAAGCTGGGACATGACCGCTGAAGTAAAGACAAGGATAGAGAGAGCTCGAACAGCATTCTTCAAAATGAAAAAGGTCTTCTGCAGTCACGACATAAGCTTAAGACTGAAAATCAGGCTTGTCAGATGCTATATTTTTTCTATCCTGCTCTATGGAGTAGAGAGTTGGTCTCTGACAGAAGGCCACCTGAAGAGACTAGAAGCATTTGAAATGTGGATTTACAGGCGGCTGTTAGTATAAGCTGGGTGGACAAGATCAGAAATGAGGAGGTTTTAAGCCGCCTGGGAAAGCCAAGGGAAATCATCAAAACAATTAAAAAACGAAAGTTAGAATATTTCGGACATGTGATGCGACACCCAGAAAAATACGGCATACTCCATTTAATCCTCCAGGGAAAGATTGAAGGCAAACGAGATCCAGGCAGAAGAAGAACATCATGGCTTCAAAATCTAAGGGGTTGGTTTGGACAAAACTCAGCAGCACTTTTTCGTGCGGCTGCTGATAAAAACAGGATCGCCAACATGATCGCCAACGTCCGATAACGGATATGACACAAGAAGAAGAATAGTTATCGGTGGGCATAAAAATATTTTATATAAATAACAATATAGCACAAAATTGAAAATGAATTGAATACATTGAACTTGATGAAAAAGCATCCCACCCTATTGTAGGCAGAAAAAATATGGACCTCAGCAATAGCAAGAATAGAAGAATATGTCACAAATAGTACATAGATTTTATAAATGTTTGCAGAAAAAAAGAAAAGAAAAAAAGAAAATCGGGGACGAAGAATCATTTGCCATCTGGAAACAAACCATGGCATAAACAAATCTTTGCAAATCTTTTCTGCAGTGCTTCCATGATATTAGTTTTCATCTAGTCCCCAGTGCACATGGGTGGCAAGTTTAGTTATGGTTAGCAATACTTAGCAAATTATAGTACCAATAATTTTATATCTTTCCACATATCATCGTGAAGTGATTGCTATCTGATGCATTTCAAAATCTTTTGATGTGGTTTGCAAGCTGCTCTGTGTAAGAAGGTACAAGTCCCTCCTTAAATTGACCTCTTTAAAGGGAAGCATGTTTTTGGAAAAAGTACTGTAATAATTGTAGTAGCTCTTTCTCTCCCACCTTTGACAGAGTCTTCCACTTTCTTTATTAAGAAAAAATAAATATTAAATAATATTTTCTTTATTAAGAAAGTGAGATGATGACAATCCCTCCATTTCCTATGTTTTACCTATGGCCTTGAATGTGTGGATTGTGCCAGTTCTGCTTCCTCCTGCTCCAGATGAGGGAAATGGCTCCCTCAAGCTGTTTTCAGCTTAGCAGGTTTTAAAACTTTCAAAACCAGCATTCAGCCCCCTTCCTTGAAACAGAATGGTTTGGTGTTATGTTGCCACAAATCTTCTAACTTATTCAAGAACTGAACAAGGTTATTTTTAAGCTGGTTTGGAAACTATTTTTATATTTGGAAACAGTGAGATTCCTCCTTTTCTACATATACTGTAACCATAAGGCTCCCCATAATCTTTCCAGCAAAATTTGAAAATATTTCTAAATGATATGATACTTACTAATATAGCTTTCAAAATGCCATTAAAATATTTAATAAGACCATTGGTCTAAGACAAGCAATAGATTTTAAGTGTTTATCCCCCAGATTTCCATATCTTTTGTATAAATGTGGTCTTAGGGGTAAATGGGTAGAACAAAATTTTTGAAGGAATATCCCTGTTTTTTAAGTATTGGAATGTAAGAAAAGAAGATTTCCCCCCAAATATTAGCTTTGCTCATTAAAGAGAGAGCTGCAGTTTAATGCAAACTACTGTGTACAATGGTGAGAAGTAATGCAAATATACATATATTTTTCTATGCTCATATATCAAAAGGTATAGGCATCCCAAAAGATGATTTATCATATTCCACTGTTTTCTTACAAAAAACGTATAAGGGTTAATAATAGTCTTATTCTGAACAAATTTGTAGAAATATTTTCTTCTCCTCCATTCCTTTCTCATAAAGACACATTTGTAATATGTCAAAGATAATATAATGAGAGCTGTAGAAAACACGGCTATTCTTGAAAAGGTGGTGATTGATATTATTACATGTTTATATCTTTTTCATAAAAGATAACACATATTGATCGAAGTGATGTAAAAATTATAGTGTCATCAATTACATCAATTGTTTGTGCTGCTTTTGCAAACAAAGGACTTTATTATTCGGGGTGAAGTCCAAAGTAAAACTGTGTCTGTTGCATTCAAAGTCAACTGAAAGGGGGTCCAGAGAACTGAGGCTCTAATCCCATTATAGTTGGATAAATTATCTGCTTGCAAATTTCATTGCAATGAAAGGATGCTAAAAAAAATCAGATTAAGAACAATGCTGAGCTTTTAAAAACTTTATTACTTTATATCATATCCACTCAGCACTAAGATAAATAAATTTTATTTGTTTACAAACAGAAAACTCCACGATACTTTTAAATAAGTACCAGAAATTAAGAATTACATGTTATAGTATTTCCTGTAGTGGTTAAGTTACTGTGTTCAAAGAGTGGTTGCTTCAGAAAACAATAACTGGAGAGATACACTGTCTATAAATAGTAAGTGAGATGCTCCATTTATTCAGTGTACTGCAGAATATAAATATCTTCAATAGGTAATGCATTATCTGTACATGCCAATCAAAATATTCTAATATTCTTGTGCTTCCTGAATTATTCCTCAACAGCTGTTGAATGCTTCAATTGCAACTGCTCATATCTACTCTCAACAGGCTTATCACTTGGTTAATTATCAGAGAGGCAAAGGGAAAATCCTATTCACATCAAACTTATATTTGGAAAAAAACAAATCTGTATGTTTTTGTTTACAACAGATATATTAAGAACTGCTCAGTCTACATTTGGAAATTTAAGGAACTAAGATCTGTAACTAAGTAATTGGCATCAAGCCATTCTTTTACAATAAACATTCTATTAATAGAAAAGTAAAACCTGTATGTGGTCATTAAAACTACTACACATCAAATGCAGACATACATAAAAGTTGGGGAGGGGAGAAGAAAAGCATTTAAGAAAAAAAAACATGATGAAGGATGAGGGATAGTAACTATATATCGGATTAAATTGGCAACTGAAATTTAACATCTACTTGGGCTTGTTTTGCTAGGGTCACTATTTCAGAAAGTTTCACAACCTGGAAGACAAAACAGATAATATTTTTAGGAAAAGTTGAGGTAATATATACTTTATCCTACATGCAATACTAGTGAGCCTATATTAGTTATAAGCCCACTTTTCAATCAAACTCAGGTTATTGCAAACTGAACGGTAGCCATAAAATTCCCCTTTTAGGTAGGTACCTAAATAGATTCAGTAAAGTAGCTGCATCAAAGAGGTTAACCGTTAGGCCAATATGATGACTAGTGGCTTCCCTGTGGTTTTCTGAGATGTATATATAGTCATGGGATCTGTATCTAAGTTCAAGTAATATTTCTTATAATCAGAGATGCCAGTTTCAACATCAGAGATCCATCTATTCTTCTTCTCTGCCCAAATATCATTTCTTCATTGTCTTATCCAAACTGATTTTACTCTTCAGATATTTTCACGTTCCACACAAATCATATTGAAAGTTATGATTCTGTGGTTGGCTTTCTGATCTACACACACACACACACACACACACACACAAACACAAAACACTAAAGATTTTGATGTTCTAATCTGTAACTGGTGACAGGTCATCAGGGCACTGAAACCCAAGAGTGATGCTCCAGCACAGAGAATTAAAGTAATGAGCTTTATACAATTGAGAAGATTAAATAGTAAATATATACAAACTAAGCTTGAATGCATTTATACAAATTCTACAACAGTCTAAATTTCTTAAGTATATGAAATTTTGTCCCTATACATGCCCCTATTAACAATCTATGTAACAACTGTTGAGAGTACCTTGTGGTAAGAACCAGTGGCTAAAAAATATATGGAAATTTTTTCACTTACCATTTTAGCAGCTTCATCCAAGTCATCACAAGCAAGTATTTTCAGACCACTGTCTGTTATTAAAGCTTTGGCATCATCAACTCGTGTACCTGCACAATTATATGGTTGTTTCAGGATTACAATATTACTTCTCACAATTTCAATAATATGTAACATTCATACCACAGAATGGTCTCCTTTTTTTTGGAGCAGCTGCCACACCATTCCTTCCTTCCCACTGATTTTTCCCATGATTTATAGCCCTGTAAGGCTCTAGAAGTTGACTATAATATCAAGCCTCTGTCAAGAATGCTTTTCTGAATTAAACTGCTTTACTATCATTCCAGCCTGGTTTTTAGGTACAGACCAATAATCAACAGCTTGCTTGAGCACAAAGCTTGTACCTGCCTACAAGCAGAAACAGGCTCAAGCATGAACAGTGGAAAATTCCCAACAGAATTTTCAATTGTTCTCAGTTCAATACTAGAACTAAGTGTGCCCATCCCACCCAGGGACATATATTAAAGTTATCTGAGAAAAACTGTTGGTAAGCATAACTAGATCTCACTTGATAACTGCTCTTTTCAAAGCAAGGATATTGGGGGTGGGTGGATGACAGAGTGTAATACTGCATGTAGTAAAGAGCTAAGGCAATTGCTCCAGATCCATATAGCTTTTTAACATATGAATGTTATTAGTTCAATAGATTTAAGATTTTTTTTTTCTGTCAATGGATGGATGAAAAAAACAAAGAGGTCACTCAACAGTTTTGGATTCAACCATATTTGGAATGCTTACCTTGTAACCGTACAACAATAGGTATTTTTAGATCCAAATCTTTTACTGCCATAATTATGCCTTGGGCAATCACATCACACCGCATAATGCCACCAAAAATATTTACTAGAATAGCCTGAACCTATGTAAATAAGTAATACATATCACCATAAGCTGAAGAACTATTAAAAGTAGATATTCTTTAAGCTTTTCCAATTTACATGAAAACAATTTGTTTTAATCAATTTTTGGAACATAAACAACTAAATTATTCTTGGTATAATATTCACACATCTATCATTCACACTGGTAGGAATGGGTTGATTTCTATATAATGGAGTAAGACTTAAAAGATTCAACTTGCTCCTTTTTTAAAATTGTTATTTATTTGGATTTCTCCTCCTTAAAGCAAGGTGACTATCCAGACTCAGGGAAATTGGGGAGGAGATAATTATCTGATAAGTCTTTTATTCTATCAGAGAGTAAATGTTACAATTATACATGAAAGTCTCTTTTTAAAAGCCTCCAGGGATGAAGCACCCACAACTTCTCAAGGCAAGCTGTTCCACTGGTTGATTGTTTTCACTGTTAAACTTTGCCCAGTTAAAGGTTACGGGATCAAGAGTTTTAGTAGTATATAGATGATATGGAAGTATTGACATCTATTTAGGTTTAGAAAAAGCAGGTAGTAAAGGCTACAACAAATTAATGAAAGCTAAGCAGAACTAGCTTTAGTCAGTTATTGAATGGGAAGCTGCCAGGGAGCCAGATGTATACATTTTGCCATTATACTACATAAATTTATAGATAAAAGAAATTTATTTTCATTTTGCTAAAGGCCTTGGCAAAACAAGGACATAAAGAACTTCAAAACTGGCTTCCTCACAGAGAGGATATCATGCACAAGTGAACATAGTGAATGTCTTACAAATATTCAAATTAAACTTTAACAATTAATAAACAGTAATACGATTTTTTTGTGCAAGACTATAAGCCTATGCACACTTTTTAGTAGACAGCATACTGAAAGCTTTTTGAGACTTGTTTCTGAATATGAGAATATAGTATGTGAGATTGTGTTCTATAAATATTTAATAGGTACTCTGACAGAAAAAGCTCTTTATTTATGATACACTAGCATTTGGGTCCTTCAGCTCAGAAAGAGGTTTTTTTAAAAAAACAATGAAATAAATCAAAGATTCTGTTCATACCTTTTTATCTGAAGTTATAAGTTTAAAGGCCTCAGTTACTTGTTGCACTGTAGCACCACCTCCAACATCAAGAAAATTTGCTGGAGTGCCTCCATGAAGTTTAATTATATCCATTGTAGCCATTGCCAGACCAGCTCCGTTCACTTGAGTGAACGTGGGGTGGACAGAGAGAAAGACAAAGGGTGAGGATAAAAAAGAATCACAATGATCCAAAGCACCCTTGTTTTGAGCTTCCAATATTGGATGAGCAAAACATACCTAGGCATCCAATGCTTCCATCTAATCCTATGTAATTGAGATCTGCTTTTGCTGCATCCCTGTCTCTCTGATCTTCCTGGGTCCAGTCCTGCAGGTCGAAGATTTTCTGCTGACGATAAGCCGAATTGCTATCAAAATTTATCTTTGCGTCCATACACATCACTTGGAAGACAAACAAATTTTGTTTAGATCCCTTAGCACTAAAACTTAAACTTCTCCTAGAAAAATATGTTCTGGAAGTTAGGTGTGATGTCACACTACCATTTCCCCCTCACTAAATGCAGTTCTGCAAAATGACAGAAAACTACATTCTTTGTGATCTAATGAGTCAGTGTAACAACATGTCTGCCTTCCACATTGCAAGTACCTGTTCTCCTGAGTTTTTGTGTTTGTTTTTAACCTTTTATTTAAAAAAAAAAATACCGGGCAAGATTGTGGCAAGATTCCTGCCACCCTCCTCCTTTTCTATCCCATAATACTCTGAGACCCAAGTAGGCTAACTTCTAAATGATTGAATTCAAAGAATCATGGAATTAGAAGGGCATCGATTCAGTAAATTCTTCTACTAGAACAACACCAAGAGATAGCCATCAATGCTTGAATTCAAATGTATGTAGATCTAGAATCTGACCCTTTTGGAGGCAGTCTGTTTCATCAACAAATAGCCATCACGTTATTCTCCTAAGGTTTAGTCCAGTGATGAGAGTGGGGAACCAGGGCACCTCTAGAGGACATTAAACTCATGACCATTTTAATAAACATGGAATAAGGCGAGGGATCGTTGTGGGTCAGCAACCTTTGGTGTTCAGATGCTTACTAATTATAAGAAGAGGTTTATCTAAATCCTTTTGGAGGGATTGACTAAACCCACTGGCTCCAGTCCCACTATTTGGAGCCAAGAAATTGGTTCCTTCATCTGTGACAGCTTTCAGTATTTGGAGATGGCTGTCCTGTCACCTCTTTATTGACCTTACTCCAGACTAAATGTACCAACTCCTTCAACCTTTCCTCATAGGATTTGGTCTCCAAGCACCTCATCAACTCCATCACCCTTCTCTGGATACATTCCAGTTTGTCAACACCCTTCTTAACCTGCAGTGCTTACAACTGAACACAGAATTCCAAGTGAGCTCTGACCAAAGTAGAATAAAGTGATAAAGTGACCATTATTCCTTGTGAACTGGACACTATGTTTCTTGCCAGTTTAGCTGCTGTATAATGGTTATAACAAAACTGATCTGTATTTAGCTTTGGTCTACAACTCTAGAATCTTTCTCCATTTTATGCATCCACCATCCTTATTGTGCTGCATCTTCTATGTTTCTTTATCCAAAACTGATATAAAGTTAATAAACACTATGTTGCATCTCATTTGTCACTTCTTCCAAATAGATCAGACTCACTGAGGAGCATTCAGTGCAAATACAGTCCATCAAACAATTACGACAGATAAATATCTCCATAAAATTCTACAACCTTCTCTATATTTTACTAATTTGTTAAAAAGAATATTAACAACTTTGCCAAAATCAAAATATATTATACCATAGGACTCCTATGATGTACAAAGAAAAGGAGGCAGCATTAATTTGACATGACTTGCTTTTAAGGATTCTATGCTTTTTAAAGATTCCATGCTTGTGATGAACATTTTTTAAAAATATGGCATAGTTTGCTGAAGAAACCATAGATTGAGCCCCATATAATGCTAAGCCATGTCTTATACTTAACCGCAGCTGCAGTAAACTGGTCCCAACACATTCTAGAATACTAATGATATGCAGCATTTTATAAGAGTAACATTGTGAAGATTGAGTAGCAATATGGACATACCATGATATCCCAAGTAAGTTTTATTGTTCATAATTTCCTTTTTAGTGAAACTGGAACTTAAATACCGAAACTTAAGACTTTTTACATGTTACCATATCAAAGAAGTCCATGAGAAAGTACTTTACCAATCCCTGTTGAATCTTCAACCATTGGATTTATTTCTACCATAGTGGCATCAAATTTAATGAAGAGGTTGTATATCTTAATCATATTTTCAGCTGCTTCGTTTACCAAATTAGCAGGAAATCCCATTTTCTGGGCTAGCTAAAAAAGAAAATAAAAGGGGAAGGAAGTAAGGAACCAACTACTGCATTATTTTATATTACAAATAAATATGCATAGCATACATTTGGGACACTCAACAATAAGTGTTATCTGCAGTGAGGGGCCCTCTGCTCTTCCCACAGATGAGCTATATTGCCAAAATTCCTGTTACATTTCAAAAATTTTGGAAAAACCCTGATGAAAGCAATACATTCACATGTAAAGCATGAAGCCTTTCCTTCTGTGAATTTGTGCTGTCATCCTCACTGAACATCCAATCATTCCTCTTGGGGAAAAAAAAAAGAGAAATCCACTTGTAGTATAGTTTTGATTGAGCATTGTGTAACTAACAAACCAAACAAAGATAAACTAACATTTTTGTCTTTGGTCCTAACTCAATTCTTATTTATTTTTAAATTGCAATTTTTATGAATTTTTAAAAAGTTCCAGAATGCATGCAAATCTTCCATTATATATTGAGAGCTTGTGAATTATGACAATGATGCAACTGCTAATTAATATAGACAACATTAAGGTAGATGGACCGAAGACCTGATTCTTATTGAAAGATGATGGCACTAAAAACATTTCATATAATCTTGAAATTTCCATACTGCATTTCTGTCAAAGAACAGGATGTTATGCAACAAAACCCACATGCAAAACAAAATAGGCCATACATTGATTGTTTCAACATAGTCTATTTAAGGACAAATTACAATAATCTATATTGCAGCTTCTTTCCCATAGTAGAACATTTCCCTGGGCATCCATCCAATACATTTTTATCAGTTCAACAGGTTGCACTACTTATGTTATACATGTGCTGCCACTGAGCAAAAAGGGACATTTCATTACCCTGATGGCTTGTTCTTTTTTAATGCCTTCTACAATGTCAATTGGTTCCTTTGCGATTGCATCAGGATTCTCAGCAGCCACATCTTCAATATTGACACCTCCCTGAGAACTGCCAATGAGAACAGGCCCCTGAAAAGAGGAAATGTTTTAGCAAATTAGTACTATATTAATACTGTTTAAAACCAGAAATTGCATTCATACTCTGGTTAGCCTCTGGTTAGAACAAAGACTTTTTAATAGGCTTCCAGAAAATAGAGCTATATATTAATGGTAACTATTGAGGGTAAATGCTTGTGACTGAGTGGAAGACAAATCAATATAAGAAGTTTATTAATATGTGATAGCCACATAATTTTAAATTCTGAAAACTATCCCAGCCTTCTTTGTTGTTACATCAAAAACTGTGTAGTAGAAATTCTGTGGGGAAAAAATGCAATATTTATGGATTTTTTATATAAGCAGACTGTCAAAGACAATAACAGTCTGATATCAATTTGTAGCACAGTACCTACAGGCAAAAATTCCCAGCAGCTTTAATAGTTTTCATTTTACGCAAAACTGTTTTGATCCAGAGGACAAATACTTTCTACCCACATACTTCCAAATATCCAACCAGTCCTCAAATTCTTTACAAGCCATGACCCAAAAGTGGCAAGCAAGGTATCATTTTTATATTATTACATTTAATTCTATAAGATAAACATATATTAAAGAAAACTGGAAATTATATGATTGATTATGGAACAATATTTTTATGTAGCAAAATATTTTCACAGAGTAACTGAGGAGGAGGTGTCTGTACTTGGCAGATACACTTGCCTGAAATGACCGTTCCATGGTTATGGCAAAATAGTACTCTCTCCTGGGATATCTGCGTTCACAAATAAATACTTGATTGCATATCCTGCCCTTTTCTCCTGTTTGTTTGGTATACAACTTTTTTCCAATCATTTTTGAAGATATCTCTTTTGCTTCTTCTGGACTAAAAAAAAATCAAGTATTAAAGATAGAGGAAAATAAAAATACTGTATTTTTAGAAACCGCATTCTAGATGTAACCTTTAATCAGTAGATTCAGAGAATCTCTTAAAACCAGTTACTTAGAATTGTAAGTAGAAAGATTTGCTCAGGTTCCCTCTGTAAACAATCCCACAGGCATTATCTGGGCACTTGGATTCCGAATGAGAACTATGTACACATAGGTCATATCCAGCATTGCTCTTCTTACAGTCAATTTTTCAAATAACCAACATGATTAGAATTCTGATATTGAAATAATTCAAGCAAATGTCTGAATGTAGTAGATTTGTAAGATCTAAAATACCATTCATCTATTGGTTTAACTTACGAAAAAACTATTTTCACTCCTCCTTTAAGGCCACCTTCAAATGTTCCTTTTCCCCTGCCACCTGCTAAAACTTGTGCCTTTACAACAAGATCCTTTGCACCTAGAATAAAAAGGGATAAGGCAAGAACTATCTTAATTTAAATATTAAAAATCACATTATCTTTTACTCTATAGCAATTGTACATTTAGCTTTGAAAATCAGTGATAAAATAATGAATTCAGACAGAAACTCTCCTCTGCATAGTGAAGAAAAAAAATGAAATCAACTTTTTATTATTGTAAAATATCCTTGGTGTCAAGCCAAAAAAATACACAGTTCAAGAAAGATTCCAATAAGATTATGAACTTGTTTCTCAAGATGTAACTTTGCTGTTTGTTTTTTTAACTAAAACAGGTCAGAAGTGCACTAGGACAGCTGTTAGTGAAAGGAGATTACTATCACAAATGCTTCTGTAAGCAGTCAGCTGAGACCAAACATTTCACTTCTAGATAAGCTCAATGCAGCAGCATGAGGTCATAGGATGTTTGAGCATTAAAAATCAAGAATATTTTAGCACTTTTGGAAGAAAAAAAGTGTTAACAAAATTTTTGGTGACTTTCCTTTTGACATCATTTCCAATTAAAAAGTAACTAGGGTTCACATTTGTCTGAGTATGCTTGAAATCATGAAATGTAGCAAAATAAAATCCCTAAACCTGAATGAATCAAACTTTTAGTCACTCTCTTTCAACCCAACCCACCACTTCACAAGACTGATGCTGTGGAGAAAACAACAGGAGTATTGGGTATGCTTTGAGTTATATATACAAAGGTGGGATAAAAATTTAATAATTAACAGCCACCACCAACACTTGAACTGTAAAGAAGCTCAGTCATAAAGGTTATTATGCAGAAACAGCTGCTATCATAAAACTGCACTACTTTTTAATGGAGTTTTTTTAATTGGGTGTTGTTTAATTTTTAATTTTAATTAATATTTTTAATTTTTAGGTGATTTAATAATTTTAATTAGGTGATTAGATAATAAATTAGGTGTTAAATAATAAAGGATAAAATATAAAAAAATAGTAGCTTTTATCTGTTAATACCATTAATTCCAGCCTGAAGAACTATTGAAATTTACAACATCTTCCCAACATCTACTATAATAGCTAAGCATTTGTTTCCAATGTAATAGTTCATATGGATAGACTCTGGAGTGGGGGTTAAAATAAACATATATGTTTAAAATGCCCCAAATCTCATTTGAAGAATGAAAACAGGTTACTGCATCAACCTATAAATTTTACTGTACATATTCCCTTTGGTCATTTACCTATTTTTTTTGCAATGTTGTAAGCTTCCTCTGGTGTCTGCGCAACCAATCCATATGGAACAGAAATGCCAGCATCTTTCAGTAATTCCATACTCAAGTATTCGTGTAGTGATAAGTTCCTTCGTTGTTGAACTTGAAATACACGTCTATTAAATAAAACTGGATTTCCACCTAGGACCTGTGGAAATTAGAACACAGCTTTCACAACTGGACAAAATTTTTAATTAATCCTTTAGCATTATTCTTTTAACTAAGCAGCCTGGCCTTTGCAGAAGTATACTGTATAACTACCAACTGGACCAAAAACCTCTGGTTCATAGAAATTCACAGGCTGAGATGGAAGCTCTGTTCCCCCAAATATAACATTTCCGATACTGAAGCCCCATATAAACGATCTATGATTACAAACTGTCATGTGATTAAATGCTTTTGGACTTTGATCTTTTGGTCTTTGAAATTTGGAGATTTTTTTTTCTGTTCCAGTTTTCACAATGCCTTTTACCACTTCCTATAGTTCTTTATTTTCTTTATACATAAATTGTGTATATTGAATCTACTGGATTAAATGGATTGCAGATACGTATGAACTATCAATATATGAATTAAGGAGGTTTTTTGAGAAAGGCTGAAAGAGGCAATATGATAAATTTGCTTGTATTTTATGGTTTTTGTAGATGAAAAGTGTGCATGCCTTTTTTCTTTTCCAAATATTTCAGTGCCGTTTGTTAAGAATCTGTGTATGGACATGTGTATGTATACATAACACACATACACATAGTAATTCTAATTACTTTGATGTAATGAATAACTTTACCAGTTTGTTGAAAAGGTAGTTACAAGACATTTCCATGAGACAAAATATTTCCCTTTCCAGATGTTCTTTTTGAAGTGCATCAATCATCTGATTAAAACATCCTAAAAGCTTTAAAATGAAGCTTTTGGGTGAGGTTCTATGATGTACTGGACAACTCTGAAGTAGTGGGGATGTTGTAGCAATAGTGAATGGTGCCTAGTGTTGATTTCTGGTGGGCAAAAGTTTTTCCACATAATGGAGAGAATGGGAGATTGCCCACTTGTGTCCTAGACAGCTGCTCCTCTTGAGTAGACTTTGGGATGAAAGTCTTGTGGTTTTCTTGTGAGTAGAGCATCTGGGGGTCAAAGGAAAAAGAGCTTGCTTGAACTCTCAAGGTGCAGTAAGTTCAACTAGCCTTCACTTTCTTAATCACTTCAGGATATAGTAAATTTACAGTTGAAAACAGGTCTTTGAAAACAGGTGATAAATAAAACAGGACAAACAAAAGTTCTTGATGAGTCAGCTATCCTTTTAACAAGTCTCAGAGGGAATGGGAATAGGTAGGCCTAGAAGTCAAACCTCTCATAACTCAAAACAATGCGACAGGCTGTGATTTCAGGTCATAACACATGCAGAAAGAAATTTGTTTTTGCAATGGATATTGCCACAGAATTTTAAATTGGCTTTACATTGTATCTCATTGGATTTGAATTAGGTTTGCTTTTAGCTACTTAGCAGGGTGCTTTAGCTCAGACAGTTGTTTCTATACCACAGGACCATCTTTAAGTAGATTGACATGCACCAAAGAGTAGCTATGTTAACTGCAGTAACGTTCCCTATTTCTCTTATCAACCAGAGCACTGACATAATTACTGATTAGGTAATTATAAACATTTCTAAGATCCCCTAAAATCTAACTGGATGCCTTTTTTCAAAACCATTCTAACTGTCCCCAGAGAAATCAGATTTAATTCAATTTTATTCACATGCCATTTATCTCTAGCAGTTTGCTGACAAAATATTAAAAAGCTTACAGAAACATTTGAAACATCTACTAGATGTTGAGTTAATTTCCTAGGATGCCCAGCTAAGATAGCAAGGTGACAAAATACTGTATAGGAACTGACTGAACATCGGGCAGCCAAGATTGAGATGGCTTTCTTAATGACAAAGATTCCCAAAACTGGAGAGTTAAGACTAAAAGAAACTTAACTCCTATTGAACATGCAGAGTAGGACCATTTCTAGAAGTATTAAAAGGTAAAATATTTAATAGGTAAGTATCAGTCCTAGCCCAAGAACGATGTAACACAATCTGGCCAAAATTCTGTTCTGTATTTTCTCACACCATATTGTCTATATCTTGCCAGCATTAAAGCAAAGAAGATTCTAGGAAGTGGCTATCCTAAATTTCTTCCTCTTCTCATGATCCAGCTCGCGATTGTGCCATCTCTTGTTTTATTCCCCTCCCCTGGAAAATACTCTTTCCTTCCTGGGAACCTGCTGTGTTACTGTGGTCCATCACTGTAAGACATTAGCCGAAACACAGCTTGATTACATTAACTACCTGCCTCACTGCAATATCCACTGATAAATTGTATCTGTCATGGTTCCGATAGATGAAACTAGTAAAAGAACTTCAAGGCAAGAATTCTTCCTTAAAGAACATTTTATTTAGGAAACAAAGTATCGGCACTTACATAGTTGAACCCAAGAATGAGATTCCCTCCTCCCAGATACAAAGTAACAAATTGCAATTCCCACCCCACAAGAGCTGTCATAAATCACATTCCCCAATTAGCACAAAATGCAGGCTTTCCTCTCCGGCCCCTCAGCCCGCCAAAACCTTATCAGAACACGTCCTTGAGTTTCCACACTTCTACATTGTTATGGCTAGCTAAATCCTCAGGCATTTACCCCATCCCCCCTTCTACATCTGAACTCTAAAAGAATAGAAAGGCACATTAAAAGCGAAAGTAAAAATGGCTGCTGGTTCTCAGTTGTCAGAGCGACATCCATTCTCACAGCATTGACATCCGGCCCCCCTTAACAAAAAGGTGTGATTCTGCAATTTAAACAGAAGCATAGGTTAAGGGTTGCCCCTCGGTTTATTGGGGTGTTGGTCATAAAATTTATTGTTGTGAGTCTGTGCCAGCCAGTGGACCTGGCAGCTGAGTCCAGGGAATCAGAGGAGGATTCTCTGTTTGAATCGTGTTCTGTTTGCCTTGGGACAATTCTTCGTTTGAATCGTGTTCTGTTTGCCTTTGAACAATTCTCCGTTTGCCTTTGCTTTTGGGACATTTTGCAGGTCTGTACCTAATTTATAAAAGGGGTTTGTTTTTCCTGCATTTCCAGCCTACTTGTTAAAAAAGGGGTTTGTCCTTGTGAGTTAACAAGGACTCACATAGGCTGGGATAGAACAGTTTGCCTTCAGCCTCCTACCCCCTACTATCACGGAGCAGCTATGTGCGAATGCCCAGCTCTCCCAGCAGCTGGCTTTGTTATCAGCTCAAGTGGCCCAGCTGCAAGCACCCATTCCTGCTGCTCCACAACCCAGAAAGAAGTGCCCCGTTGCGGTGCCGGATAAATTTGATGGCACTCTGGAAATGTTTCCTGCTTTTCTGGGACAATGCCAGCTATTTATCAGCCTGAGAGCGGCTGATTTCGTCACTGACTGGGATAAAGTGGGATTTATGTTAAGCCTTCTCTCTGGTGCTGCAGCTCATTGGGGCACACCCCTGCTAGCCCAACCTAGTCCATTGTTGGACAACTTTGTGGGGTTTTGTGATTACATGCGGCTGATGTACGAGGACCCCATTAAGATGCAGACTTCTACCCGACGCCTGAAAGCTCTTGAGGCAGGGCCGACGCCCTCTACAGGGCTATATCAGCGAGTTTAGGCTGCTGAGCCTGGATTCAGCCTGGAATGAGGCTACACTCGTGGAGGCTTTCCAGGATGGCTTGTCAGAGATGTTGGATGAGCTGGCCCGTGTTGATGTTCCCCCGGACCTCAATGGGTTGATCCATCTCTGTCTGTGGATCAACACTCGGCTGCAGCAGCGTAGGAGTCGCCGTGCCACCCCAGAGACCTGTGGCCCCCATTGTGTGTAAGACTCTGGTTCAGCGGGAGGAGCCTATGGAGTTAGGTGCTGCCAGACCTCGCCTATTGGTGGCAGAAATGAACAGACGGCGTTCGGGTGGGTTGTGTTTTTACTGTGGGGACCCTGGGCATTTGGCCACCTTCTGCCCCAAGAAGTGACGAAGTTACCGAGCGTGCCCGGAGAAAGCCACCTACTCCTCTGTCAGGAAACACCCCGAGCCCGACCTAAAATACATTTTAGGTCAGGCGTCCCACAACACCGAGCTGCCTACGGACCTCCACGGCATCTGATACTGGAAGCACGCCTGATCCTCCCCGGGATACCAAAGGGGATTCCAGTCCATGCTTTGATTGACTCTGGGGCCACCACAAACTTTATGGATACAGAATTTGTGGCCAAATGGGCTGTTCCCCAGTGTTGTGGAACCGCCGATGTTAGTGGAGACTATTGATGGTCGAGTGCTCCTGTCTGGGCCAATTAAGGCCGCCATGCAACCATTAGGTATGGCCCTCAGCTCGCATGAGGAGGCTATTCAGTTCTATATAACCTCCGACCTGCATTTCCCCGTGGTCTTGGGACTGGTGCGGCTCTGGACGTATGACTCGCAGATTTATTGGTCCCAGAACTTGGTCACCTTCCCGAGCTTACAGTGTGTGGACCACACCCGCCATGTCTGTGCCAGCCAGGTGGAGAGTTCCCCAGGGGTCTCCTTGCCCTTCGAACTGGCGAATTACGCTGTGTTCAGCGAGACTGAGGCGGATCAATTGCCCCCGCACAGGCCATATGACGGTCCCATCGATTTAGTCCCTGACACGCCTCTCCCAAGGGGCGTTTGTATTCCATGTTGGACCCCCAGTTGCGGGACTTTCTGGACAAGAATTTGGCTCGGGGTTTTATTCGGCCCTCGTCCTTGCCAGTGTCTGCACCCGTGCTCTTTGTAAAAAAGAAGTCCGGCAAATTGAGGCTTTGCTGTGACTACCGGAAACTAAACGCCATCATGGTGCGCAATCAATAACCGCTGCCCCTCATCCCCAAACTCCTGGACCGGCTCCATGAGGCAAAGATCTTCACGAAGTTAGACTTGAGAGGAGCCTACAACCTCGTCAGGGTTCGGTCAGGTGATGAGTGAAAGATGGTGTTTGGTACCTGGTACGGGCACTTCGAGTACACAGTGATGCCGTTTGGGCTGACCAACGCCCCTGCAGTGTTTCAGCATTTTATGAATGACATCTTCCGGGACTTGTTAGATCAGTTTGTCATGATCTACTTGGACGACATCCTGATCTACTCCCCGTCGCGAGAGGCGCACCATCAGCATCTCCGTCAGGTCCTGCAGTGGCTCCGAGATTATCGGTTGTATGCCAAACTGGAGAAGTGCCAGTTCTACCAGAAGACCATCGATTTCCTGGGTCACCACATTTCTCCTGAGGGCATTGCCATGGAGCCGAACAAGGTCGAGTCTCTGCAGAGTTGGCAACCCCGTCGCGTTAAAGATGTCCAGCGACTCCTGGGGTTCGTCAACTACTATTGGACTTTCATCCTTGGTTTTGCTTCCATGATGGCCCCCCCATTCGGTTCCTGCAGAAAAAGACCTGGTTTCAGTGGGACGCCCCAGAACAATGGGCTTTCCAGCTTTAAAGGAAGCCTTCATGAAGGAGCCCATCTTGAAGCATCCTGACCCACAATGGCTGTTTGTCGTGGCGGCGGATGCCTCCAACATTGCCATTGGAGCGGTGTTACTCCAGGCTACCACGCCCAGCGGTGCCCTCTTCCCTTGCGCGTACTACTCGCGGAAACTGAATCCGGCAGAGTGCAACTATACCATCTGGGAGAAGGAGCTACTGGCCATCAAAGTGGCGTTCGAGGCATGGAGGCATCATCTGGAAGGGGCGCGGCATCAAACTGAGGTCCAGAGGGACCATAAGAATTTGGAAAGCCTGCAGACCGCTCAGAAATTGAACCAACGGCAGATTCGGTAGTCCCTTTTTTGCGAGGTTCAATTGTGTCACGTACATACCCAGCGGTCGCAACCAAAGAAGCCCGAATATTCCCGTGCAGAAGACAAGCTTCTGCCCAGGACATTGCTCCCCATCGAGTCTTTTGGTGCAGTGCGGGAGCAGATAGATGTACGGGGTCGGATTTGGGAGGCCCAGCAGCAGGATGTGTGGGTGGCTCAGCGAAAGGAGGAGGTGGGCCAGACTCCCCATGGACAGTCACGGATGGACTCCTGCACTATCGTGACCAGTTCTATGTTCCGGGAGGGCCACTCAGGAGACCTATCCTCAGCCAGTGTCACAATAATCCGGCGGTGGGGCATTTTGGCCTGTTCAAGACCCTGAACTTGGTCTCCCGTACCTTCTGGTGGCCCCGAGTCCGACCCGACGTCCAGGCCTACGTCACATCCTGTACCCAGTGTAGGCAGGCCCAGTCAGTGACGGGCCCCCTGCCCGGACTACTGCAGCCCTTGCCGATGCCCAAAAGACCCTGGGGGGCGGTGTTCGTGGACTTCCTGACGGACTTACCTCCATCTTCTGGATTCACGACGGTGTTCGTGGTGATGGACATGCTGACCAAGATGGCACATTTCATTCCGTGCCATGGCTTGCCGTCAGCCCGCGCCACCTGTCGTATGTTCATCCAGCAGGTGTTCCGGCTGCACGGTCTCCCTGATAGGGTCGTGTCAGATAGAGGGGCCCAATTTACAGCACGTTTTTGGCAGGGGTTGATGAAGGTGTTGGACGTCAAGATCTGCCTTTTGTTCGTGCATCATCCCCAAACTGACGGCAGGACCAAGAAAGTCATCGGAATCCTCGAGCAATATCTGCGTTGCTATGTAAATCAGCAGCAGAACAATTGGGCGGATTATCTTGCGGTAGCCGAGTTCGCGTTCAACAACTCGCAGCACACCTCCACACAGATGACACCATTCTTGGCCAGTGTGGGGTATCACCCCCAGTTTTTCCCTCTTTCACTGCTAGACTCACCGGTGCCAGCAGCGAACGACTACATGGCAGAATTACAGGCGATCCATCGATTGGTGCAGCGACAGTTAGAGAAGGCCAAGGCCGACTACAAAAAGGTTGCTGATCGGTCGAGGCGGGATACGCTTCCACTAAGGGTGGGAGATCGGGTATGGCTATCCACCAGGAACCTACCATCAACCCAGCCAGCCAAGACATTAGACCACCGATATCTAGGACCGTTCCCAATCGAGGCTGTCATCAATCCGGTCGCCTATCGATTAACTCTGCCACGGTCGCTGCGGGTACATCCGGTCTTTCACCGGTCTCTGTTGGTCCCCGAGCAACCGGCATGTCCACTTCACCGAGCAGAACCTCCCCCACCGTAATGTGACGGAGACAGTGCTCCCGAGTATGAGGTTGCCAGCATTCGGGACTCCCATTCGCTGAAAGAGCGCTTTCAGTACTTGATCGAGTGGAATGGCTACGGACCGGAGGAGTTCACCTGGGAGGATGCAACCACCGTTCATGCTCCTGCCTTGGTGACCACCTTCCATGAATAGTTCCCATCCCGACCGCATCCGGCCCGGCAGACCTCGGGGAAGGGTCCTGCGGTGTGGGATAGTGTTCTGAGTCCGTGCCAGCCAGTGGACCCGGCAGCTGAGTCTGGGGAATGAGAGGAGGAGGAGGAGGAGGAGGGGCCTGGAGAGCCATCAGAGTCGGAGGAAGGCTCTGATGAGCTCCAGGTCTTACAATCTGATGAAGAGCCTGGCCCCTCCAATCGTACTCAGGCTGAGACACAGTTGTGCGGGGAGGACTCACAGCTGGAAGACATCATAGACGCTCATCATAGATGCTTGCTAACGCAGACAGGCAACAAGAGCAGGACAGAGGGAGGCAATGGGGCGACTCCAAGGGAGGAGGAGAAGCAATTGAGAAGCCACGCCTTGGGGCTGCATAATAAAAAGGGAAGGTGTGGGCAGTGCTGGTTGCTGAAGGCAACCGTTTGCAAAGGACTCAAGTTTCTTCGAATCAGATTCTGTTTGCCTTGCCTGTGAACAATTCTCCATTTGAATCATGTTCTGTTTGCCTTGGGACAATTCTTCGTTTGAATCGTGTTCTGTTTGCCTTTGAACAATTCTCTGTTTGCCTTTGCTTTTGGGACATTTTGCAGGTCTGTACCTAATTTATAAAAGGGGTTTGTTTTTCCTGCATTTCCAGCCTACTTGTTAAAAGAGGGGTTTGTCCTTGTTAAGTTAAGGACTCACACAGGCTGGGATAGAACATTTATGGATGAGCCTATCAGCTTTCACATCATCGGATTTCACCCAAGTGGCATCTGATAATGGGTATCCCTTCCACTGTACTAAATACTGTAACTTTCCCTTAAAAATTCTAGAATCAAGTATACGTTTTACTTCGTAATGTGTTTGTCCAGCTACCACTAGGGGACCAGGTGCTTTCTCGGGAGGAGGTCGTAAAGTGGACCCCCGGAAAGGCTTTAATAAACTACAATGAAAAACAGGGTGAATTTTTCCTAGGAGTTGTGGGAGTTTCAACTCCACTGTATGATTTATGATTTTGACAATGGGGAAAGGAGCTAGGAATTTTGGTCCCAATTTTTTAGCAAACTGAGTCGCAGATATTTTGTGGATAAGTAAACTTTCTCCCCAACATGGAACAATCTCTGGGGAGCCCTTTTCTTATCAGCTTGTTTTTTACAGGTCTCCGAGGCTTTTTTCAGCGTGATTTTCATTTTGTCCCATACTTCCCCCCACCCCGCCAGCCAGTGCTCAAGAGTCTGGGAGGTAGAGGGTCCTTGAGGATACTCAGGTATTGGGTTGAATTCCTTCCCCGTAGCGATCTTAAAAGGTGTAAAACCAGTAATGCTATGAACGGTGTTGTAAGCCACCTCAGCGAAAGGGAGGAGGTCAGTCCAGTTTGTTTGTTGATAGTCCACATAGCATCTAGGGTATTGCTCCACCATCAAGTTCGCTTTTTCAGCCGCCCCATTCGTAGACGGATGAAAAACCCTCTCCAAAACTTGGCCGTAAACTGCACCCCCGTCAAAGATTATACGTTTTGGTGAATGAGCCTGTTTCGAAAAGAGATCAATTACAGTCCATATTACCATATTTCCTCTGCTTTCAGGCAACTCAACTATAAAATCAATGGCAAACTCTTCTCACGGCTGGGAAGGGTCCAATAGTTGCAATAGTCCAAGGCTGCAATAGTCCAGGGGGTTTCCCCGGAATTATTTTCATGGTAGCACATACTGCACAGCTTTTGATATAGTTTTCTACGTCCTTTTTCAAACCTGGCCACCAAAACTGCTGGTGAATCAAGTGTAGCATTTTCAAATAGCCAACGTGTCCAACTTGTTTCACATCATGACCGCGCTGGATTGCATGGAGGCGGAGGGTCTCAGGCAAATATAATTTTCCCCTTTTGTAGGCTAATCCATCCCTACAGGTTAGGGCGGCTTGATTGTCTTTAAACCATTGATCATTGAGGAGTTCTTGCTTCAAGTTTTCTTGTCACAGGATCATCGAGGGTTGGTTTTTTTCATGGACTAGATTCTCTGTGGTGTTACTTGAGACACAATCTGTGGAGTAGGCATGATCGATTCATTGACTTGTTCTCGCTGGCTCTTATACTGAGGTAATCTGGATAGAGCATCAGCTAAAAAATTCTTTCCTCCCGGTATGTACTTTAGGGTGAAATTAAACCGGTTAAAATACTGCACCCATCGTACTAGTTTAGGGAAAGTTTGCGCGGGATTTTTAGCGCCTCTAAGTTTTTGTGATCAGTCCATACTTCGAAAGGCACTTTGCTCCCTTCAAGGTAGTGCCGCCAGGTTAACAGAGCCCAACAGATTGCAAAGGCTTCTTTATCCCAAACTGCCCACCTCCTCTCGCACTTGGTGAATTTTTTTGAGGTGTAGGTGTAGGATTGTAGGACTCCTTCATGATTCTTTGGCAAAAGTACTGCTCTGACTGCTACATCGCTAGCATCGGCTTGAATTACAAATGGTTCCCCCGGGCAGGGGTACTTTAAGATTGGCTCGACTGCAAACAGTCTCTTTAAGTTCTCAAAAGCGGTTTGACAGTTCATAGTCCATGCTAGTGGTTGGCCTGGTCGTGGCTTTCCCCCATCTTTACCCATTTTCAATAAGTCCGTGAGAGGTAAAGCATTTTCAGCAAAGGAAGGAATGAATTGCTGATAAAAATTGGTGAACCCCAGAAAGCTTTGAAGTTGTTTTCGCGTCTTTGGGGGTTGCCATTCGATCACAGCTTGCACTTTACCTGGATCCATCTCAATGTCCTCACTGGAAATTTGGTAACCCAGGTAATCTAGTCGGGTTTGGTGGAACTCACACTTCGACAATTTGACATATAGTTTAGCACTTAGTAATTTCTTTAACACCTCTCACACTAAATTCACATGGTCAGTCATATTTTTGCTATAAATTAAGATGTCATCAAGATACACCAAAACCCCCTTGTATAGATGATTGTGCAGCACTTGGTTAATCAGCTGCATGAAGACAGCTGGAGGCCCTTGTAGTCCAAATGGCATGACTTTGAACTGATAACTTCCCATAGGGCAGTTAAACGCAGATTTCCATTCATCTCCTTTTTTTATTATTACTTGGTAGTACGCTTCTCTTAGATCTAGTTTGAAGATACGGCCCTTCGCCAGATGGGTTAGTAGGTCCTTCAGGAGAGGGAGGGGATACTTACCACACTGACACAGTTTAACCCTTTATAATCAACGCAGAGCCTCTGCGACCTGTCCTTTTTTCCCTTAAACAAAACCAGAGCCCCCACTTGGGATTTTGCCAGCTCAATGAAGCCTCTGGCTAGGTTTTTATTCACATACTGCTGTAGTTCCTCCATTTCAAGAGGGGACATAGTGTACATTTTTGGTTTAGGGAGCTTGGCCCCCGGTAATATCTCAATGGCACAGTCATTTGGCTGGTGTGGTGGTAGGACATCGCATTCTTTCTCACTAAATGCCTCCGTTAAATCCTGGTACTCGCTGGGGATGAGCGGCTCGCCGGGCAGGGGAATGATGGCCACTTTTACTGTTTCTACTGATGGATCAGGTTCTCCGGTAACATCAAAAGAATCGGGAGGGGGTTTGGGTCCTATCGGCAATCTCACAGTCCTCATCCCCTTTTCCCACCAAATAAAAGGTTTCCACTTGTCTAACCAAGCTAGACCTAAAATCACAGCTTCAGTCATTTTCGGAGCCACTACAAAACGGATAAGCTCCCAATGTTCACCTATTTCTAAACGTATTGGTTCAGTTAGGTGGGTGACTAAAGTTCCTCCCATTAAAGATCCATCCGCTTGCTCAAATCTCATGGGTTTGGAGAGCAATCTGGCTCGTATGCCCATCTTAAGGGCAATCGGCAAACTGATAATGCATCGGGAGCACCCTGAGTCCACTAGCACCTTCAAGTCCATTTGTACCCCTATTTTGGGGACTATGAGCTTGGCAGCGAGGGCAAAAGGTGGGACGGGCCGACTCACCATAGGGTCGTTTTCTCCCTCGTCATCGCTGTCGTAGGAGGCCAGAGTGGGGGTGGTTCCAGCTGGAGTCTCAGCTCTTTCCTGCGTAGGCAATGCAATCTGGGTGACAGGTTCCTGTGCAATCCAACTTGACTTTTCTTTTGTTGGCAGCTGGGCGGGTTTCTTCCTCTCTGGCGGTCCCAATCTACCTTTCTACTGGGGATACGGGACCGGGCAATTCGTTGCTTTATGTCCCTGTTGGCCACATCTGAACCACTTGATTGGCGAGCCCGTAGGTGGCTTAGGAGATTCTGCGGCTGTGGTTGCTGTGGTTCTCTGCGGTGGCAGCCATCTAGTTTGTTCCAGCTTCGGCTCAGTTTCTGGAGGAGTCAGCTTCTTATAGCGAGCAAACTCGATGTCTAGCTTCAGTGCCACTCGGTACCACTCTTGTAGTTTGTAGTTGATCAGGAACTCCCCGGGTGATGCAGACTTGGGATAGATGGTCATCTAGCCCCTCTTTGAACTGATGCACCAGGGAGCGCTCTGGCCACCTCTCAATCCAACCTGCCACCCTCCAAAATTCTCGCACATATTCCAATGCACGCTTGCCAGCTTGCTTCACCGTGTGAATGTATTTTCCGGCTTTGAGAGCTATGGACTCGTCCGCAAATCAGGTTCTCAAACCTCAGATGAAGAGATGGAGGTTCCCTAGTTCAGGTGCTTGTTCATTATACAAGTTATATAGCCATTTAGATGCTTCCCCCTCTAAATTGGCTGCAACAACATCGACCAGGGTAGCAGGGTCGGGGTAAAAATTGGCATTTCGGTTCATATGGGAACGCACCTGATTGAGGAAGAAAATCAACTTCTCCGGATCGCCATCAAAAGTGGCCTTAAAAGGTGGCGCCATTATGGGTTGCTGCCTGCCTAATTGCTGTTGTCCTCCCAGCTGCGGTTGCACGCCCAACTGCTGCTGGCCCCCCAGTGGCTGCGGTGCACCTGGTGGTTGCTGTCTGTCCAACAGATCGTGCAGTTGCCCCAGCTGTTGAACCAAGTCGCGTTGAACCTCTCCGTTCAGGTCGGCTCTAAGCGCAGGTTCCTGGCTCGGGTGATGACGGTGGTGATAATCGGGGCTGCGTGACCGATGGTAGTAACAGTCAGGGCTCTCTCGGTACCGGTAGCGATCAGGGCTCTGACGGTATCAGTAAAGGTCTGGGCTTCGGTAGTGTGGGCATCTCTCGGGGCTGTTGTAACGATCCCGCCGTCTGGAGCTTTCGCGGTGGTGATGTCTGTCAGGAGACCGTAATGAACGACGCCAATCATGGCTTCTCCGATAGCCAAGGCTCTGGACTCCTTGATGCTCGATGACAGCCCGGACTGTCGTCCCGTGACTGACGGTCAGGACTCTTCCTTCCCACTGGGTTTGAGGTCAATGCTGATGGCTCTGAGCGCGGAGTAGCCGTCCGAGCTCCATCACTGGGTAAGGCTTCTTCTGGGCATAGATTAGTGCTGATCTCGCCGGTCATCACGCCCACTAGTGGGCAAGGAGTGGGTGACCTGTCCCTTGCTTCCCACATCTAGCCCCTCGAACCTCTCCATCAACTTCTCCACCGATTGGCTACGGACTGCAGACAAGTACTTCCATTCATCCGAATCTTCTGCCGCCGCCAACCTTTTTGTTCTTCTCCGATCGGGGAGCAAGATTTCCGTGAGGCACCCGCTTGCAACTCCCACTCAGCTACTCTCGAAGAACTCTTCCTCGATTGGGCTGCCTTGGGATGCTTAGGGTCTCCACTGGGCAGGGTCCACTCTCGAGGACAATAGCTCCTGCGTTTTGGGTCTCGTCCCCGCTGCCAGAAGTTCCGAACTCACTTTCTCCAGTGACGCAAGGGCTTGAGCTCCCTCCGCTGAGGCAGCTGCCATGGTCGGGGTGCTGGTTATGGGTGCATCTTTTTTCTCCATGCTGAATCTTCCCTGAATCTTTGTCTAACTCCCCTCTGATTTGGGAAGGTGACTGGAACTCAGGACCCCAAAGGATGTTAGAGTAGATAGCATTCTTGGGTTAATGTCATGGTTCCGATAGATGAAACCAGTAAAAGAACTTCAAGGCAAGAACTCTTCCTTAAAGAACATTTTATTTAGGAAACAAAGTATCGGCACTTACATAGTTAAACCCAAGAATGAGATTCCCTTCTCCCAGATACAAAGTAACAAATTGCAATTCCCACCCCACAAGAGCTGTCATAAATCACATTCCCCAATTAGCACAAAACGCGGGCTTTCCTCTCTGGCCCCTCAGCCCACCAAAACCTTATCAGAACACATCCTTGAGTTTCCACACTTCTACATTGTTATAGCTAGCTAAATCCTCAGGCATTTACCCCATCCCCCTTTTTACATCTGAACTCTAAAAGAATAGAAAGGCACATTAAAAGCGAAAGTAAAAATGGCTGCTGGTTCTCAGTTGTCAGAGTGACGACATCCATTGTTACAGCGTTGATAGTATCACTAATTTGGAATACCATTATAGCTGATCCTTGACTTATGCCCACAATTGGGATTGAAATCTTGGTCCTTGAGTGGTCATTAAATGAGACACTCATTGACTGCTTCGCTCAGTGACTGCAATCCTTGTACTCCTGGCTGCAATTGTTAAACAATCTCCCAGGTCATTAAATGGATGGAGCAAAACCCAAGAGAAGCCAAAATCCTCCTGGCAGCAGTCTGTTTGGTCTTAAATATTCCTGCAGCCCACTAAAAGATTTCCACTCCCCTCCATGCATGGAGGGGAAATCCTTCATGAAGCTGCAGAAGTGGAGCTGAAATGTTTGGGGTTTCTATTCTGGCAGTCTGCCAAAGAATTTCCCCTTACCTCCATGCACTTCTGGCCACTGTAAAACATTGTTCTGTCCCTCTCCCCCCTCCCCCCATGTGGTGACATGTCCACATTTTGGGAAGCCAGCAAGGAAGGTTACAAGTGAAGGGGATTTGTAACAATCTTCCCCCATAGTCTTCTGCAGAAATAGAAGCAGCTAATGCCACCCCTTCAGTACGTCTAACAGCTCCTAATGATGCTCTCTAGATGATAAAAGAAAGGGGAAAGGGAAACATATTCAGCAGATAATGGGAAGTTAGAAGCCAGTCAGGAAACAAATTGTTTAGCAGATTAGAGATGTATTGTTTCCCCACATTATGGGGAACATAAATGGAGAACACATATTCCCCACATTATAACCACCATCACACCCAAATATAAAGTCTTATATCATCATCTCGGTATCAACCTGTGTAGCAATCTTCTTTTATTGTTTTTTAAAACAGTTCAAAAGCAGGATTCATTTCAATTAAAATATAAGCACTTCAATACAACCATATATAAAAATGAGTACTTAAACCAAACCTCTAAGAGCAGACACTACCATTTCTTAAATTTGTCTGTTTTATAATAATATTGTTCAAAAAGAGTCAGTTTTGTGTAATGATTAAGGCATCAGGACAAGAAACCAGGAGACTGAATGTTCTAGTCCCACTTTAGGACAAGCTAACTGGGTGATCTTGGGCCATCCCTTCTCTCTCAGCTCTAGGAAGACGGCAAGGACAAATCACTTCTAAAATCTTGCCAAGAAAACTACAGGTTGTCCAGGTAGTTGCTAGGAGACAAAACTGATTTGAAGCAATTCCTCTCCCAATTCTATCCAAACAAAAACACGCCGCAACTGCATATAAACAAAGGTCAGGATAAAGACACACATACACCTTAAATCTCAAATGCCTACAACTCAACTTAACTAAGCAGAGCAAATGCCATAATGGAGGGCACTCTTGATATAAACTCTGCAAATGAATTCCTAGTGTATGCTGCACCCTCAACATGGCATAAGACTAAGATTAGTTGATAAGGAGTATCAAGTCTTGGCGCAAGTATTATATCCAATAGCCTGATTCTGTAGGAGGTTTTGTTTCTCAGAGTAAGTATGCTTAATCTGTCTTGGTAGCAAAATGACAGCTGCTTCAGAACAAATGTAATATTTTTTTTTGTAAAGTTTTTATTGATTTTTTTTCATACAATTCAATAGTATTTATTCAACAAACGCGTTGTCTGAGTTTATCATTCACTAATACAAATTTAATTTCTAATCCTTTATTCTTTTCTCTAGCCATTGATAAAATAAGTCCCAAGTTTGAAAGTATTCTGTTTCTTCTTTTTCTTTCAACCTCATAGTAAGTCTGTCCATTTCCGCACATTCTAGTATTTTTTAAATTATTTCTTCCTCTGGTGGTATTTCTTCATTTTTCCAATATTGTGCAAATATGATTCTTGCTGCTGTTATCACATGTAAAATCAAGTATATACTTTGTTTATCAATCTTTTCTGGCATTATACCTAGTAAAAAAAAGTTCAGGTTTAAAATCTACATGCTTTCCCAACATCTTTTCTAGCCAAGTATGTATTTTTCTCCAGTACCTCTTTGCTTTAAAACATGTCCACTATACATGATAATAAGTACCTGACTTATGTTTGCATTTCCAACCTCTTATCTTTTTTTTAAACATTTTTGCTAATCTTGCTGGTGGCAAGTGCCATCTATAAAACATTTTATATGGGTTTTCTTTATAAGAAGTTGACATTGTCAATTTATAATTTCTTTCCCACAAGTTTTGCCATTTTTCTAAATCTATGTTATATCCAAAATTTCTTGCCCATGTTATCATTGTTTCTTTAACATTTATTTTCCATTTTCAAGCTCAATAAAAAGTTATAAATTTTTTAATTAGTTTTTCATCAGAGGTTAATAATGTCTGATCAAACAAGGTCTGCTCTTTATAAAATCCGTACAGTTTAACATCTTTATCATATCTAACTTGCATTTGTAAGTATGCCCACCATGATAGATCCATACCCTGATTTTCCATCTCTTGTTTATATTTTAAATTCCCTTCAGAATTTAGAATATCTCTATATGTCCATATTTTCTCAAAATTAACTAAATTTGGATATACAAATGCTCCCATTGTTGAAAGCCATCCTGGAATTTTCAAGTATATTTTACATTTTATTTTTCCCCATGTTAGTTGTAATGCATTTCTTATATAGTGGTTTTGAAAATACTTATGAATTTTGTTTTTCAGATACCATAAGAAAGCGTGCCAACCAAGTTGTAAATCATGTCCCTCCAAATATAACAACCTTTTATTTCTAAGAGTTATCAATTTTTTTACCCATGTTAGTACAGATGCTTGATAGTATAAAACCCACTCTGGCAAGCCAAAACCTCCATTTTCCTTGGCTTCTTGTAGCATTTTCAATTTAATTCTAGCTTTCTTTCCTTGCCAAATAAATTTCAAAATTAGTGAATTTAAATCTTCAAAAATTTTCTCTCTAATTTTATAGGTATCATTTGAAATAGAAACAATATTTTTGGTAATATATTCATTTTCACCATAGCAATTCTTCCTACATCAACAATTGCAAGTTTTCCCATTTTCCCAGATCCAGTCTTATTTGGTTCAGTAATTTTATATAGTTATCTTCTTTTATTGTAGAACATTGTAGAGATAGAGGTCGTGTGCAGCAAACTGCCCACCTCAAGCATGCCTCAAATGCTCTATGATCTCACTCAGTTCACATCGCCAGGATGAGATAAGACACTAACCCTGGCTGGTACATGATCTCACCTAGTTTGCAACAACAGGATGTTCTTAAAGATTGGCGTGGAGAATTAACCAATAAAATGCTGTTGCTCCCTTCTACCTTTTGCTGCTTGTAAAACTGTATAAAAGCAATAAACACTGCGAAGGCAGTCAGACATCTTGGCATCCTGCAATGACTGGTCTCTAACAACATCAGAACATCTTGCTGTTAAATATATTCCCAAGTATTTAACCTTTTTGACTATTTGTAATTCTATTTTTTTCTGACATTTTTTTTATTTGTAAGATTTTTATCTATCACTTTAGGTTTTTTTCCTGTTTATCTTCAGTCCTGCTATCTCTCCATACTCTTCTATCTTTTCCAATAATTTAGGAATCATCTCTAAAGGTTCCTCTAAGATAAATACCAAGTCATCTACAAATGCTTGCAGTTTATAAGTTTCACCTTTTATTTCTAGTCCTTTAATTTCTGTATCTTGCCTAATAAAGATAAAGATAAATAACCTTTATTGTCATTTTTATATTGTGGGCACAATGGCACACATAAAAAATGAAATTTAGTTGCCCGCTCTCAAAGTGAAACATATACATGACACACACCTAAACATACTATGTACAACATATATATAGACCCACATCCCTACATATACATAGCAAATAAATATTAAATACTGTCCATCTTGAATATATAACGCAAGGAGGAAGTTTGAGAGTTCGCAAGGTTAATGCTGTATGGAATGAAACTATGGCTGAATCTGGATGTTCTGCTACGGATACCACGAAGCCTCCTCCCAGAAGGTAACAGGGAAAACAGGTTGTGAAGAGGATGTGTAGTGTCCCAGAAAATCTTGCGGGCCCTGCTCAAGCAACGCTTCTGTGCTATGTCCTGGATGGTAGGGAGGGAACTGCCAATGATCTTTTCGGCCATCCTCACCACTCTCTGCACCGCCTTCCTGTCTGAAGCAGTGATGCCTCTAAACCAGACTGTGATGCTGTATGACAGGATGCTCTTGATTGTCCCCCTGTAGAAAGTGGTCAGGACAGGGGAAGGAAGATGTGCTTTTCTCATGCGGCGCAGAAAATGCAGGCGCTGCTGTGCCCGCTTCACCAGTTTCTCACTGTTTAGCGACCAAGTCAGCCTACTCGTTAGCTGCACACCCAGGAATTTGATGCTGGTAGCCATCTCCACAGGTGAATCATTTATGCACAGAGAAGTGTGGCTGTGCCTGCCTTTTCTGAAATCAACAATGATCTCTTTGGTTTTTCTTGTATTTAAAACTAGGCTGTTTTCCTTGCACCAGTTCACCAACCCCTCAACCTCCTTGCAGTAAGCTTCCACCTTGTCATCCTGAATAAGGCCCACTACTGTTGTATCATCTGCGAACTTCACAATATTTCTATTTAAAACTTCCAAGGTTAGAATAAATAACAATGGAGATAGTGGACATCCTTGTCTTGTACCTTTTCTTATCTCAAAGTTCTCTGTATAGTCTCCGTTTACAATCACTTTTGCTGTTTGTTTACAGTATATCGTTTCAATCATATTTATAAAGTTTCGTCCAAAGTCCATTGTTTTTAGCTGTTGAGTCATAAATTGCCAGGAAACATTATCAAACACTTTTTGAGCATCTAAGAATACTAGTGCCAATTGTTTCCCTGGATGCATTTCGGAATATTCCAATATGTCCATTATAACTCTTATTTGTCTCTTTGGTAAAAATCCATTTTGATCTGGATGTATAAATTCAGTTAAAAATCTTTTCAGTCTCCCCGCTATTATTGAAGTAAAAATTTTATAATCCACATTTAGTAATGATATCAGTCTGTAATTTTTTATCTGTGTCAAATCTGAGTCTTATTTTGATATTAAAGTAATGTTTGCTTCTGTTCATGTATTTGGGAGTTTAGGCTCCAACAAAAGTTAATTACACACATCTTTCAATGGTATACTTGTAGGCATTTATATAACTCTGCCGGTAGCCCATCTGGTCCCAGTGTTTTGTCATTTTTTTTGTCTTCTTATAGCCTCTGTCAATTCCATCATTGTTATTTTTTCATTTAACATAGTTTTAAAGTTTTCTGAAATTTTTGGTAAGTTATTTTTTTCCATATATTGAACTGTTTTCTCTCATGAAATTCTTCTATATCATACAATTTCTCATAGTATTCTTTAATTATCTTTTTTATTTCTTCATTTTTAAATTGTAAACAGCCTTTTTCGTCTACTAGATTATTTATCAGTTTTTTCTCCTTCTGTTTTTTAAGTTTATAGGCTAGCCATCTTCCTGGTTTATTTGCATTTTCAAAAAAGTTTTGTTTTGCTCTTCTAATTTGCTGAGCCAGTTTTTCTGATTCCATTAAATTTAATTTATGTTTTATTATTTCCATTTGTTTTTTCAGTATTTTCTTTTGTGGATTTATTTGTAATTCTAATTCTATTTTTTTAAATTCTTCCCTTAACAGTATGTGTTGTTCTCTTTTTTCTGTTTTCCCCCGCCACATATGTTATAGCTACACCTCTAAAATATGCTTTGGCTGTATCCCATACATTTTGTAATGTTGTATGTTCTTTTTTATTTTCTTTAAAGAAGAACTCCATTTCTTTTGTTGCTAGTTCTATCAATTTTTTTTCTTTTAATATGGATTTGTTCAAGGTCCATCTTGGGTTTTTTTGTATTCCTTTCCATGTCATCTTTAAAGGGTTATGATCTGACCATGTACCTAATTCTATCTCAATCTCCTGCATATTGGTTCTTAATTGAGGTGTCATCCAAATCATGTCAATTCTGGAACAGGATTTATGGCTGTTCGAATAGAATGTGTATTGTAGTTTTGCTGGGTTAGTTTCTCTCCATGTATCTTGTACCCCAATTTCCTCTATCATATTAAAAAAAGTCTTAGGTAATCTTTTTCTTCCACTTTTTCTGTTTTGCCACTTTTATAGTCTAATGCAGTGGTGGGATTCAGCCAGTTCGCACTGGTTCGGGAGAACCGGTAGCTAAATTTACCTGAATTCGGAGAACCGACTGGCTTCTAGAAGTCCAGTCTAGGCCTCGGAGGCCTCCCAGGCCTAGAACGGCCCACCAGAAATGCATGGATACCACTTCAAGTCCGTTCTAGGCATCGGAGGCCCAGGCCTGCATCACATAATAGAACCGGTTGTTCAGGTATTTGAATCCCACCACTGGTCTAATGTCTAATCTACTATTGTATTAAAGTCTCCTACTAGACAAATATTTTGGTATTCCATTTCTACTATTTTTCTATGAAGATTTTGATAAAATTCTTCTTGTTTATTATTTGGTGCATATATTACTACTAAAAGTGTTTTTGATGTAAACTTATTTCTACCATCACAATTCTTCCTTCTTCATCTGAATAAATCATTTTGGAGTCTATTGTCTCTTTAACGTACACAGCTACTCTTCTTTTTTTTTTTTTGTGCTGCTGCATAGTAGAGTTTCCCAATTTTTGGGTATTCCAAAAGTTTATAGTATTGTTTTTTATATGTGTCTCTTGCAAACAAATTATATCAATATTTAATTTCTGTAATTTTTTAAACATCTTGTTTTTTTTTTATGGAGAATTCAGTCCATTTATATTCACTGAAAAGATTCTGTTTTCTTTCTCCATTTTGTTTACTTATATTTAGATCTTGTCGATCTTGTGGTCCTCTGTTCTCTTACCATTCCCTCACCCTCTTGGTCTAGCTTCTCTTTCTCTCCTTCAATTTGTATAGCTGTTTCCTCTGTTGTTTGTTCTGTCTGCTTTTGTTCTTTTCTATCCTCTTGTTGATGTTGTACTCTTTCATCCAGGAAGGCTCTGTTTCTTTCATCAAAATCTTCTGCCTTCCAAACTGAATCCAGTCGATATCTTGTATTGTTCCAATTAATTAGGATCCCTTCTGGCATTAAAATTTATTCTAAAATTTATTCCTTTGGCAATTATCTTTGTGGTCAAGAAGTGATATTGTCTTCGGATGTCTCTTATTCTCTTTGGGATCTGCTTCAATACCATAATTTCTTTATTTTTATATTGTAATGGTTCATTTCTAACTCTTCTCAGTATCTCATCTCTTACTGTTTTCTTTACATGGACTTCTCTGGGTAATTTATATTTCCTGACATAGCTTGAATTCATTCGGAATATTTCGCCTGTTTCCATTTGTATCTCCGGTCTTTCTATTTTTAGGGCCTCCGCTAATAGATTAATGATCACTTCTGCTATATCTTTCTCCTTGTCTTCAGATATATTTTGGAATCTTAAGTAATGTACAGCTTTCTCCATTTCCTAGGCTGCAACTGCTCCTTCTAAGCTTTGGTTTGCTTGTTCTAATCTTTCATTATCTTGCATTAATGCCTCAATTTTGTTTATCAGTTTCTTCTGATTTATTTTCCATTTTCTGGATTCTTTGTTCATTTTTAGAAATCATTTGGTGATGAGCATCAAATTGTGCCTTCATATCCAGCATTTGCTCATTTAGCTTATCAAAATTGGTTTTTGTCTCTTCATGATTTTTCTGTATTGATTCTTGAATTAGCTGTAATGTGGCTTGCATCTCTCTCTGAGCACTATTTGTTTTTTATCGCTGCAGCATTGTTTCAATAGATCCCTGGCTTGCTGGACTAGGTGTTCCAACAGAGGGTGCAGAAGAAGTTTTTTTCATAAGTTTAGTGAGATTTGGTGGACTCATTTTTCAATTGAATTTTATAAATCCACAAGGAGAAAAAGAAAAAGAAAAAAAAAGGCAATTGCCTTAGGCTATAATCCAACCATGAAAGGAGCTATTTAGGCCCGTGGTGGTGAACCTATGGCACGCGTGCCACAGGTGGCATGCAGAGCCCTCTCTGTGGGCATGCACGCCATCGCCCCAGTCCTAGGCTTTCAGTCCCATCCATGAGCAACCTGCATCAATACCCGTGCAGGGTAAGGTTGCCGCGCCCACCCCTGCCTCCCCAAGCGTTTTTTTTACTAACCTGCCTTTCAGCTGCATTGTTTCTCCGTTTGCTTCTCAGCCTTCGCCGCATGTTTGTGGGACTATGGGTAAAAAAAAAAGTTACATCAGACTTTCTAACTTCTCGCGAGATCTCAAGAAGTTAGAAAGTCTGATGGAACTTTTTTTTTTTACCCATAGTCCCACAAACACGCGGCGAAGGCTGAGAAGCGAACGGAGAAACGGAATGCAGCTGAAAGGCGAGGGCATCTGGGTGGGGGCAGCAACCTTACCCTGCATGGTGGCGGGAGGGTGGGGTGCATGCCCTTCCCATGCCAGGCCAGCCCCTGCAGCCCCGGGGCGGCCGTGCTGGGCGATGGTGGGCAGGGTGTTGAGGTGGGGGCCGGCAGGCCGACCAAAGCAGCAGCTGGAGCGCCAGAGGCTCGGGGAGGGAGGGCGCTGAAGTGGGCGGTCGGACCATTGGCAAGAGCAATGCGTCTGAGCGGAAAGCGGCCTCGGAACAAGTGGGGCAGGTAAGGAAAGAAATCCTCGCTCCCCCCAGAAACTGCCTTTCTTTCTTTTTTTAACTGACTCCCAGCCCCGTGCCGTTTCTCCTTTGCAATCCGCGGCCACTGCCGCGTGCAAGGAAACAAAGGAATTTTTTTTGGGGGAAAAAAGGTCAATCAATCAATTCCAATTTCTCGCGAAAGATCACAAAGTTGGAATTGATTGACTGACCTTTCCCCCCCAAAAAAACCTTCGTTTCCTTGCACGTGGCAGCGACAGCGGATCATGAAGGAGAAGCGGCGGTGGGAGAAGGGCGCTCTGCAATGGGTGGGTCGGAGTGGCGGGAGAAGGGCGCTTCGTGCGAGGGATGAGTGGGAGCGGTGGCGGCGATGGAGCGCTCTGTTGGGGTGGGGTGGGAAAAGTAGTGGCTGGCGGCGTGGTGCTTCTCACTGCGTTTCCCCCCCCGACCTTTAAACCATTTTTTAAAACACAACAAGAGTTGTATCACGGAAAAGCCAACCCATGGCTGAATGAAATACGATGGCCTCCTTGAACTTACCATCTTACCGCACGTCAGTAACAACCCCACAAAACCCCCACCCCAGTGGTGGGATTCATTCCATAGAACCGGTACCTAATTTATTTTGAGTTCGGAGAACCGGCCCAGAAATGGCCAGACTAGCGTGCATTCACGTGCCTCCAATCCTTTGCTGCAATCTGGCTTTGCAGCAAGCAAGGCAGTTGGATGCACGTGAATGCACACTAGTCTGGCATCTCAAAAAAAACACAGGTTTTTTCTCTGCTCCTGACAGTGAAAATCGTCCACCTTACCTGAGACTGGGTTTTATTTCTCCACTGGATGTTTGCTGCCAGACTGTTCTACTTGATGCAGAATGGGAAGGATCCGCATTCTGCAGCAAATAAGCTTTAAATAAAGTTTAAAAAGTATGGCAGAGAAAATCCTTCACCTTACGTGGGATCAGGTTTTTTTTCTTCGCTCCTTTTGGCTGTTCACTGCCAGACTGGTAGCGAAAAACCGAGAGAGGAGAAAATCCTCCCTTTACGTGGGATGGGGGGGGGTTTCTCTGCTCTCCAAGGCTTTTCGCTGTCAGACTGTTTTACTTTATGCAGCAGAATGGGAAGGATCCACATTCTGCAGCAAGTAAACTTTAAATAAAGTTTAAAAAGTATGGCAGAGAAAATCCTCCACCTTACGTGGGATTGGGGGGGTTCTCTGCTCTCCAAGGCTTTTCGCTGTCAGACTGTTTTACTTTATGCAGCAGAATGGGAAGGATCCACATTCTGCAGCAAGTAAACTTTAAATAAAGTTTAAAAAGTATGGCAGAGAAAATCCTCCACCTTACATGGGATCAGGGTTTTTTCTCTGCTCCCCTCGCACACTTCAGTACCTACCACGGCTGCCAGCCACTCGCGCAGGTCCATGCCCAGAGCTGCATGCCTGCCCAGTACGAAGGAGGTGAAGCGGTCAGCTGGGAAGCCCCACTTAGAGGTGGTAGAGCACGCCCAGGGCCAGCAGGCAAAAGGCCACCCCAAGCGGGGAAAGCTGGATCCCCATCGGCGTCATGGACGCCCAGGCCCAGCAGAGATGGGGGGAGGCACACAAACCTAGCTGGGACTGGGGGGCCATGGCGCCGATGGAGATCCGGCTTTCCCCGCTTGGGGTGGCCTTTGACTTGCTGGGCGTGGGCGTGCTCTACCACCTCCACTCGAGCTTGCTAGCCGGCCGTTTCACCTCCTTTGTGCTGGGCGGGCCAGGTGCTCCAGGCAGCGGTGGTAGCCTAATGGACCTGCACAAGCTGCTGATGCCGGCAGCCTGAGGCGGGGCTAAGGTGTGTTGGGTGTGCAAGGGGAACAGGCTCCACATGCGGGCCAAAGGCAAGATCTGCGAGGGGGCCAAGGAGATGACTAGCAGCAACCTGCTCTTCAACCGCAAGCAAAAACAGATGGGATGGAGTAGGCGCATCCGGCGGTCTGCATCACACGCTTCCCCCCTCCCCTACTCCGCCTGCTGCTGGACGGCTGGTCCGGTATTGGCAGTGGACTGCGGAGCCCCAGAGTGCACCGGTCATGGGGCAGGCAGGCTGTGGCGGACACTGTTGGCCCCCATGCACTCGCTGTGTGTGTGGGTCGATGGTGTCAGGCAGCAGCCGCCCCGGCCCCTGCCTCACCTTGCGGCAATGGCACCCCTGCCCTTCCCCCTGCCTCGCCTCATCCCGCAGGACGAGCCTCCTGCCCACCATCCCACCCACCAGACCCCCTGGATCTCCCCCAATCCTTCCCGGCCCCCATAGGCATCCCTCCCCATGAGCAACATCGAGGTGGCCACGCCCACCCCGGCCATGTCCACCCAGTCTGCCATGACCACTGCAGCCATGCCCACCCAGTGGCCACACCCACCCAGACTGCCATGCCCACCCTGGCCACACCCAGTCTGCCATACCCACGCCTACCGAGTGGGCCACGCCCACCTGGCAATACATAAGTGGGTTTTGGGTTGCAGTTTGGGCACTTGGTCTCTAAAAGGTTCGCCATCACTGATTTAGGCTAATCCAAATGTTCCAGTTAGTTTAAAGATGTAAAAAGCCCTCTGTTTCCAAATAGTTTCTGTTGTAGTTATATTCAGGGTCAGAAGATATGATTGTAGAAAATCTTCTCTGGCATAGTGTCACATAACGTTTTGTTTACACCAGGTGTTGTTTCAAGGTCAAGAGCTTCTCAAGTTCTTTTAGTATTTTGGTATTGTTGTAATATCTCCTTTCACCACTAGATGTCCTTATTTACTGTATTGTCTATGTCTGGGTTTAAAAAGTTCTTTTTAGGGACTTCCGGATCCGGTGGCAGCGCCCGCGGACGTGCAAAGAACTCGCTCTCTTTGCCGTCTGGTTTCCCCCCGCCGGTAGACCCTGGACAGGGTCGAAAGTCGCCCTGTAGGGGCGACCACCGTAGAGGAGGGCACTTGTCGATCGCGGAGGGAGCGGCGGCTCCCTCTGCGGTCCGAGAAAATCACCTTTGGGCCGACGGGGAAAAGATCGGCCAGCAACATGGCCAATCACTCAGCTGCTCCAGCCGAAAGTCACAACAACATCTAAGCAAAAAGAACCACCATGGAAGATCCGGGTGAGACCTTTCCTTCCCTCTTGTTACTTTACCTATTTCCCTGCTAACAGCTTTAAGAACTATTTCCCTACTTTGAGAAAGCAGTGTTTGATCACTGGGGAAAACGGGCTTTGGAAAAATAATAATTGTTTTTTATTATTTTACTTTGTTTATATAAGCAGTTGGAATTCGGGCATCCTGGGGGAAAAAAAAAAACACCCCTTACTGTGACTCTCTCTTTTGGCTTGTTTATTTCCAGTTTAGGTGAAAATCCTAAGGGAGGGGGTGGAATGCTTTTTTTCCTCCCCCCCTCCTGAATAGTATTGCCTAAAAAACTTTCTGCTCTCTGGGCGGACTTATGTAGATTGTTTTGGATACAATGCAACCTGGGACTTGGCATGAAGCCCAGAAACTATGACTGATACAATGTAACTTTCTCCAGTTGAACTCCCACTTCCTGACTCTGGCGTGATGCCCAGACTGGATTACAACATAACAATTGACTGCTACTTGGGACTCTTGCTGTTTTCTTTATTTCTGTGCTGGACTTGACTATTGGCTTTTTGCTATCTTTGATTGGAAATATATCTCTGTTTGGACTCTATATTTTATAACGCTGCAATCTATTCTTTAAGCTGAACTTCTAAAAAAAAAAAAGAGGATGGAATCCTACTCACAGATTAATTATGGACTTATATTAGAAAATTTTTTGGAAATGAGAATGGAATATAAAGAATATATCAGAATGCTTAGCAAAAAGGAGGACTTAGAATTAAAAATTGAAGCTCAACCTTTGATTGACTATGATACACAATCAGATTTACAATTTAATGAGATGGATGAAATACATTTACAATCTATTGAATGTATTGAATCTATTGAAGAGGAAGAGGATACATCCCACATGATGGACATCTTTGATGATCAAAGGCAGAACTCAACTAAAACATTTACAACTTTAAAAGCAACAGGATTGGACTTCCAAATACGAGGCACCAAAAATGTTGACAACATGACAGTACAGACAACACTGGATAAAAGAGAAAAAGAACATGATTGGACTCAATGGTGGGAAAAGGCCTTTAGCCAGTCACTAAGATGGGAGGATTTAGAGGCCCTGCTGTGGAAACCTACTTGGCACAAAAAGAAAGCTAGAATTAGATTTAAAAATGAGAGTTAAAATTTTATCTGATGGGTAAAAAGGGCTTTTGGACGTTGAATGAGCTAATATTTTTGAGATTTTTAAGGTTACTCTGGTTTGAGTCAACATTAGAGCTAAATTATGGATTTGATTATGGTTTGGAATGACAATAGGAAAAATTGGAAAACTTAAAATTAAAGGAGTTAGATTGAGATTGAGACTGGTGAAGTATTATTGATATTTTTACTTACAAGAATTGAATGGTAATTAGTGATGTATTAAATGGACTAAATTGAAACAATTGAGGAATTTTTAGGGACTTGGACTGATTTATAAAAATATTGGATAGAGTATATGAAATAGAATATAGTTGAGAAATATTAAGATATAATAGTTATATTATTAGTTTATGATAGAAATAATTATTGTCCTATTATTATTATTATAACATTATTATATTATTTTGTCTTATGTAATGGTTTTAAAATATATAAATTTATGTTTATTTACAAAATATGTATGTGAAATAGAATAGAATAAGAGATATAATTTGATTGAGAAGTATAAATTGAAATTGGAATAATAGATATAAGTGAGAAACAATTTATATTTTAGGAATGCTCGAATTGTATACTATATGTTTATGCAAGACTAAATTGAAATAGATTAATTGAAAGTTGGTTAAGCCTGAAAACGGGTGAAAATATCTTTGATAACTTTTGTTTTTTGTTTTTGTGGGGTTTTTTTTTCTTTTCTTTTTTTTCTCTCTTCTTTTTTTATTGATAAAATAGAGAGGGAATCTTTAAAGAAGCAGTTTAAATTGTATATGTATGACTGTATTTTTTGTTGTGTTCTATGGAGTGCCCTATCTCCACGATGTGTTATAAGCACTTGGCTGTAAAACAAACAAAAAAAACTAATAAAACTTGTTATGGAAAAAAAAATAAACAACTGATCAGAGAAAAAAAAAGTTCTTTTTAGGATGTTTTCTCATAGAAATTAAATATAAAAAGATTTTCTATGCCATTAAAGTTAACTAAATTTTCTTTAAATCAGTCCCAATTCCAGTTTTATATATTTTTATATTCCTTAATTTCATTCCCCTTTATAATTTCTCGCCGCTTTTAACTCCCTTCTTCCCAAATCTTTCCGGGGTCTTTGTTTTGAAAATTTTCTCCAATCAGTGGATCTCTATTTCCAAGTCCATAAGGAAGAGGAATATTAAAAAACGGTCTCACCCAGTTCTCAGCATGTTGTTGACAATCAGCTGTTCAGCAGCTTGCCGTGGCTCACTTTTTCCCTGGTTGTCAATGACTTGGGCTGCCTGTGCCTACAGGTAGCCTTTTTTCCGTCTGTTTGAAGAGGTTCCTCGGTTCGTTTGGATCGACTGCCGTCTGGTCCAAACTCCCAAAGCTTCCCTTCTCCTTCGTTGACTCTCCAGGGCAACTTTCCGATCCCTTGGGGTCTCCAGACAGAGCGAAATCGGGCTAAGAAGCCGGAGCTCCGGTTTCTTCCACCCATCTCGTGAATCGAATGTAATATTTTAAAATTGTAACAGCAAAGATAGCATATTGCAATAATCAAATCTAAAAGTAATTCAGAGCAATCCATGTCAAGCAACAGCTGTAACTGGAAACAGGTACTCTTTGTCCTGGAGGTCATTCATGTCTCCATGTATAATGATGGCTATGGTATAAGAATATCTCCAGTTTATGTAACTGATCTCTCTTGTCCAAAGCAGGCAAATTCCCAAACAAGACAACTATGTTGCTTATTGGGATATAACCTCAACATATTGGGTTTCAACTAACTATCCATTTTCTCCAGATATTAACCCAGAGCACAATTTACGATGAATTGCATAATATTAAAAAACAGAATAGGAGATATTTAGAATATTTTTTAATGTCACTCCATTTCTTCTGATTGCTCCTGAAAGCTGCATAAAGATTTCAAACAGCATTTGTAATAGTATAGAATCCATAAAAAATTGACTGTCACATGACCAAGGTATAGCCACCCAAATGGTCCCCTTATGATCACACCTCCATACAAAGCAATGGGACCATTGTAAAAAAAATCAACAACCCAATTTCCAACGTAAAAAGCTGGTCTGGAATATTATGGTTAACAGAATCAAAAACCAGAGAGGTCCAGAAGAATCAACTAGGTTGCATTCCTTATACCTCTCTTCCTAAATAGCTAATTATTCATTAGCTTTCACAACCATGACTTGAAACCAGATCAAAACAGAATCAGATAATCTGCGTCTTCAAAGAGCATCTGCAGTTGTGTAGCTACCACCTTCTAAATTCCCTTCACCTGAAAGGAGATATTAACAGATTAATTACTGTTAAGATCCAAAGAAACCAGAGCTATTTTTTTTATTTATACACCACTTACATTTAGCAACTTTTCATTCTTCAAGGATGAAGTTACCTCCGTTTCAATTAATTCAGCTAATCCTGTCAAACTTCATTAACTCAGCCATGATGTGCAGGAGTTGAGTTGAGATGCAATCTAACACAAGTTTCTTGTCCATATTCTCAGGTCAAAAGAACTGATAACCCAACATAACCAGAGAAGTCAAAATCTTGGATGTGCATAAAATAATAGAATAGAATAGAATAGAATAGAATAGAATAGAATAGAATAGAATAGAATAGAATAGAATAGAATAGAATAGAATAGAATAGAATAGAATAGAATCAGAAACAGAATAGAAGCTGGAAGGGACCTTGGAGGTCTTCTAGTCCAGCCCCCTGCTTGAGCAGAAGAACCTATACCATCTCAGACAAGTGACTGTCTAGCCTCTTTTTAAAAATCTCCAGTGATGGAGCGCCCATGATTTCTAAAGGCAAGCTGTTCCACTGGTTAATTGTCCTCACTGTTAGGAAGTTTCTTCTTAATTCCAGGTTGCTTCTCTCTTTGGTCAGTTTCCAACTATCATTTTTTGTCTTGCCCTCTGGTGCTTTGGAGAATAATTTAACGCCTTCTTCTTTGTGGCAGCCCCTCAAATACTGGAATACTGCTATCATGTCGCCCCTGTTTCTTCTTTTCTTTAGACTAGCCAAAGCCAAGTCCTGCACCCGTTCTTCATATGTTTTAATCTCCAGACCTTTGATCATTTTAGTTGCTCTTCTCTGAACTTTTTCCAGGGTCTCAACAACTTTTTTGTAGCATGGTGACCAAAATTGGTTGCAGTATTCCAGGTGTGGTCTTATTAGGGTTTTATAAAGCAGTACTAATACTTCATGTGAACTTGATTCTATGCCTCTGTTTATACAACCCAGGATTGTATTAGCTTTTTTGGCTGCTACTGCACACTGCTGGCTCATAGTCAAGTGATCGTCCACTAGGATTCCAAGGTCCCTCTCACAGTTGCTGTTTTTGAGCCAGGTCCCGCTTAATCTGTACTTAAACCTTTGATTTTTTCTGCCTAAATTTAAAACTTTGCTTTTCTCCACATTAGCCTCTAGCACAGTGGCGGCGAACCTATGGCACGCGTGCCAGAGGCGGCACTCGGAGCCCTCTCTGTGGGCATGTGTGCCGCCGCTGCCAGCAGCTTGCGCAGGTCCATTAGGCTGCCGTTGCCGCCCAGGGCGGCAGCCGCACCCAGCACAAAGGAGGCGAAACGGCCAGCTAGCGAGCTCGAGTAGAGGTGGTAGAGCATGCCCACACCCAGCAAGCCAAAGGCCACCCCGAGCAGGGAAAGCCGGATCCCCATCGGCGCCATGGCCCCCCAATCCCAGCTAGGATTGCGTGCCTCCCCCCATCTATGCTGGGCCTCCTGCCCATCGCCCCACCTGCCAGAGGCCCCCTGGATCTCCCCCAACCCTGCCCGGCCCCCACAGGCGTCCCCATTAGCAGCATCGAGGTGGCCATGCCCACCCCAGGCACGCCCACTCAGTGGGCCACACCCCCATGCCCCCCCTGAGGGCACCACAATGCCCTGGCACTTTGCGATAAATAAGTGGGTTTTGGGTTGTGGTTTGGGCACTCAGCCTCTAAAAGGTTCGCCATCACTGCTCTAGCATCTGCTTATTTTTGTGCCATTTCTGCTATCCCTGCTTCAGCTCTCCTCCATCCTACCTCATCTTCTGTAGATCCTTTGGGAACAAGTGGCTTTCCAGTATCTAAAGAATTAGCAGCCTGCTTTGTACTACAGGTTAAACCCTTATCCACAATATCAATGCCTATATTTATATCACATATCATATATTTATTTAGAAACACCATTGGGTTTTACTGAGTTAATTTGAACATACTGAAAAAAGCTACAAACTCTCAAAGTCTAACAATGGGAATATTCAGTCACTAAAATGCGGTATGTATGCAAAATGAATACAGCTGAGTCTCTATAGTATGCTCTGTTTATTTTTCACAATCAAGTAGACGCTTTGTTGATTTTAAGCTTACTAAAGCCTTCAAAGAGTCTAGAATGTAATATGAGATGTGAAAAACTAACCTTTATCCTATTTGAAGGAGCAGAAATAATTATACAAGAAAACAGAATATACTTACATTGTGATTTCATTGGACTACTCTAACAAGAAAATGAGAAGTACAAAATATAACTCCACTATGTGGTGTGGTAACTTTAAATTGAAACAATTAATGTTAGAGCAATGAGCAACTTCTTGAAGATACTGCATCGCCTATGAGGAAGAGAGGGAGGTTCAGAATTTTTTAAAGAAATATTCTTATCAGCAGGGTTATGAAAAATTACTCTTTTTATATTAAATAAAAATAAGGGAAGGCAAAGCCAATGACATCACCACCAGCTTCCTTCGGATATTTGAGTCCAGGTTGGCACCAAGACTTTAATAATCACCCTCTTTTGGCTGTGTTTGTACAACATAGTGAATCATAAATTAAGCAGATTTTAACCTAGTATATTGTGTAACCATAGTTGGTATAATTTACAATTCATGTGTTGTACAAATAGAAAAAAATTAGGTTAACTGAGAAAAACAGTTATGGTTAAACATGGGTATGTTTGGCAAACATATCCTACAAGTTGCAAAGGGAGAAAAGCTAGTTAAGCTTTTTCCTACAAATATAGGGCTCCCATATTTTCATTTTTTTGTAACAAATACTCTTTTCTACAATCAAGATCCCTTTAAAACTAGAATCTGTCTTCTAAATTATTAACCATAGTTTGTAGTCTGGTGTCATCTATACATCTGATAAACAAACCTTTACATTATAAATCAACAACCTGCATCAATGATGCCAACCCTTTTTAAAGTGCAGCCATTCAATAATGTATAATCAGTTGGTTTACAGTAAAAGGTTGCTTGGTTTCCCATTAGAAATTGAATTGTCTCACTGTTGCTCCTTCTTCCCAATGACTCTGTCCCACATGTGCTGCCCTGAGCAGAACCACTGAAAGGGAGAGAGAATTAGGCCTTTCAAAGACTTCAATTATTTTTTTTCATTTTTCCTAGTAGAAAACATGCAAGCAATTGGAGTTGAGGGGGAGCAGGTAAAGATGTATGAATGGGACAGTTTTCAATATGACAGCTGAAATCATGGACTGATCTATTCTCTTGGCCTGGCAATTTATAAAAAATTGAACAGAACAGAGCTTAGGACAGATCCCAAGAATATTCAATGTCACACTCTTGTTCAAGCTGACAGCAATGAGAACACACTGAGTATGCCTTTTTTTCCTTTCTTCTTCCTGGAAAACCCCTTCTCTTTCAAAAGACGCATTGTCTTTCATCTACATAGCCATCTATCCTAAGTGCTCATATATAAGAAACACAGAACCTTCCTAAAGTGATCTTTTAAAGGGTACAGTTCATCTCTAGTAACTTGTTTTGCATTATTTCTCTAAGAATAGTTAAAATCAGACCTAATTAAATTAAATGTACATTCATTCTGTAAAGGTTTAGATAGCAAATATCATTCAAGTATTCTTCATGGGTATTTATTATAATGCATGTATTAAATTTGCATCCTCCCTTTCCTCCTGGAGGTCAAATACAATGCAAAAAATTATTCTCATCTGCATTGGTCCCACAGCAGTCTTGTGGGATGGGCTGAGCTAAGTGACAATGACTGGCCTCAAAGCTTTCACTGTGCTTCCATGGCTGGATGTGAATCTGGTTTTTCTCAGTTCTTGTCCAACAGGTTAGCAAATACTTGTAAACATTTTTCCCCTGCAAGCTATCACAAACAGCTGCACATAGAATAAATTGCCCTATTTTCAGCATTAATGTCAGATATAAATCTGCAACTCAGAAATAACAAAAAAGGAGAAATTTTTGCCAAATGGAGACAAACCATTAAAAATAGCCTAATAAAGATCAGGCAAAAAACAACACAGAAATATTTCCTTGGCAATGTACCTAATGACAGTGCACAGGCCATGCATGTGAAGAAAACTCTTAGCATATGGATAGGACAAAGAGAAAATTGAAGATACTTGATTATATGCAGGAAATGATTTGTTGGGGGAAGCTGTAATACTTTATTCAATTTGTACATCTAAACTATAATCTATCAGAGACTGCAAAAAACTTTGTACTTTTTCTTGCCTTTGTTTTGTATGACAGTTGCTGCTTTGGTTCTGTAAACATTTATTCTATTTCTTAAACTTGGTAATTACAGTAACTTCTAATTTTGCATAGTAGAGTAGTATACTCTCTGTTACTGAAATCTTAAAATATTTTTGCATATTCAAATTACTTAATTTATTTATTTTAAAAATTACATGGCTATCTTATAAATGATAATCCTAAGCAATTCAAAATAGTAATATAAACTCACAAAACCCCAAAGAACCATACTTCCCATGACAGCATCACAAAATTCCACCAACTGTACATTTGATGGGGTCACTTCCATCCTAGTGGACGATCACTTAACTATGAGCCAGCAGTGTGCAGCAGCAACCAAAAAAGCTAATACAATCCTGGGTTGTATAAACAGAGGCATAGAATCAAGATCATGCGAGATATTAGTACCGCTTTATAAAGCCCTAGTAATACCACACCTCGAATACTGCAGCCAATTTTAGTCACCATATCAGAAAAAAGATGTTGAGAGTTTGGAAAAAATTCAGAGAAGAGCAATTAAGATGATCAAAGGCCTGGAGACCAAAACATACTAAGAACGGCTGCAGAACTTGGGTTTGGCTAGTCTAAAGAAAAGAAGAAATAGGGAAGACATGATAGCAGTATTCCAGTATCTGAGGGGCTGCCACAAGGCAGAGGGGGACAGGTTGTTCACCAAAGCACCAGAGGGAAGGATGAGAAACAATGGTTGGAAATTGATCAAAGAGAGAAGCAACCTGGAATTAAGAAGAAACTTCCTGACAGTGAGGACAATTAACCAGTGGAACAGCTTGCCTTTAGAAATCATGGGCGCTCCATCACTGGAGATTTTTAAGAAGAGGCTAGACAGTCACTTGTCTGAGATGGTATAGGACAGGTTCTCCTGCTTGAGTAGGGGGCTGGACTAGAAGATCTCCAAGGTCTATTCTATTCTATTTCTATTCTATTCTCAAGTGAACAGCCAGGTCTTCACAACCCTTGAGAAGGCTAATAGAGGTGGCTCTTTGAATCTTGGACGGGAGGGGGAAGGCTGTTCTAAAGGAGTGGGGCAGCCTCAGAAAAGTCATGCCTTCAAGGTCTTACCAGATGATACCATTTAAGGAAAAGAAGCTGGAGTTGACTTGGTGGGGTGAGCAAATTTCCTCAGAGATATGCTAACCTGCAGAACATGGCCTCATGACATCCGTGGCTTTAACCAGCACCTTGAGTTGCATCTGGAAATGAACTGGAAGTCAATGCAGTTCATGCAACAGTGGTGTGACATGAGTAAATAATGAAATATGTACTGGTCCAGTTCTGAGTGCTCTTCAATAGCAGTTGCATGTAGAGCATGTCACAGTAATCTACAGAGCAGTGACTATGAATGACTATGGCTATGAGCAGTATGAATGATTGTGAGCGAAGTTCTCCAGTCTAGGAAAGGATGCAAAGCCCCCCTTAGCCACAGCTGCCCCTGCTCCTACTCTTGTTCAGTATTCTCCTCATCACAATGCTCCTCATCATAATGCTGACATTAGATACTGATACATGTGATCTCATGAAATACTGTATGCGTTCGTTGGTTTTAGGATGCCTCTTGCTGGATATCCATCCCTAGTAACAGTTAGTGTTGCACTTTCTCCATTTGTACAGTAATGCCTTATTATTGATTGATGGAGGCCAGAATCTTTAGCAAGAATTTGGCAGCTCTTTCCAGACTCCTAAACATCAGCATGAAGATTGCCTGCATCTCTTTTGACTGGGGCAAGATTCAGTTCTGTAAACTTATGAAGAGCAGATTCCAGTGATGGCAATCAACGTGCATGTTTGTTTTATAAGGGAGGAGCCCTTAAACTCTGATTGCCATCTCACTCACTGAAATGTGATTCAATGTATCCCTAAGACAGCTGATTATCCTAAGGTTTCACATATCCTTTCCTACAAAAGCAGGGAATATTAGCTTAGCATGTTCAGTAAAGACATGGTCGCAAGAATCTATTAACAGGAGTGAGTTATAGTATTGCAGTATATGAATTGTTCTAAGGAGGCACCAACTTCATCTCAGGGCTGTATACTTAAAAAAATACCTTAAAGTTCCACACACATTTCCCCAACTATCAATACACAATGACAATCAACAGCACCCGAGAATGTTATCCCACAAGTGTAGAAGAGGCTGCAGTTATCAATGTCTTCTTTCTTCTTTCTAAAAAAATATATCGAATTTCAGTGCTCATGCAGACCTTACTGTAGCTGTTCCACTTCTAATTGAGCAAAACCTGCATCCAAAATGCATAAATACAATCTTTGATAATGTACCTTGCTTTTCCCTTTATGATGCCACAAGCATAGTGAAAGAGTACACATGTCATGATCTTTCTGAGTGACCTTGCTTTAGTTAAGTGATCCCAATTCTGTTCACTATCCTTCAAACTGAAATTCAGTTTGAACTTTCCTTGGCAGGATCCCCAACACCATTCCGGCCAGCCCTCTCTGCTTTCATCTGTATCAACTCTTCTTTCCAACCCCCTGAAAGGTACTGAAATAAGCCAGCATAGCGACCAGACACCCGAAGAGGAGAGGATGAGGGTGGGAAAAATGGCCGGAGGCGCAGTTGCCCTCCATGTGTGCTCTTTCGCTGCAAAGCAAGGAGGCGAGGCAAGGCAAGGCAAGAAGGCACCCGATCCCCTTCGGGGCACCTCGGGGCAATGTGTGTCTCTTGCAGCTGACCCTCCCTTCCCTGCCAGGGACCACTGCCCGCTCGCTCACCTTGGCAGCAGCGTTCAAACCCGCGTGGCTGCTGCCAACTTGGCACCCGCTCAGCTGCCGGGCGGCCGCGGTGACCGTACGCTTACAAATCACGGAAGCGGCCATGATTGACCTCCTTCCTGCGGAGCCCCACCGCTCTCGAGAACAGCCCCGCCCGCCCCGCGCCTGCGCAGAAAGACAGGAACTGATCCGAAGGCAGCCCAGCCTCTTGATGGATTTACTGTACTCTTCTTCCCGCTCCAGGAAGGAAGCGGAAACCCCCGGCGGAGACGCGTTGGCGGCGCGTAAGACGTCTTGAGCCCCTTGGGCTTTATGCATACCCTGAGAAAGCTTAAGTTGGTGCTTTGACGCCCCAGTTGCTCCGCCCCTCCTTCAAAGTATTTTAGGGATTTGATTATGTAGCGTCGAGTTGTTTTCGATTCCTAGCGACCGCAGACAGATTTTCTCCATAACGAAAGGCCTAACCGGGCCTTTCAAGTCTCCCAACGGTGACAGCCACCGACTCTATAACTGAATCTTTCTACTTGCTGCTTTCTCGTTTTGCGTTCCTTTCCCAACATACAGTAGCTCCGAAGAAAATTTCCTTTTTCCTGCCTTTTATCCAAAGAGCTTTAATTTTATTTATGCTATTGTGAACGTTTTAAACGCTCCCCCCCGCAACGAATTCGGATGGTATGCAGGGGGAAAAAAGAGAGGCCTTCCCTTGGCCGAAACCTATGAAGAAATGCAAGAGGTTAAATGCAGGCGTAATAGGCCAGCCACCATCTATCTTCCACTTTCCGTTAAAACGGCCCCAATGAATGGGGTTCCCTTTCCCAGCAGGAGCCCTTGCAGGGAATAAGCAGTCTTATTAACGTGAGGCTCCGGAACAGAACTGGGGCCGAAAGCCGCGTGAATTTCCCTATTTTCCCTGCGCAGGCCTTAACGCCGAGGTCACTAGGGGCCGCTCTCACCTCACTGAACGCGGCAGCTTCTCGAATCTTTCCTGCGGCTTCCCCTTCCGGCCAGCAGAGATGGCGGCCGGAGCGAGCGGGGAGCAGAGCAGCACCAGGGAGAGACTGTTGGCTGCCTTGGACGATTTGGAGCTGCTGGCCAGGTGGGCGTTGGTGGCCGTGGACCTGTCCTGGGCTGCGCTTCGCTGCGGGGCTTTGCGCTTGCCGTGGAATAGCCTAACTAGGAATTAATTAAGGCAGTCAATGTTCGAGGGTCGTATTATTAATATTATTACTATTGTCGTTCCGGACTCCTATCCTCAGCCAACGGGGTGGTTTAAAGCGGGACTCGGGGCGCGACGTGCGCATAACATTATTGGACGGTTAATAAGTACCCAATTTCAAATGATTAATTTCTAGGTTCACGTGACAAAATGAACTATTTATTTATTTATATCTCGCCTTTATTACTTTTACAAATAACTCAATGCGGCGAACGTGCAATACTTTTTCCTCCTCCTATTTTCCCCACGACAACAACCCTGTGAGGTGGGTTGGGCTGAGAGAGACTCGACCAAAATCATCCAGGTGGCTTTCCTGGCTAAGGCATGAGTTCAACTCACTTACTCTCTAGCCTGGTGCCTTAGTAGCCCAATCTGGCTAGGGGTTAACCATAAAGTGGAGGGCTGGGAGACGTGCATGAACAGACTTGGGAAGCATCAGTTGAGGGAAGCGTGCTCACGATGTGTTAGAAACGGGAAATAAAATTTGCTCTTTTTTGAATCTGGATTTTGTTGAAAATTTGTTCTTCAAACATTTTACATGTCAATGTTCAAGTTTGTGGGGTGCAAAAATTACTTTTTTCAATTGAACGTACATTCATTTTGATGCGCCTCAGCAGAATTTTAAAGGTTTGCTTTACATTGCAAATGCTACTTCACTTGACAATCCATAGTCATTAGCAATTGATGACTAGGGGAAAAAAGAAATTACTGTTTTTTCACAGTTAAGGGGAAAAAAACTACAATGGTCCATCATAGACAGGATGTCCACTTTGAACACCATGCCCTGTCTGGCTCAATTTCACAAACTATATATTTTTAAAACTAGAATCCCCATCCCCATCTGTTATCTTTTTACTGTAAGACCACTTACATTGTTTTAATTTTTTACTAACTGCATTTATCAATCATATTTTTATAACAATTATTTCCCTCAAATATTAAATCTAACTGGATTTTCCCTGATTAGCTGAAACAACAGGGGAGCAAAATTTAAGATGAAAGGAAGACTTAATTTATTTGCTTTGGAGGAATAGGTAATACACTAAAACTGTCTCCTTTTCGGTCACATACTTATATTGTTTTGCTTTAGAGAACTGATTGAAGTTTTGGCAATTTCAAGAAACCAGAAGCTAGCACAACCTGGGGAAGAGAGCCAGGTAAAGAGTTTGAAAATCTTATAAAACTATAGAAAAAAATATTTTGTTAATTATCAGCTTGAAAAGTAAACTAATATGTCTGCTTCTCTACTTTTACTGTAATGTTGTTACATGGACACTTTTATACTTTTTTTTATTCAGGCCCTGAGATTTATAACTAGAGCTATTAGAAAATCTAGATAGCTACTTTGTGACAACAAAAACAACTACAAGATTTGATTTTATTGGAAATCCTGAAATTGACAACAGTTACATTTTCCTGTAATATATAATTATTTATTGTACAGATCCTGGAATTGTTAATTCAGCGGGATAAAGAGTTCCAAGAATTGATGAAACTAGCTCTTGATCAAGGGAAAATCCACCATGAAATGCAGGTATTGGAAAAAGTTATAGAGAAAAGAGACAATGATATTCAGCAGCTTCAAAAACAACTAAAAGAAGCAGAGCATATTCTGGTGAGTGAAGTGCTCGATGTCTTTTGATGTTTGTGCCTATTAAATCAGTCATACAGAAACTTGGTATAGTTCGTTAGTATTAAATGTATCTAGTAAATACAAATTAGGCTAGTTTATTTTTTAATTTCTTCCTTTCTTTGATTGCCATGTTACTGCAAGCCAAAGTTCTCTTTACTTTCTTGAAATTGTTTTCTTTCTCTGTGCTAGTCTGCAGGGTTTTTTTCTTGATATTTGGATGTGCTAGGCAAAACCATGTGAGTATTTTAGATGAATCCTAAAGCATGTTACCAAATAAGATATAATGGTTCTGTGAACCTGCAACCTCTGGTTCTAAAATTGTTGCCTGAATTTATACAGCATATGCAACTCTAATTAAGCAAGAGGTTGAATTGTACAATTCTTTGGACCAAAACCATAATTTGGTTAGCATGCTGTATAAAATCCGTCAATTTAGTTTTTGCCTTAGCATTTTGTATGAAGCCAGCCAGTTCTTGTTTAATAGCCCATGATTAAACTATGGTTTAATACAATTTTAAATCAGGCACTGGATCAAGATTTTGTTGTTGTTGTTGTTAGCACATTAGTTAGAAATATAGTCCTAAAGAAGTGCAGAAACATTCTTGGGATTCTGTTAAATAAACAAGCCATTTTTCTTAAACTTTTCCCTTGACTAGGATAACTTGCATATTTCCTAAACTAAACTAATTTTAATTTCTTTTAAGAGGATTTATGAAAGATTAATATGCTTTTTATAAATCAGCATAACAATAAATAGTATTTTACATATAGGCTACAGCTGTTTATCAAGCAAAAGAAAAACTGAAATCAATAGAAAAGGCAAGAAAGGGTAAGTGTTTTTAATTATTTCTTAGGAAGTCTGTTTCCACAACCATAAATTGATCATTGCATGTCTCATCATTTATTTTCTTCAATAATTGTACATTTTTAAAAATTCATGGTACATTTGAAAAATAACACAGTTCAGTAGCACTACATATAATTTATTGTTCACTCCAAGGCATTTTCAGGCATTTGCACCTCGATACAGCTGTGACCAAACCAAATTAAATAAAATTATGCAATTTTCTATGAGATCTTGGAGTTCAACAACAGCTTCCTGCCGGAGCAGCTATTTAGAAGAGGATTGAGGTGAAACTAAAAGGAGCAATTGAACAACACACATATTCTTGATTTAGTTTCTCCAGCTTTGTAAAGACAATGCTTAACAGGATGCTAGATATAATTATGAGAAGGGAAAACAATGGCCTTCCAGAGATTTGAAAATTGCAACTCCCAGCATTCTTTACATTACAGCACACCTGGGAACTGTAATTTAACTATGTAGAATTATAGAGCAGAATGGAAAGTAAAACTACTGGAATGTCTCTGTTGCTGTCTGTAATATATACATGAATCAGCAGAGAGGAATGTTCTGAGTGTTTGGCTTTTACTGCATCATTTTTGCACAAGAATTTGAGGACACAGAAATTATTTTCATTTGGGTATTTCAAAGAGTTTCTCATGTGAACCATCATACCATATGAAAATGTAGCACCTTTTAAGATAAATTTCCATTATAGAAGAGAGATTGAAATGCACATAGAACAGCCCAAAAAGAAAGAAAGGACTCAGGAAAATGAAAGGAAATGATCATTTTATAATGTTAGTGCTTCTACATTTTTTACTTGAAAGGACTAGTAGTGAATTTTATGTTACAGAATGGATGGCTGCATGCATTTATTGTATCCACATTTCTTACAGGAGCTATTTCTTCTGAAGAAATAATTAAATATGCTCATAGAATTAGTGCCAGCAATGCTGTCTGTGCTCCTCTCACTTGGGTGCCAGGTAAATAATATGTATATATCATCTTATTTTTACTGACAGTAGGTATTTACATATTCTTTGTTAATTGCAAGTACGTCTATGTATACTACTACTTGGTAAATTTGATAGACAGGTAAGGCAAAATACATATTTTCTGACCTGGGAGGCTTATGCAGGGCTTGGGATTTTTAAGGTGAAAAGATGCTTTGGAGCCCACATGTGTTTGTGTGTATGACTGTAGCATGCAGTTCCTTGAATCTGCTTTCTAGAATTAAGCTATAGCGGCAGCCTGAGAAAAGGTGCAGCTGCTTTGCCAATACTCTCCTGAATGCTGCAATCTTTTTCCCTTTGATTCTGAATTTCTGACTACATTCATGCTATTTCTAAAGCTGGCCATTCATGAATGACTTCAGGTGGTTTACAGAAGGTTTAAACAAGTAATAAAGGTGAATGAAAACAATAGTAAAAATGATCACGACAAGAAAATATACACTATTGTATATTTGCTTTACATTTGTTTATTTAGAATTGCAAACAAAATTATTTTTATTTTTATTTTATTTTACTTTTATTACTATTATTATTTTTTAAGGGGATCCTCGAAGACCATATCCAACTGATTTGGAGATGAGGAGTGGTCTTTTGGGTCAGATGAACAATCCTTCAGCAAATGGAGTTAATGGACACTTACCAGGAGATGCACTTGCAGCTGGAAGATTGCCAGGTAATAGAAATTTAAGAGACATGAGTCTGCTGTCAAGTGTGTTGATATGCACACTTTATATGTATAAAATGCATATACATGTACGGGATATGCAACATGGAACCTTAGGCAAGGCAAATGTATATCACAGACGTTAATGAAATTAGGAAAATAAAGACAAGTCCCTTGAAATAAACTATTTAAGAATTAATTAATTTAAAATAAAAATAGATTGAAATATATTCAAAGAGATTAAAAATGGAAATATTAAAAGCATTTGTTGATCACTGTAGTGAAATGTGTGTACATTATTTGCACAGGCTTGAGTAAAAATTGTTTTAAAAAAGCTTAGATTTAGTATTTTATCAGGAGATTATTTCTAACTTTTTTTTAATAACAAGTTTTATTAATTTTTCAATTTTACATCCAAAAATTTAGGAAGCAGCGTGGTGATTGGGTAATCTATAGTCCAATAACAAAGTCTTGCATACATATCTCAGGTTACATCGTTAAAGGTTCCCTCTCTATTTCCCTTAAATACTATATCACATTCAAGTTAATACATTTCTAATTATAGCTCAATCAATCAATACATTTGTCAATATAATTTTACTTATACATATCCAAGTCCTGTTTTAAGTTTTACCTCATTTCAGTTACCATATTCCAATTTAGCCTTTAATATCCATGATATTTAGACTTCGGGTAACCCAAATTTTCCTAATTTCATTATGAAATGGTTATCGTATCTAAAATACACATATTATTCAGTTAATTACATTCTTACTTTATTTCACAAGTATATTCTATTTCTCATCCTAGTACCTCATCATTTACTAATAAAATATCTTTTATTGTCACAAACCAACTTCCATAATACAATTCAAAACTATAATGGCTAATTTTTATTTCCCTTATAAATCTAAATCCTAAGTATTAAATTAATCGATATCTTTAAAAGTCTCCTTAGCCCATTAAGTAAGATTTTAAGCTCTTCCATTATCAATCAATGGGGAAAAAAGAGGGGAAGAAGGAAAATCCCATTTTTAAATCTAACTCTAGCTTTCTTTTTGTGCCAAACAGGCTTCCATACCAGTGCCTTTAAATCCTCAGATGTGTCTCCCTTCATTCCTACACACGTTATTTGAATCAAGGGAGAGCATCCAGTTATCAACTTTTCAAAGGAACTGGCCCCTTTGTAGTCATTAGATTGTTGCTCTAATAGTTCAAATCTCCATGTTTGATTTAAAATATTTGTCGTCAATTCAGTCTGGTCTTCTTCTTCTTCCAGTTTCATCTGGCTAAAATAAGAGGTCATGTCCGGTGTTATGGTTGTTGTTTGATTGTCTGGGTTATCTAGGTTCTCAATGTATTGTGTTTGTTGATCTTTAGCGTCCTCCATCTTAGTGTTACTTTCTTCCGTTTCTGTTGCTTTTTGAGTTGCAGGTTCTTTAATTGAAATCAAGGTTTGACTGTCAAAGTTCTCAGTAAATTGTACTTGTTGTGTAGAATCCTCTTTGATATTGGTTTGTACCTCTTGTTGTTTTTTGGATTGTAGGTTCATTAGTTGGAATCTGGGCTTCAATTTGTGATTTTAAGGTGACATCTTTGTCTTTCACTCTGGAATTTATTAGCTCAGTGGCTTCAAGGATTTTTTCAAGTATGAGTTTATAGTTGAGTTGTGGGTAGAATTCCTCCATTTCTATGGTGATTAGAGATAGTCCTTTTGTGGAGGCTATGTTTAATAAAAGTCAGCAAATGTCCACCTCCACTATTCTTAGAAGTTGTTTTCACCACCCAGCTGTTTCAAATTCTTATCTTTTTTAGATAGTATGAAGGACAAGTCTAGGGAGTAAGCAGGCCTCACAGTTAAAGAAATTCACTTGCTGTACCAGGCTTCGCCACAAGATGTCCCCGATAGCATGTAAAATCTTTTTCCAGACACCAGTTAGGCTTTTATCCAATTGAAAAAAAAAATTCTTTTTTTTTCCAATTTAACAAATAGATAAGGTAATAGGTCCACAATAGGAACTTTTTGGGACCCCAAATATCCAGAAAGTACAAGTCCAGTTATTTAGTGGTTTAGGTTAGTTGTTCTTTTCTTTTCTTTTCAAAGCTTTAATTTCCCAAGGTAGGCAGACGCCGCTATGTTAAAAGCGGGGAAGAAATTTCAGGAGGCTTTCACAGGAAGATAGTTGGGATACAAGAAAGATAGAATAGAGTCTCACCCAAATCCTCCGCGGTGCTTTCGTTGTGCTTGGTAGTAATTTTGGCTTTTGGCTGGCACGGCTTAGTGATCGGCCATATTAATGGCAGATCTTTTCTCCGACGGTCCAAAGAAGCTGCCTCGGATCAAACGGAAGGACTGCTGCCCTTCCGCAATCTGTCGAGGGTCCTCCTCACGGTCGTCGCCCCTCCGGAGCGACTTACGACCCTTTTCAGGGTCGCCCGATGAAAGGAAACCGGGCGGCGGAGAGAGCGCTCCCCCTGCACGTCCGCCAGCGCCACGATCCGGAACTGGAAGCCGGAGATTATTTCTAACTTTTAAATCAAAGCTGGTCTGTAATGGAAAGTGACACTATGAAATGCAGTAGAGGGGGATAAGATCAGGATGTTTTCAGATTTTAGCACTTAGCAGCATTTAAACTTATATACTACCCCATAGTGCTTTACAGCATTCTCTGGGCGGTTTACAGAGTCAGCATATTGCCTCCAACAATCTGGGTCCTCATTTTACCAACCTCAGAAGGATGGAAGGCTGAGTCAACCCTGAGCTTGATCAGGATCAAACTCCAGGCTGTGGGCAGAATTTACCAGCAATACTGCATTCTAACCTCTGCACCATCAGGGCTCGGGGGGGGGGGATTGGAATATCAACATCACCTTACCACTGAAGTTGAGAACTATGGAGGGAATAAGGTTGCCTTCTTCTGTAAGATGCTTTTTTGGTGAAAGTGTATATACTGCTAATTTTAGAGAAAAAAGGGATGATTTTGATCCTGTGATTTTTTCTAAATGGAAAAAATAAAGCTTATTAATGGCAAGAAGAGTTAAGCACATGAATTTCTAAAGAAGTCAAGATTCTTAAATTTTGAGGTAATAGCCTGAGAAATAACTTAAACAAAAATAACAAAAGGGGGCTTGGAAAATAGTAGAAAAAAGTGAGGTAAATGCTAAACCAGAGATTTCTAGGGTTGATGTAAGTGAAAGAGAAAAGCAAATTGGCTTATAGACCAATTAAAATAAATGGAAGATAGCATAAAGAATAGCTGCTTTTATTTGCTATCTTGTCTATCGTGAGAGCTTTGTTTAGGTTCTTCTAAAGCCCAGGTTGGCAGCACAGTGCTTGCAAATGCCACTGAATTCTTCCAGAATCACTAGTATACCCTCAAAGTATCCACATCCTTTAACTAATCTGTATCATTTCACCATTACCTACACAGTAACATTCTGTATCCTCTGAGGTTGCACTGTCTTGGCTCAAGGTAGTAGAGGATAACACAAATGCTGCAGGAGAACCAGTTGTGGCTGTTGATATGCTTGTTGGGAAGCTTTATGAGCTGCCTGGTAGAAAGATAAGGTTCTCTAGGTGGAGGCAAAAAGAATAGACATTGACCATTGCAAAGTTAAATTTGAGGTGGTTTGTTGATCTACTACTACCAGCAATATTTTTTTTTTAAAAAAATTAACTATGGCCAGTGGTTTATACTTCATTGTACATGGGGAATATGTCATATTTATTATGGGAGAAATTTATTTTACTCTGGGAAATCCAGTTTTGGTGCTTGGAGGAGGTCATTTGATTTATATCAAGGAGGGTGTTTGTCCAGTTGTTTAACACTATCTATTGGCTATCCATTCAGTTTGCAAAGGGAGAAGGTATACAGTAAACAGTTGTGCCCCAATGGAAAATTAATTATTAAAAAATTTAAAAGGAATATTAGTTGATTCAATTATTTTTATCTGTTAAGCATGCGTAGTATAGTTTGAAATCAGGAATCTGGTATCATCTTTTTAGATTAACAAATTTTATTATGGGTAATCCTCAATTTACAAACCCCAATTAATCCCAAAATTTCTGTTGCTAAATGACAGTTGAGAGTTTTGTTCCATTTTACAATCTTTCTTGCCACAGTTAAGTGAATCACTGCAGGTGTTAAGTTAGTAACACGGTTGTTAAGTAAATCTAGCTTTCCCACTGACTTTGCTTATCAGGTTGCAAAAGGGGATTACAACTCCGGGACACTGCAATCGTCATGAGTCAATTGCCAGGTATCTGAATTTTGATCACATGACCATGGGGATGCTGCAATGGTCATGTGAAAAATGGTCATCAGTCACTTTTTTCAGTGCTGTTGTAATTTTGGTCATCAAATGAATGGTTGTAAGTTGAGGACTACCTGTACAAGGCACTCTTAGCATCAGAGGATTTAAGGGGAAAAATAGTATGTTCCTGTCTTCTAAAATCAGTGGGAATTACTGTACAAATATGTGGCTAGTTTATTTTGATTTTTGTAAAATTGATGTGTAATTTTATACTATGAATTTCTGGTTGTCAGTCAGAAGGTTCTTCCATGTCATTTTAATATATTATTTAAAAAAAACAGAGCATGGAGTAATTGTATATTTCTTTTTTTTTTTCCCCCAGATGTTCTTGCACCACAGTATCCCTGGCAATCAAGTGACATGTCAGTGAACATGCTTCCTCCTAATCATAGCAATGACTTTATTTTAGAACCTCCTGGACATAATAAGGAGAATGAGGATGATGTAGAGGTTATGTCAACAGATTCCTCGAGTAGCAGTAGTGACTCCGATTAGGGCCTGCATCTGAATAACTTAATTGTATCAGTGAAAAAAGATTGTTTATCATCATTATACATATTCTGCATTCCAAATGGAGGCTGTGGTACCAAGGTGGAAACTTACAAATTCATGAGAATCATTCTCTTGTATTTGATGAATATGACTTTATCCCAGAATTTGAGATAATTGTTGGAAAAAGGGTGGCGATAGCCACTGGAAATATGTTATGCTCTGACATAATTTATTTTGGTATTGTTTACTCATAACAATGTTTTTGCACAAAATAAATATGAAGTTGCAAGTTAGCTGTTGCATGTGAACAGATACTGTTCTATAAACAGCAAAGAATTGCAAGGAGCAAATGTTACTGATTCCTTAATACATTTTTATGGTAAGTCTTCCAGTCTTTCAAAATGGATCTTCAAGCAGCAGAGATGTGGGAGAAAATTCCATTCTTCAACTCCATTAACAGAAGCATTGTATGAGTAATGGATGCTAATGGAGCTTTAGATCCAATAATCTTTCCAATTGCATAAAATCAGGAAACATTATTTAGATGAGACTTCCCCAGCCTGCTACTTTGCATGTGTGTTAGTTTGTAATATTCTACCAACACTCCCACTTCCTAGGCTTTTTGTCATGAGAGTTGTAGCTCAATGCACACAAAGAGCATTATAAAATAGTTTTTGAATTTTACTAGTACGATTCACTCACAATCAGGTTGTATATGTTTGTAGTGATTAAAAGGTTTTACATATAAAATAGTTTTCACTAAAAATACTGAATGTATTGTGGTCACATGATGTCTTGTTTAATGAATGCGGGGGAAATGAGATCATAAGGTTATGTAATGTCTCGCTGAATCATGGAGTTGCTGGTCCCAATTGTGATTATTAAACATGGACAACCTGAATGTTTAACAGTAAGCTAGGCCCATTAAACATGCCCTAAATCTGGCAACTAGAGTGTGTGCAGGAGATGGCTTTGGTTTTCAATCTTGGAGATCAGAGAGAATGAATTCAAGAGGATAGTGAAGGCAAGGGGGTCAAGGGGAACGGGAGAGAGAAATGGCGCCAGATCATCAGAAGCCAGAAAGGACAAAGGGAGACATCAGTAATAGAAGCTAAGGACAGCCATAGAACGGGTCCCCAACCCCCGGTCCGTGGACCAGTACCGGACAGCAGCATGCCAGCAACCGGTCCAAACAACAAAGCCCCATCCACGGAATGCAGGCAGCACACAAAGCCACGCCCCCTCCGGTCCGTAGAAAAACCTCTCCACGGAACCGGTCCCTGGTGCCCAAAAGGTTGGGGACCTCTGCCATAGAAAGACTATGATGGATAAAGGGCGGGCTTTTCAATGGGAACACTGAGGACTTGGCCTTCCCAATGAACTAGAGGAAGAAGTAAATTTTAAGAAAACCTGAGTAATAGGAATGGATTCAAACATCCTGGAAACCTTTTTCTTAAAAGCTGGTTTATTGATTAAATCAGAATTGGCTGGTTCTTTATAGTAAGCCAAAATTAAATTGATATACTCTGTGAATTCAGCCTGCCTGTTTTAAGATTTCACTTGTTATACTTGGCATATATTTCTGACTGTTCCAGGTTACTAGGATGTTGTTTTTTCAGTCTTTGCTGTTTATCTTATCTGCTGGGATCCTTTGCTAAAATACTGTTCATGTTTTAAGTTAAAAAAAAAACCAGCACTTTCCTCTTGGATCTCAGTCCTCTGCTAACTTCTCTTTTTTTCTTTCCAATTAAAATATCCCCAAATCAAACACTTTTTGTTTAAAAAGAATTTTCCTGAAAAAATTAAAGGCTGAGTTCACATGAAATGGATTTTCATAGTTCCTGGTTTATTCGGTTAACATAGAGGCAAGATTCACACAATACACTGAACTAATGTGGCTGAACAGATTTTGGTTCAGCGTATCATGCAAAAATAATTATAGTGGAAAACAACACAATGTGAGTTATATAGTTGCATAAAATGTATAGTTCTTCCCCATAATTGGAAAAGTTTCACAGGTTTTTATAATGAAAAAAGGCTTGCACACTGGTATTTTTTCTTCTTTACAATGGTATACTTCTCCTAAATCAGAGCAAAATGGATTAGAATGGGAAGAGTTTAAAATATGAACCTTTGTGATTACACTGGATCAAATCAATTATGGGGGCAACTATAATGCTTTTACTATACAATCATCTTTTCCAACAGAGCAAAGTAATATAAAATATAGGATACATTATTGCAGCTGCTTTGACCAATAACAAAACCATAAGTATTATAAGCATGCATTAACCCCTGTATACTAGGATACATCATTGTATTAAAATATCTGTTATAAAGAAAAATGATCTGAAGCTATATGCCAAAATACAGCTTTTGGAGGGAATATGATTAGTGCCAGTCATGCAATAATGACAGAGGTTGGTTCCAAATATTTAGAGCAAATGTACAACTTGGCAATGGTAACAAAAGTCTCTTCATAGGGGCCTATTGATATATTGTCTGTTTTAAATCCAGAAAATATAACTCATAGATTTCCAGTGTATCCAATCAGATGATTTAATTCTTCTTTGAAAGGATTATAATTTTGTTCTCTTAAGCAGTGTAGAGGCCAGAAGAGTTTATTGGCTGGTGGAAACTCATCCCATTTTACCCATTCCCAACCTACAAAAAGAAAAAGAACAGAAATGTTTCAGCGTAAGAAGTAAATTAATCTGTCAATGATTGCCAGGATGATGTAGCGTCAGACTGGGAAATGGGAGTTTATATAGAGGAAGAAAGTCATTGGAAAATAGTAAACTCCTAAAAGTCCCACATTGTTGTGATACAAAGATATGATTTTTTTTTAATCCAGAAACACAAAAGTACTTCATCATTTTAGACTGCTCCATATGGCTGTGACAGCTGCAAGTGGTTATTACTTCAGTGACACACATAAGCACAAGCCCAGCCCTGTATAATATAGTATCCCTGAAGGATTAGGTCAAAGATCATCTTAATCCAGCATTTTGTTTCTTATACAGTACTTGTTACCAAGGTATCTTCAGAAGAAGCAGATGGAAACAAACTGTTCTCCTGCATAAAATTAGATTCAAGCATTCCTGTTTTATTATTACATTTATCTGAGTTGCAACCTGCCTAGTTATTTTGGAGTCTTACAGTTTGACATGATATTCTGTTACAGGAAGTTTAAAATACAAATATTAAGTAGACAACTCAAAAGGTAATACTGGGACATATTTTCAATATCCTATATCCTGGAAATTAATTCGGTTTACTTCAAGATAAATCAGGCAAATTTTCAGCCCAAGCCTTACCCAGATATAATAACAAATAAGGGATATGATTTGTACTTTAACACACACAAAAATGTTCAAACAAAAAAAGCAGCAAACCATTCTTACATTATACATATATGCAGACAACATGGATAGAGTTTTTTAAAAACTTACTTTCATTTTTATCAGGTTCCAGATTCTTTGGTTCGGATTCATGATTTATATCAACTTCTCCTTTCATTAGGATGGTGACATAATGGTAATTGTCCTTTAAACTAGCAGCATTTACCACTGAAGCAAACTGCACATTTGTTAGATGCAAAGCAGATTCTTCTAAAGTTTCTCTCTTTGCACATTCTATCAAACTTTCACTGCACAGAGAGGAAAAAAGGAAGGAAATATGAGTCATTCAGAAAGCAAGAATGGTCCTATCAGTTTGGAACATCACAAGAATCCAGTTTATATGACAACTAGCAGGCATCTACTCTGAACAAGGTGCCTGAATATTTTGTCAACTTTGCCCTTATTCTCAGAGAAATGGGTTTGCTTATAAAGAAGTGATAGCACTTTATTTTCATTAATTCTTTTTCTGCGATGTAGCATAATTAATAATATCTGTTTACTGGTGTAAAGCCTTTTTGTATGTTGAGATAGTGGAAAATCTTTGATGTTTCAGTAGTCTCAGACTTTTTCTTATTTATTGTACTTTAATAACCCTATGGAGTGGCTATGGATAGATAGGAGTCTATCATGTTTAGTCTTAGATGGGGTTGCACTGCCCCAGACAGACTCTGGGTGTACTCTGGGGGTCAGGTGGTCAGAAGTGAGGCAGGCCCCCACTTTCCTAGCCTTCTGAAAAGGCATTAAAACATGGCTCGACCCCAGACAAAACCAGCATGGCTGCATAAAAAAACCTGAAAGTATAAAAAGTGGAAAGAGGGATACATAAGTAAAACAGAATACCAGTATATAGCCTGAATCTGCAGATGACATCAGGAAAGCTAAGAATCAGAAGTAAGAACTAAGACTTGCAATAAATGTCAAAAATAATAAAGTTTCTTTCAATATGTAAAACACAAGAAAAGTCAAGGAAACGATCAGTCCACTAATGGGAGAAGATGGCAAGGAGGTGACAGGCAGCAGTGAAGAAAGCAGAACTGCTTAACTATGTAAGACTGCTAAAACAAATAAAACTGGATCTGGAAAAGTGGAAAAACTTACAACTTTCCATGTTGGGGAGAATAGCAACAGTGAAAATGAATATCTTAGCAAAAATACTCTTTTTATTTCAAACGATTCCTGTAAGGCTGGGAAAAGCCTTTTTTGATGAACTGAAGACAACAATACTGAAATTTATCTGGCAAGGGAAAAAAGCTAGAATTAAAGTGAAAATGCTACAAGAAGTGAAAGAAAGTGGAAGATTTGGACTGCTGGACTGGATGTTATACTACCAAGCAACTATTTTAACATGGCTTAAAGAATGGATAATGTTTAGAGACAAAAGACTATTATACCTAGAGGGGCATGACCTACAAATTGGTTGGCACGCCTTTCTGTGGTATGGGAAGAATAAAATACATAGATACTTTCAAAACCACTTTATAAGAAATACACTTCTTTCAGAATGGGAAAAAATAAAAGCAAAAAATTACATTAAGATACCTGGATGGCTTTCAACAATAGAAGCTTTTGCTTACCCAAATTTAATTAATTATGACAAAGTTGTGACCTATAAAGATATCTTGGACAATGAAGGAAAATTGAAAGACAGATAAGATTTACAAGAACAAGGTATTGATCTATCATGATGGCCATATTTGCAAATCAAAACGAGATATGAAAAAGATGCTAAAATAATGGGATTCTATAAAGAACAGACAGAATTTGACCAGATACTGTTAAAAACAGATGAAACGTTGATTAAGAAACTCTATAAATATCTGTTAAACTTAAAGATGGAGGAAGAACAAGTAAAAGAAACAATGATAATATGGGCAAAGAACTTTGGATATAATATAGAATTAGAAGACTGGCAAAAGTTATGGGAAAGAAATGTTAAATTAACTAAAGCAGTGGCATATAAAGAAAACTTATATAAAATGTTTTACAGATGGCATATGACACCAGTGAGATTAGCAAAAATGTTTAAAAATACTTCAAATAAGTGTTGGAAATGCAAACAAAGACCAGGTACTTATTACCATATCTGGTGGACATGCCCTAAAGCAAAAAGATTTTGGTTAAAATACATTTATGGTTGGAGAAAATGACTAAAAAACAAATAGACTTTAAGCCAGAATTATTTTTGTTAGGAATAATAGGAGCAAATTATGAGAAAGATTGTATATATTTAATTTTACACATACTAACTGCAGCTAGAATTGTATTTGCCCAACATTGGAAAAATGAAAATTTATCAACTGAAGAATTAAGAAAAATTTACAGTGTGCAGAAATGGATAGATTGACTTTAAAGATAAAAGAGAAAGAAGACTCAGTGTATTTTAAAACATGGGATAATTTCTATCAATGGCTAGAAAAATGAATTAGAAAGGAATGTGATATGTAACTTTGAATATATATTAGCAAGACTATTGAGCGATTAATTAATATATTGTTTATGATAATTAACTATTATCTATTATTTTTTGTTAAACACATGAACCCCGACATTATGCTGTTTGCTAAATATTGAGAATGTTATTTGAAAAAAATCTAACCCGAACCCCAACCCTAATCTAGAACTAAGGAGAAATTTCCTGTCAGTGAGAATAATTAATCAGCGGAATGGCCTGCCTCCCGAAGTTGTGGGAGCTCCATTGTTGGAGGTTTTTAAGAAGGGATTGGACAGCCACTTGTCCAGAATGGTACAGGATCTCCTCCTTGAGCAGGGGGTTGAACTAGAAGACTCCAAGGTCTCTTTCAACTTTGTTATTTTGTTACTATTACTGCCACTAGAAAGTAAAGCAAAGCCTTTCCTTCCTTTCCTCTCAATTCTGTGCTGCAATAAGACTAGTAGCAAAATCCCCCATAACCAGTAATACCAGATTTGGGTTACAAAAAAGAAAAGCAAATGTTAGTCTACTAGATCTATTATTACCACTCTTGGTCATTTAATGTTTTACAACCAAAATCTAGTAGCTTTACCACCAATAAAAGTTTTTTTAAAATAACACTCCACATTATTAAAACTGTTTCCTGCTTGAGCAGGGTGTTAGACTAGAAGACCTCCAAGGTCCCTTTCAACTGTTATTCTGTTACTGATATCAAGAACGACTGACTCCTTACTTACTAATTCCCTTTTTCTCCTGGGTCTATCAGGCCTACAACTTTTTAAAATTAAAATTGAGCGTTCATTCAGAAGGCATCCCATCTATTTAACCCGGTGTTTTTCAAAGACGGCAGCATTAAAAGTGTGGACTTCCATTCCCGGAATGTTGGCTGTGGGATTCCGGAAATTGGAGTCCACACATCGTAAAGTAGCCGAGTATGACAAACGCCTATTTCATTCCAGGATAGAAGCCGCCAAAGCCTCTCCTCCAGGTCCACGCGCGCAAGAGGAACGGGCCGCGCGGCACTGTCACGAGGCACGGCTCCAGCTCACCCAAACTCTAAGTGCCCTCCAGGAAGCTGGAAGAAGCCCCTCCCGACGACACTTCTCCTCTTGCCTACTAGGACGCAACCAGGGTGCTTAAGGCTCGTTATCACCACCCCAACTCCGACCCCCGGGCGAAGTGGTTTCTCCATACCGGGTCCCGCAGAATTGCGCTGGGTTTAACTCCGCCTTCCTCGCAGCCGGTCGCGAAGCCAATCCGCGTGGTAGAGGCTCTTGGCAGGCTTCTCAAGGCTCAATTGCCGGTGGCAACTGCCAATCTGGTAGCAGAGACGTTCAAAAAGGGTAATTATTATCTCGATTAAAAAAAGAACTTTTTAAAAGGACAGAAGCCGTCTTAAAATCTCCACTGGGAATGAAAGGAAAGCCGACTATAAAAATCTACTGATCAAACAATGGTGGTGGATGCAGTTCAGGGTAAACAAGCACAAAATAATACTAATAAGGGGTAAAAACGCCAAACTTCACTTTAAAATGAAGAGACTGGCTCTGACTTTGCAATGTACCCCTTATTAATCATGATTTACTGGATTTGCACAGTGCATTAGGCCATAAACTGATAACCCGAATGAAGCACCCTTAACTGTTCTTGTAAAATTAAGCAGGATCAAACCTAATTAGCAGGTAGATGGAAGCTACAGGGAATTATAGAAAGGTAAGTTAGACCTAGAGAGCCAGTTTATGGTAGTGGTTAAGGCATCAAAGCTAGAAACCAGGAGCCCTTGAGTTGGATTAGCTTGGGCCAGTCACTTTCTCTCCACCCTAGGAAACAGACAGTGGCAAACTACTTCTGAAAAACTTTGCCAAGAAAACTGTGGGAATTTGTCCAGGCAGAATAAGAAAAAGGGAAAAAAATCTACAGAGGGAAACAAAGATTACATGTTTGTGTCTTTACCAGGAGTTGAGCTAACTGGCTGGAGTCTTTAATTTACAGCTCAGGCAGTTATTTAGCCAAAGATGAGCACATCTTTAATAGCAAAAACTGCCTTGAGCCATGGCTTACTATAGTAGAAGTAAATATCTGCAATAGAACCCTGGAGGAGGGGTATGCACCTGTGTATGACTGGGAGTAAAATGAAAGGTTTCAGGTGAATGAATTTAGGAGATGTGTTATGATTTGTGATGTAACAACGCATGGTTGCCTTATTTGCTCTAGTAGCTCAGGATTACATAGAATTGAGTATGGTCGGAACCATGTGAGCTTTATGAGCTTTTTCCGAGCTAAGCTAGCCGAATTCACCCAGTTTCAGACAGCAACAATCTAGCCCCGTGCTCTTAAGTTAGCATCTCAGGTACAACCGGAGTGAAGGCGAATCTGAGTAGTTGCGGCCAAGTTCTTGTGCCTCGGGCAAACTTCCGCAGAAGGCTCGCGCTCTGCCGGAGCTTTTGGTTTCCTGCGTAGCAGCTCCGACTTCTGGTCCGTCTAGTCTGGTTCCCGCTTGCCCTGCGGCGGAGGGTTGGCTGCTCGATCCGGCCGTCGAGGCTGAGTTGGCTGGCTGGCTCCCGCCCTCCCGAATCCTCCTCCTACCTCTCGGCTTCCCTTGCTCGGTCGGGCATGCTCGGCACCTGAGGGCGACAGAGGAGGAGGAGGGAAGTCGCGCAGAACCTGCCCCGCTCTGCCCCTCGGACTCGGCGAGAAGGAAGCGGAGGCCCGATCGGCCACCTTCGCCGCAGCTGCCTGTCGCTTTGTTTCCCTGCTGAAGCCTTAGCCGAGAGCTTCTGCAGCCATGGTGAAGGTCTCGTTTAACTCGGCCTTGGCACAGAAAGACTCAGCCAAGGAGGAGGAGGAGGAGGAGGAGGAAAGGGGGCAGAATGAAAAAAACAGCTGCAGCAACCAAGTGCTCATCTTGTCCCCAGACACAAAGGTGAGGAGAAGGCAGCCGCACCAGATCCAGCAAATGCTCCTGCCGAACGCCAGCAGGGCCAGCAGCAGAAACGAGAATGGTTCTCCCGGGCGCGGAGCAGCAGCTCATTTTGCAAGCTGCGGCCTAAAAGAGCAATCAGGAAGCGCAGCGCCGAGTTTGGAAGGAGAACGTATGAACGTCCGGGGGGAGCAAGATGGGGTCGAAACAAGGAGGTCATATATAGGGCCTAGTGAGGCTCCGGAAGTAGTTTTAACCGGCTGGGGCTTTGGAAGCGAGTGTATTTCTTATGGGTTTTCAATGTGCATTAGCTCGGAGAATTGCCTCGGAGCGCGACAGTGGGAAAGAGAGATATTACCTCAAAATTTTTGGCAGATCATTTTATGAATCTAAAATGGCTGACGCGTGAGTAGCCTTTAAACATCGCGGGTCTCTCTTTATATTTACATATTTTATCTCAGTTACACAGGACCGGGTTGGCCTTGCATTTTTTAAGGCTTTTCCTTTTGCATAATACTATCTGGATTTTGCTTGGGCTCTGAACCTGAATAGAGTTGGGCCTGATTAGTACTTGGATGGGAGACCACAGTGAACTCCAAGACTAGATTGATCTGGAATTTAGGAAAAAAAAGTATATTATTATTTTGATACTGGATGCAGACCCCATTAAAAGGGCAATAGCAATTGATTTCAGATTTGCTGTTCTTGTTTATGAAATCTAATGAGATTCCAACCAGTAATTTTGGAAAATATTTTTTAAATTTTGGATCCTTTGGATATTATCTAACTCTGCCAAAGGAAACTAAGTTCCTGTCCTGCCTTAAAGCAGGAAGCTTGCTGGGTAATCTTTTCCAGTCACTCTCCCTGAACTGGAGGAAGAAGGCAAAAGTAAAACGCTAATGAAAATTGCGTGCACTTGTCTAGTTGCCAGATATCCAAACTGACTCAGGCATGGCTTACTTGTCTGAAGATTGTGATTTTGGACTTCATTTCTTTTCAGTTCACCATTAGATTCAGTATGACTGATCTTACAACACGTGTTATATAACTCATTTTCTGGATATATGCAGTACATTGAACCATAAACTAACCAGATGTGCTGGGTTTATACTGTACAACATTCTAATCTAACCTGTAATGTTCCTTTGGATTGACCTTGGAAGACAGGAGGAAGACCTGGAGCTTATACAGTGGTCTGATAAGACAAATCTGAGTTCAAAAGAGGGGTGGAAAAAGGGTCTTGGAAGGGATCCTCCCTAGTTTTTGAGAGTAAAAGTAGAGGACAGAAGAACTACTTTCAGATTTCAGGGATTCTGTTAATTTGTTGTTGTTAGTTGCGAAGTCGTGTCCGACCCATCGCGACCCCATGGACAACATTCCTCCAGGCCTTCCTGTCCTCTACCATCTTCTAGAGACCATTTAAGCTCATGCCTACTGCTTCAGTGACTCCATCCAGCCACCTCATTCTCTGTCGTCCCCTTCTTCTATTGCCCTTAATCTTTCCCAATAAAAATAGAGCTAGTATTCATTGTCTTGCTTCTTGTCTGGACTACCTTGCAAGGCTATCAACCAAAAGGGGAAACCAAATTTGTTAAAACGATCAAAGCTTAGCATGGTATATGTGTGCAGTTTTTAGTTCTTTAAGTGAGCTGATTAAGTGTGTGTTTGTGAAGGAAGTATTCATTCAGATGCTTTGTTGTTCTTTTCCAGATACTATAGTTTATATCAACCTAAAGTATACCATCTGATCTAAAGAGAGTCGCAGTAGTGACCATTTGGAGTTCAAATTAGTCCAAAAAGTGTGGGTCAATCTTAATGGATAAGAGGTTAAAAATGGCATGATACTCCTGAAACCTAGAAGGATTTCTTAGGATTTCTTCTGTATTTTTGAAAGAGGTTTGTTGTCCAGGAGACAAAAGGCCAGATGGAAAGAAGAGGCTTCAGGCAATATCTATCTCTTTTCTTTGGATTTTGCATCTCCATCAGTACTTGCATAGTCACATTGGTCTATTTCTTCCTGCCTGGCAATGGTGTTGCTGAAAGAGCAGCAGTCCAAGAATTCTTGTGAATGAAGAGACTAATCTGCTTTGCATTAATGAGACCATGTGGCTTAATTTAATTCTGGTGTGCTGTGTAGGTTATTTTGTATAATGTCAACATATATTTGAATGGTCAGGGGAGAAGTGCAGTTGAAGGTCTATCTGTTTGTGACCAAGATCCAGGAGCCAATTTTGAATATTTTCTCCTTGTTGGAAAAAGAAAATGGGAATTTGGTTGGTGTACTGCGTACATCCATGCAGTGGAAACATTTCCAGTTAGGGCTGGCAGATGCGATGGAATGTTCTGAGATGGTGATACTGCAAGGCTTCAGGGACCCTGCAGAAGCTGCATTGGGCACCCAGCTTTGCGCTTGTCATGATTTATGTTGAGCTGTCCCTATTCTTTGTCAAGGGTTGCTCACTTGATTGCAGATTTTTCTCTTTAAAGCTCCTTGCCTGTGGAGATGTAGCAAACTTCTTATATGATTCAGGTTCATTCAGGGCATTGGTTTCCACTGATGTTTTTAGGAGGGTTTTTTGTTCTTGATTGTTATATGGCGTCCTTTTTAATGGTATAAGTTCCATATGCATAACGTATTTTAAAAGCACATTTCCAATTGTATATGTTGTGTTACTGGTTTTAGTATCTTTTAATAAAGAATAATGTAACATCTGATTTTTAAGGTAAGTAAAAATGTGTTGTGGCATTTTGAAGAGTCTATTAGATCAGGGCTTTTCAACCTTTTTACCGATTGTACCACTTTTAGGATATGGCAATATTCGAGTACCATCTAGCAAGGTGTCAAAAACTTGATGACCCCAAAAAAAATCTGTTCAAAGTTGCAATTGCACTGAAATGACTTATGACCATTTTTCACACTTATGACCATTGCAGCATGCCCAGGGTCATGTGATTTATATTTGGATGCTTGGCAACTGATTCATATTTATGATGGTCACAGTGTCCCAGGGTCATGTGATCCCCTTCTGCAACCTTTTGACAAGCAAAGTCAATGGGAGAGCTGCTGGTGGCCAAGTGCTAAGGCGGGACTTCCTTCCCTCCCTCCCTCCCCTGCCTCCCTTTTTCTCATTCCCATCTCCTTCTGAAGGAAGAATTTGAAACCCCCCCCCCCCCCATATTTTCTCTCTTCCATATATTGATCAAACAAGGAAAACCCTCCAGAGACAGAAAAGAAGCTGCTGAGTGAACTAGCTTAAAAAGGCACATTCCCCTTTAAGAATTAGCTACTGGCTAGAAAGGAAAGGAGCGCAGCCGGCACTTAAGGAAGAAAAAAAAATGTAAGTACTGGCTATCGGCTAAGGCAGCCTCCCCAAATGGCTCCATTCATAAGTAAAGGAATGCTACAGGCAAAATCCATTCAGGAGAAAAATACTTCAAAATCCCTTGCAGCAAAACTTACAGCTAACAACAGCAGAGCAATAGAAGCTAACACGAGAAATAGAAATTGCCAAACACTCCTTAAGAACGCAAAGCCCACATTGCACAAATCCCAGAACTTCAAAGTCACAAAAGCACATAAGAATCCTTCCACTCTCCATCTCCCTCCCTCCGTGCCTCACCTCCAGCCATTGCTGCCTTTTTTTCATTCCTCTTGGAGGGCGACCCCTCCCCACTGCATTTCTTGCCTGTTTGCTGCTGCCAGAACAGGTGGCTGCCACAGCAGTCGTAGATCGGCTCATGGCCGGCCTCCTTGATCTCCTCTCCTCCCACCCTCCTCCTCCTTCTTTCCCTTCAGTGCAGCTAGAGTTGACTCCGCCTCCTCCCAAGGCTGCTGCTTTTTTCTCTCTCCCTCTCCCGCCCAAACTGCCTCCTTTTATAGCCTCTCCTGTCTCCACCCCCCTCCTCCTCCTTTCTCATGGGGGAGGGTGAGCCAGAAGTGAGCCTGGGCCCTTTGTCTCAGCCCTGCAGCTCCAGAGGACTCTTTCACTGTAAGTCCTTGCCTGCGCTGGCTCTTTCCCTTCCCCACTACACTTGGCTAGGCAGGGCTGCATACCACCTGCCACTCATTAATGTACCACAAGTGGTACACGTACCACCGGTTGAAAAGCCCTGTATTAGATAATAGACTTCTAAATAAAACAGTAGTGACATTAATTTTGAAAACTTTTTTTGCTCACAGATTTCTATCCTAGCAAGTAAGTACAAAAAGAGTCTTGTAACTGTTATGACAGGAGAGACAATGGCATAGTAGCCTTCCTTCCCCCCTCCCTCCCTCCCTGTTCCATTGCTTAATTGTCCTCACTGTTAGGAAGTTTCTCTTTAATTCCAGGTTGCTTCTCTCCTTGATTAGTTTCCACCTATTGTTTCTTGTCTTGCCTTTTGGTACTTTGGAAAATAAATTGACCCCCTCTTCTTTGTGGTAGCCCCTCAAATACTGGAATACTGCTATCGTGTCCCGCCCGGTCCTTCTTTTCTCTAGACTGGCTGTACCCAAATCTTGCATATGTTCTTCATATGTTTTAGTCTCCAGGCCCTTAATCATCTTAGTTGCTCTTCTTTGAACTTTTTCCAAAGTGTCAACATCTTTTTTGTAATGTGGTGACTAAAACAATGCAGTATTCCATATGTGGCCTTACTAAGGCTTTATAAAGCGGTACTAATACTCCACACGATTTAGATTCTATGCCTTTGTTTATACAACCAAGAATTGTATTTGTAAGGACCCGCTTCAAACCTCATCCCAAGAAAGCAGGACTCTTGGAGCATTTCCATTCCAAAAGGAACTTTTATTAGGAGAAGCTGACAGCAGGCATAGAAGGCAGGACCTGGGGGCTTCCTGCTCAGATCAATAGGTTAAAAGAGCATCAAGCAAACCCCACCCCAACAGTTCATCCAGTCAGTTCAAATAGGCAATCCCTAGGTATTAGATCTGCTGTGGGAACGGAGCTGATAACTGAGTCCGTTCCCATGCTTGTGAAGATATTTTTGGGTCTTCACACCTTTCTCTTCCGCAGCGAGAGATAAGCCAGATGGCCGGAGGCACATTCCTTTCTCACCCCAGGTTGACATCAAGGGGAAACAATTCAAAGAGCAAGCAGATAGGACAGGCAGAGAGGATACATTGTAACTAAGCAAAAAGGAGAAAAGATGCGTTCTCTGGAGCCTCCCCCCTCCCCCAGGAGAATGACAGAACCCACAGAAAGAAAACCAAAAGGAACAGAACCACTCCCCCAACAAAGAAATAGGTTCTAACATGCCGCCCCCCTTAAAAAAAAGAGAGATTCACCTGTAGAAGATAAAACAAAAAGGAGATAGAATAAAGGATTAGTCCAATTTATCTGGATAAGCAGCATGAAACTTACTAAGCAATCTAGGGGCTCTAACATGACATTTCTGAACCCATTCGTTCTGAGAGGGAGGCAGGTATTTCCACGCTACCAGGTATTGGGTGGAACCATGATGTTTCCTTGAATCTAAAATCTCTTTGATTTCAAAATGTAGTTCACCTTAAACCATGATTGGAGGAGCGGGGGGAGCTACAGCTGGCCTTAAGGGTGACTGCCACTCGCATTTTAAAAGGCTGCAGTGAAAAATTGAGTGAACTTGTCTGAGCGTCTTAGGGAGCTCTAACTTTACGGTAACTGGATTGATTATTCTCTTTTTTTTTTAATAAATGTTTTATTAATTTTCTATTTTCACAAACAAGTGCTCAATAGATGTGATGACTGAGTCCGTTAGTGATTCTGTGGTATATATAAGCTTCTTCCAACTAAGTCCAATATTTTACCCGCCAGAATATCATCTCTTCTTCTGGTAATAACCATTTTTCTGCACTAAGCAAATACAATTATTATTATTATTAGTAAACATACAATTGCATATCAACATTTGTTACATTTTTCTAATAATATCAATAATATCAGTTTAAAATATCTTTTCTAACCAAAGCATATCTTAATTGCATTTGCACTCAATTTCCACCTATTTTCGCTTTTTTCAATTTTAATTTCCCATCCATGTTCAAAGTATCCCAATCATTTATAATTTCAAAACAAGTTATATTTGGGCAACCAAAAGCATCCCTTATTCAAAGTTCTTAACATATTCTTATTTCCCTTTTCATACCAAGATATAATATTCTGATTAGAAATCCTAACTATCTAGTTATAATAATACTTCTATTTCTAACAATCTATTCTTAACCATATTCAAACCTCTAATTAGTAATATAGCATCCCCTCTAATAGGTCAAAGCTTCTGTTTCCTTCCATCTTACTCTAGCTTTCTTTCTTTGCCAACTAACTTTCCAAGTCAGTGCATTTGGATCATCAAATAATTCTTTCTCTATTTTTGTATATATTATTTGAAACAAGAGAAACAATTTGGTTAAAGTGTTTTTGGAAGAGCTAGCCCGTTGATAACCCGCCTCCCTCCTTCTCCAGTTCCCCACAGTTCTATTAACGACTTTATCTTCCATTCCATCAGCTCTCCTTCCTTGTCATCCAGTATGTTCTGAAACCTTGGTTTGTAAAATGTCTTTTCCGTATCCAATATTATCGTTGTGTCTTCTAAGTTTTCATTTATCTGAGTCTGGTCATTAGTTTCTTCCTTTAGATCATCAATGTTTGTGTCAGCATTCTCTAGTTTTCCTTCTATTTTTTGGCTTTCTGGTTCCTTCTCCGTAGTTATTTTCTGAGTTTGTAAATTTAAATTAGATAATTGTTCTTTTATCTCCTTTGTGTTATTTTTAACTTGATCACAAGCTATCACAAGCTAAAGCAATTGTTTTTTGTATTAATTTCAACATGGAGAGGATTTCTTTCTGTGGTTCATCAGTATTTTCTTGGTGATATGGCAAGTTAAGGCTACTGGGAACAGATGTTAAAGATGGTGTTTTATTATTTAAAGCTGAGTATGAAACATGCATTTTATTTTTTTTGTAAGTAGCCTTTATAAATTTATCCAACCAACTATCCGTTCCTGAACCTCCCCTAAGCAGCAGCCCCCAAGCCTATTACTTTTTTCTCAGCTGCAATTCTCAATAGTAAAAGCTTCCAAGGCCAGCCAAAGTCTTATCTAGTTCTGGGCTTCGAGCCAGGTTTCTTTTAGGCATAAATAAGTTGTAGTGCCGTAATTCACCACTAGATGTCATCAATGCCGTTTTCCAGTGTTTAGATCCAAAACTTATATTGTAAACTTTTCAAGTCTTTTTTTTTATAAAAGGTCTTAAAAACACTTTTAGTCCCCAAATTTTCAAGCTTTACGTATATATTAATTTCAAATAAGTCTTATAGGTTTCGCCATTTTCCCCAAGTAATTAATTCGCTGCTTTTCTTTTCTGAGGGAATGGGGCAGAAAATCCCTTTCCCTCTTTCATCAGAGGGAGTGCTTTGGGCAGATTTTCAGGAAGAGGTCTTAAAATCATCAAGAGAGGATCAGGTCTCACCCAATTTCATCTACGTTGCTGTAAAGTTGCTTGGTAGTGCTTGTTGTCTTGCGTTGTCAGCAGCTTCGGACTGGCTACACGAATGCAGCCAGCCTTTCCCCCGCTGGTTTGGAGGGCTTCCTCAGATCAAATGGGAAGGCTGCCACCCCCCCGTGATCAACGAGAGTCCCCTCCTTGCTTGCCGCCTCTACGGGGCAACTTTCGACCCTTTCCAGGGTCCCCCAGCACGGCAAAAAAAAATGCGAAAGATGGAGCCCCGTCTTCCTGCGTCTGCATCACCACGACATCAAAACCGGAAACCCCAGATTGATTATTCTCTTAATGGGGAAAGTTCCCACATATTTTGGCCCTAGCTTCTTTGAGGGTTGCAGGGATTTTAGGTATTTTGTTGACAGATATACTTTCTCCCCTACTTGAAATGGTTTGGGTTCCATTTGTTTTTTGTCTGCCTGGAATTTATAAGCTTCCCTAGCTTCGTGTGAAGTCTTTTTACAACTGGCCAGGTGTTTTGTAATTGTGCAATCCATTCCTTCAGGGAAGGGATGGTCGGTTCGTTAGCGGGTAATTCAGGCATCGGGTTGAAACTTTGTCCCGTTGCAACCTGGAATGGAGTGTAGCCCATGCTGGAATGCACAGCGTTGTTATAAGCGACTTCTGCAAACGGAACTAAGTCGGTCCAATTGTCTTGCTGGTAATTAATGAAGCATCTTAGGTACTGTTCCAGTACTGAGTTCAAACATTTAGTCCCACCATTCGTTTGCGCATGATGACTAGATGACAGTCCCTGAATGGTCCCCCAAAGTCCCAGGAATGCTTTCCAAAACTCTGACATGAATTGCACTCCTCTATCTTGATATGATCCGTTGTGGGACCCCATGAAGTCGATAAATGTGCTGAACGAATAACTTCGCTAGTGTCTTTGCAGTGGGGATTTTTGGGCACAGGATAAATTGCACTTGCTTAGAAAACAAATTTGTTACGACCCAAATGACTGTGTTCCCCCCACTTTCCGGTAATTCCACAATAAAGTCCATAGAAATTTGTTTCCAAGGCACTGACTGGGTCGCTACTGTTTGCAACAACCCTGGGGTCCTCCCTTGTTTCTTTTTTGCCGTAGCACATATTGGGCAACTAGCCACATAGCTTTCAATGTCCTTTTTTATCGATGGCCACCAAAACTGCCGTTTCACTAGGTGTAGAGTTTTCACAAATCCGAAATGTCCGGCTGATTTTGAGTCATGGCAAAGCTGCATGAAAGTTAGTCTCTGGCTTTTTGGGATGTAGTTTCCCTCCCACCCATGGCAGTCCATCAGTCATTGTGCATAGGTTCTTGTGGCTTAGGAACCATTCGTCGGCCTCCAGTGCTTTTTTGAATTCAATCCCCGCTTGGCTTGCTAGGGGTTTCTGAATTTTGGCTTGCGCCCGGGTAGTGACTTGCGCCGCTAACTGTTTTGATAGCATGAGCATTGTATTGTGGCAATCTGGACAGTGCGTCTGCAAGGAAATTCCCCCCCCCCCGGTAAATGCTTTAGGGTGAAATTAAATCAGTGGAAATGCTGAGACCACCTCGCTTGTTTAGGGGTCAGTTTCCTGGGCATTTTTAGGGCTTCCAGGTTCTTGTGGTCGGTCCATACCTGGGAGGGGATTTTGTTCCCTTCCAGGAAATGCCGCCAGGTTAGGAGGGCCCATCGGACGGCATAAGCCTCCTTCTCCCAAACTACCCATCTTTGCTCTGTCTCCTCGATGTGTACGCACAAGGCTGTAGTTTCCCTTCATCATTCTCTTGCATTAATATTGCCCCCACGGCCACATCACTAGCATCAGCTTGAATCACGAATGGTTTGTCAGTGTCAGGGTGTCTTAAGACTGGTTCCGCAGAAAATAACCTTTTAATCTTTCAAACACGGTTTGGCACTCTACCATCCATTTTAAAGGTTGGCTGGGCTTTGGTTTCCCCTCCCCTTTGGTTTTCAGTAGGTTAGTAATTGGCAATGCGATTTGCGTGAAGGAGGGAATGAACTGGCGGTAAAAGTTAGCAAATCCAACGAAACCTTGCAGCTGCTTCCTAGTACGGGGTGGAGCCCACTCTAGAACAGCCCGGACCTTTCCAGGGTCCATCTCTATGCCACTTGGCGAGATGCGATACCCCAGGTAGTTAATCTTTTCTTTATGAAACTCACATTTAGATAATTTGGCATATAAGTGGGCTGCTCGCAGTTTTTTCAGTACTGCTCTGACCAGATTTACATGTTCCTCTTTTGTTTCAGTAAATATTAGGATGTCGTCCAGGTAAACAAGCACCCCTTTATATAGGTGCTCCCGGAGCACATCGTTTATTAATTGCATGAACGCTGTGGGGTGCCCCCTGAAGTCCAAAAGGCAAAACTTTGAATTGGAAACACCCTAAGGGGCAGTTGAACGCTGTTTTCCATTCGTCCCCCTCTTTAATTCTAATTCTGTAATACGCCTCCCTTAAGTCCAGTTTTGAAAAGATTTTTCCTTTTGACAAGTGTGCTAGCATATCCTTCATCAGAGGGAGGGGGTAAAGATTACTCTCACTCACTGCATTGAGAGATCTGTAATCTATGCAGAGACGAAGAGACCCATCCTTCTTTTCACGAAACAATACGGGGGCTGCAGTTTTTGGCTTCACCGGTTGGATAAACCTCCTTTCCAGATTTTTCTCTATGAACTTTTGTAATTCCTCTAGCTCTCGTGGGGTAATGGAGTAGAATTTTGGCTTAGGCAATTTTGCCCCCGGGAGTATTTCAATAGCACAGTCCTTGGGGGGGGGGGTAATTCATCGGACCTCTCTTCGCTGAACACTTCAGCTAGATACTGATATTCCTCTGGTATGCCTTCCAACTCCTTTCCCCCCACAGCTGCTGTACTTTCAGAGCCCCCCTTTTTTTGGCCTGAGTTGGTGCTTTCACCTCTACTTTCCCTTTTGGGAATCTCAGTTCTCTTGTCCTCCAGTCCACCCTTGGGTTCCATTTTGTTAACCACGCCATACCCAATATGAGTGGGCATTCCATCCCAGGAGTCACCACAAACGTTAGAGTCTCTACTTGGTCCTCTATGGTGAGTTGGACAGGTAACGTGGCAAGAGTGGCCGGTATTCCCCCTGCAATGGACCCATCTAATTGACCGAACGAAATCGGTTTCTTCAGCCTCCTCACCGGGATCCCTAAATTCCCCACCAGGGTTGGGCTTATGAGGCAGCGAGTGCAGCCGGAGTCAAGTTCACCTTGTGAGACTTCTGTGCTGTTATTGCTCAAGCAGAGGTAGACCAACTTGACTTACAACTATTCATTTAGTGGTTGTATGGCAGAGGTCTACCTCTGCTTGGGTGGTAACAGTACAGAAGTCTCACAAGGTGAATTTTATTACTGCACAATAGCATGCAGTGCTGCTCCAAATGTTTTGAACTACACCTTCCACAATCCCTTACTTTTTGATCACAACAAGTAATTAATGACCATTTTTCACCTGACCGTTACAGCATCCCCGTGATCATGTGATCAAAATTGGATGCTTGGGGAGATCTGCGCAGCTGCCGAGGAGAATGGCTGTACCGGGACGGCACTGTGGATAAGAGTGCCGCTTTTACAGCCACTTCCCATCGCCCGGCAGATTTTTCGGAGTCCCAGGTCCCTCGGAGGGTGATCGGAAGAAAGAGGCGTTCTGCGGAGCGGTCCTAGACAGCGGTCGGGACCGACAGAAGCAGGAAAACCTCGGAGAAGCCGGACGGGGGAAGGAGACGGCCCAGTATGGCGGCCGCGAAGAAGTAATAGCAGGCAGCTGGGCAGAAAGCAATGGAGAATTAGCGGAACGACGGTGTGACGGATCTGGTGGTGTGTATATCTAACGACCCCGTGCGAGTGATCCGGGAAGGGAGAACTGCCCCGGAAGATTTCTAAAAAGGGAGAAGAAAAAAGGAGCCCCAGAAAGAAAAGGGTGGAACTTTTTCCCCCATGGATTGGCGGCGATAGAAAAGTTGGGGCAAACGAGGTTTTTTACCCTAACTAGCTGGATTATATGGGCTGAAAAGGATAAAGATTAAGGGTGGCTTTTCTTCTTTTCCATGAGAAGCAAGTAAGAATTCAGAATAATTCAAAAAACTGAGGGATAAAAAGTGCTGATGAAGCAGAGAAAGCGGACATTTTGAACTGGCACTGAAGGCTGAATAGTATTGAAAGGGAGAAGGGAGATATCGACTGGCGGAGAAGAAGATAGACATAGAGATGAAGAATAGAAAGACTGTTCCAGAGAGAAGGAAAATCTGTGACTAAAATTAAGGGCTTATACAAATTAATAAGCAGTTAAACAAGTTCTTGCTGTGTGACCAAACTGGAAAAAATTTATATGGGAACAAGAGATTGAAAGTTTTGAGAGGACGAGAGACTTTTTACATCTGCATACCCTGTTGAATACATTTATAATTATAATTGTCAAATTGCATATTGTACTGCTAATGAATTTATAATATTGATTACTATAAAAACAAAGTGATTCAAGATCATAGCATAAAGTATTTAGAATCCATAAGACAATTAATCATTGTGAATTAATAGTGTGATTGTTATACATCTTATATGATTTCAATATATTTAAGATAGAAAATATAAACTATTATTTCACCATAAAGGCAAGTTTGGACAGAACAGGCACGGAATAGGTAAATCACTCTTGCAGGCGTGCTGGAAAGAAAAACAAGGATTGTATATAAGTGGGAGGGCTGGTCCACAATATTGCGAAAGATGACAAGTATTCCTAATTTAACAAGAGTTGGGACAGGAAGGAAGCAAATTACTCAAACGACATCAGTTTAATTGAGCCCAGCGGGGCAAAGATCAATAGAAGAGATGATGCAGCGAGATAGAGCGAATTCATTTAAGGACTTGCAATTGATGTTACAATCTATGCAGGAAGTAATGTTAAGAAACCACAAAGACTTGAAAAAAGAAATAGGAGAAGTAAGGAGTGACACTGGACAACTTAAAGAAAAGATGGGGGCGATGGATGGGAAACTCGAATGCTTTCAACAACAAATTCTAAAGAACAGAAATTACTAGAGATGGAAGAAAGAATGAATAAGGAGGAGAAAAGGGTAGATGAAATGAATGAAAAACTTATACAAGCGAATAAAGAATTAGAGAAAACAGTCATTTCTCTCAAAACAGAGAAAGCGGACCACTACTTACGCTTTCAAAATGTGAGAGAAGAGAAAGGGGAAGACCTCCCAGAAATGATGACAAATTTGCTAGCGAGAGCTCTAGGAAGTGGGAGGGAAGAAATGGCGAACGAGATGGATGAAATATATAGGATCCATACTAATTACGCGAGAAGACACAATCTGCCCAAAGAAGTTCACATTAGATTCGTTAAAAAATTGATTAGAGATGAAATTTTACACAGAACCAGAGATGATCCGATAGAATTTAGAGGAAAACAACTAGTTGTCCTTAAACAAATCAGAAGGGTAAGAGATCTAAGAAGGCCATATCAACATATAACATCTAAACTAACAACACAAAACATTAACTTCAGGTGGTTGACGCCGGAAGGAATCATGGTGACATGGCAAGAAAAAAGATACAGGTTAGACACAATAGACAAGGCAGAAGAGTTTTTCCGGCAATATTTTGGTAGTGAAGAAGAGTTAGAAATAAGAGAACTGAGAGGAGAAGGTGCCACAGGAAAACAGGTTATAGAAACAAGGGAATCACAAAGTAAAGAAAAGGAAACTGGGAGAGGGGGGAAAGTGGACAATGGAAATGGCGATGAGGGTAGATTTAAAGAATTTAAAGAGATCAGACCAACAAGGGCGACAAGATCGAAATATAAGCAGTGATATGGAAGAAATGGCGATTCTATCCTTAAATGTCAGTGGCTTGAACTTCCCCGCAAAGAGGAATAAAATTCTCAATAAGCTGAGTAAAATGCATCTGGATATAATAATTCTACAAGAAACACACATAAATAGGCAACATCAAGACTTATTGAATTATCCCAAGTTAGGAACTATGTTTGTGTCATCATCACAACAGAAAAAGGGAGGAATAGTGGTGTATATTAAGGAAGGAATCGCGGCAAGACAAATTTATAAGGATGAAGAGGGTAGAATATTAATAATCGAGGTGCTTTTGAATAAAAAAAAATTAGCCCTCGTCGGAATTTATGCCCCAAATGAAAGACAAAAACAATTCTATAAAAAATTGCATAAGGTTATTGGAGAAATTGAAAATGAGAACATTTGCTTAATGGGTGATTTTAATGCAATAGTGGATAGAGAGTTAGATTATAAAAATGGTATAACAAGGAAAGGAATTAGAAGAATACTACCCAGTACCTTTTTTAAAATGGTGGAGAAATTTAACATACAGGATAGTTGGAGGGAGAGAAATATGAAAACAAGGCAATTTACGTACTATTCTAGTCGCCACCTATCGTGGTCTAGAATCAATATGGCCTGGATATCAAAAGAACTTAACCTGGAAGTAGAGGATGTCACAATAGATACAAATCTATGGGCAGATCATAATGCAGTTATAATCAGATGGAAAGGACAGAAGAAAAGAAGGAGGTGGACACTAAAAAGAGCAATTTTGAACCAAAAGGAATTTAAATTTAAGATGGAAGAGCAAATGCGCATGTTCCTCCAAACAAATAAGAAAGAAGATACGAATAGCCAAAACCTATGGGATACGGCCAAAGCAGTTATGAGAGGAGTTGCAATTGCGCACATGGCTAGTGATAATAAAAAGAAAAGGCAACGCCAAAAAAGCTTAGAGGAAAAACATAGGAAATTGGAAATACAATTACAAAAAAACCCGCAAAGTCGGGTTCTGAAAGAACAATTAGATCTAATTAAACACAAACTGAATATTTTGGAGAAGGACGAACTGGCGCAGAAAATAAAAGATGCTAGACAAAAAAACTTGGAACATGCGAATAAACCTGGGCGATGGCTGGCCTACAGATTAAAGAAACAAAAAGACAAAAGATGGATTAGTAAATTATGTAACGAAGAGGGGGAGATGATCTATCAGAGTGAAGGGAAAAAAACGTGGCGTATGAATTTTATATGAAACTTTATAAAGACTTTATAAAGACGAAGATAGTATTAGCGAAGATAAAATATTACAAATATTACAATGTTTCCAGAAAGCCGACCTACCGAAGGTCCCGGAAGAAGTCCAAAATATCTTAAGGATATAACACTCCCAAGAAATCACAGAGGCAATTAAAAAGCAAAAAAGCAACAAGACGCCAGGCCCAGATGGACTACCACCATATATAAGAACTTTCAAGAATTTTTAGGCCCAATCTTACTAGATGTATTCAATGAAGTGTTAAAAAAAGCAAAGATTCCGACCTCATGGGAAGAAGCAATTATTACATTAATACCCAAGGAAAATTCTGATTTGACACTTATCCAAAACTATAGGCCCATATCATTACTTAATTCGGACTATAACATTTTTATGGCGATAATGGCAGAAAGATTGAAAAGGTTTTTGGGCGAATTTATCCATCCTGATCAAAGTGGTTTTTTGCCTAGGAGGCAGATAAGATATAATGTCAAGATTATACTAGACATGTTGGAATACTATGAGACCCACAATGAAAAACAGGTGGCGCTTGTCTTTGTTGATGCGCAGAAAGCATTCAACAATGTTAAATGGGATTTCATGTTGAATCAGTTAAAATATATGGAATTTGGCGAAAAGTTTATAAATATGTTCAAAGCAATTTATTCAAAACAGGAAGCAAAAGTAATAATAAACGGAGAAACTACCAAAAGTTTTCAAATACAAAAAGGCACAAGACAAGGCTGCCCGTTATCACCATTACTATTTGTCCTTTCTCTAGAAGCCTTGACTAGAATAATTCTGAAAGAAGAACAAATTAAAGGTTTAGAAATCAAAAAGGAAATATTTAAGTTACAGACCTACGCAGATGATTTGGTTTTTATCATGGAAGAGCCCTTGAAGTCTGGTGCGAAGTTGTTGGAAGTATTGGGAAATATGGAGAAGTAGCAGGTTTAAAGATTAATAAAGAAAAAACTAAAAAGTTAGTTAAGAATATGATGAAACTACAAGAAACTGAGCTAGTCGGGAAATTAAATATTCAGACAACAAAGAAGGTGAGATATCTAGGGATCCAATTGAAGGCAAGATGTGTTACACTCAAAGGAGATAATTACGATAAATTAGTTGATCAAATTAAAACAGATTTAGACAGATGGAAAAATTTGCAGCTCTCCTTTATGGGAAGAATTGCAACAATAAAGATGAATGTACTACCTAAATTACTCGTTTTATTTCAATGTATACCAATCAGATTAGGAAAGGAGTTCTTTGGAAATTTAAATAAAATTATATCTAAATTTATTTGGCAAGGGAGAAAATCGAGAATTAAATTTAAACTCTTACAGGACTCTAAGGAAAGAGGTGGATTCGGCCTTCCAGATTGGGAAAAATATTATCAAGCAGCCACGCTCACCTGGGCGAAAGAGTGGATACATCTGAGAAACAGGAGATTATTAGCCTTAGAAGGCCATGATATGCAGATAGGGTGGCACGCAATTCTTTGGGATAGAAAGCATAAGGCTCATCAATACTTCCAGAAACATCACATCAGACGGGCACTATTAGATGTATGGGTTAGAATAAAAAAACGCAATTATATGGAAATGCCTAACTGGGTATCCACATTGGAGATATTCATACACCCAAATTTTATGAAGTTAGGAAAGGTGATCACATACAAAGACATCTTAGACGAAGGAGGAGAAATAAAACAGAGGAAAAAGTTATTAGAAGAAGGGATAGAACTTGAATGGTGGGCGTACCTCCAAATTCAATCGCGATATATGAAGGATAAAAAAGAATGACTAAAACTAGAAAATACGGAATTAGATAAAATTTTATTAGGAATGGAGGAAAAAGAGATAAAAAGGATATATCAATATTTATTAGAACAGGCTATGTGGGAAGAGGAAGTAAAAGACACAATGTTAATTTGGAGTAAAAAATTTGGTTATGTATTGATTTAGATAACTGGCAAGAACTATGGGAAAGAAATAGGAAGCTCACATTAGCTACTGCGTATAAAGAAAACCTATACAAGATGTTCTGTAGGTGGCACCTCCCCCCTGTGAGATTAGCTAAAATGGACAAAAAGATCTCACCGAAATGTTGGAAATGCAAAGAATCGCTAGGGACCTACTACCATATGTGGTGGGAATGTCCAAAAGCACAAAATTTTTGGCATTTGATAAAACAGTGGTTAGAAGAGATACTAATTCAGAATATCGAGTTAAAGCCAGAACTCTTTCTGCTGGGTATTACTAAGGATAAATACAATAAAGGATCCCTATACCTATTACTACACATGCTAACAGCAGCAAGATTAGTCTTTGCACAGAGGTGGAAAGATAATGAGACACCCTCAGAAGAAGAGGTAATAAATAAGATTTTATCCTGTGCTGAAATGGATAGGTTGATGTTAGAACTCAAGGATAAGAATGAAACAGATTATCATGAAATCTGGAATAAATTGTATAATTGGTTGGGGGAAAATAGATGGAAAAACTCACTGATTCAGCAAAACACATTGATCAAGAAAGATACTGATCAAAGGAAAAATATTAAAATATTTAAGTGAAAACATTTGTTTGAATATGGATTATGAATTTTAGAAATCAATTGTCAATGATTTTTCGTTACAAATGAAAACCCAGCAAACACAGTGTTAACCAACTATTATGTGATTTATGTTTTAAAAACCAATAAAATTTATTTTTTTAAAAAAATTGGATGCTTGGCTACTGGCATGTATTTATAATGGTTGCAATGTCCTGCATCATATGATCACCTTTTGTGACCTTCTGAAAAGCAAAGTCAATGGTCAAATCATATTCACTTAAAAACAATGTTACTAACGTAACAACTGCAATGTTTCAGCTGTGGCAAGAAAATCATAAAATGGGGCAAAACTTACTTAATTGTCTTGCTTAGCAACAGAAACTTGGGCCTCAATTGTGATCGTAAGTCGAGGACTATCTGTAGTTATTCCAGGAAATTCCAGAGCTGTTAGTTTAATTAGGAAATTAAACACTTGGAGGAAAGCAATGGTATGCCAAGAAATTTGCACAGATGTATCTACAATATCAGGAGCTGGTCTTGACTTGAAGATGTTATCTAACAACATCTGATACATTTTAAAATGCTTTCATTCTGTCTGAGATTTATCGATCTGTGCAGTATAATCCATTATCTAGAGTGCTTCTCCCAGTTTCCTGCCCACATAATTTGAGTATCTCAGCCACTGTAGTTATCTGCACATTGAGTGGGTATGTCTGTAACAGGTAAGCCTTCATGTAGACATCTTAAGGGCCTGTGGGTTTCCATGTGAGTTGGGATCTGGCAATATCAAGTCCTGATTCATGTGCAGGTTGACTACTGCAGACCTTTATCCTAAATGTGTCAATTTTTATAACAGATTGTGTCATTTGAGAAATGGGAATGTGTGTGTATGTGATACTGAATAAGAAAAATCTGAACAGAATGTGATGGAACACTCAAGATTGCTAGTTCACCAAGAAGCTACTACAAGTCCTTGGATATAGTTTTTTTTTAATTTGGATGCTAGGAAAATTAAGATATTTTACATTTTATGATGTATCTTGAAGACTTATTGTTAATTGTTTCTAAAAGTGGCTTTGGAATTATCTAGCCTCTTCATAAAATTGACAAGTGTGAGTGGGAGGACTGGATTCCTTCAAATATTGTTGTCGCCAAATATGAAGGACTTTACTGGTTAGTAATGATACATTAAATTGAAAATGGAAATAAACACAAGTTTGGTGTAATGTAATCATACTGAGCACTTCTAGTAATTTCTTTTGCTTACCTTCTTATGTTGACTGAAGTTTGCAGATTGTCTTCCAGAGCAGCCTTGTATGTAATGCATTATATTAATCTAGGTAAGCAGTTACCAAGACATGCATTATTCAGGTAACATGAAATTACACTAAGAAATTGCTGTTCAAAGACAATTGTGAAGACTTATGTGCTTCTATTCCACATTTATACTTATAATGTTTTGATTTCACAGTGCTTGAAAACTTTATAGTCAAATTCTGTTTAATAATTAAAAACTGCCTAAAAATAATTAGATTTGTGGCCTTGGGAGAAATAAGTGACACCTCTTTTTCCTGATGGAATAGCTTCTGCATTAGAATTCCACCTGCCACTCCAGAAGGTAGTTCGTGGTTTCTGTGGAAGATTTGGTGGCTGTGCAATGTGGAAAAGAAGATAAGAAAGGAAGCCAGTTCACATAGCAGACACAAGTGGTGACTACATGATGTAGTAGCTGGATATACCTCACTATTGATTACTTTTTTGTGTGTGACTTCCTAGGATCCAGCAGAAGTGGTGCCTCTTGGACAAAGAAGAGCTTGGTGCTGGTGTATGTGTTTTGGATTAGCTTTTATGCTTGCTGTTGTCATCCTTGGCGGTGCCTATCTGTACAAATATTTTCAAATTCAGGTAGGCTGGAAATATGTATATGACCAAGCTTTGAATGTTTTTGTTGTTAACTTACTAGGATTTGTCCAACTTGGCTTATCATAATTTTATAATATAAAATTCATTTTTAATATTTTAAAACTTGAGAAAATTAACTCCAATACAACATAAACTCTAAATACATTTGGATTTAAGCTTATTATTAGGAAATATTTGCCAGTGCTCTTGCTGTGAAAATTAAGGCTTTGGGGATAACTGTAGATCGCGGTGTCAAACTGCCGGCCCGTGGGCCGGATGCATCATAGCGAACTGCGCCCACCCCATTGCCGGCAATGGCAAAAAAGTCGCGATATGTCGCGACACGTCACGTGACGTTGCGAGTTTGATACCCCTGCTGTAGATTATCTCTTTAGTTTTTCAACTGGTAGAAGCTTTTCAGCTTGTTAAAGTTTCTTACTGATTTTAGTGAGAAATGTTGCAAATGGCAAATATATGATATATACTGTCAGTTGTCTCCAAAGGAAACATTCTCAATATATATTTAACCTGAATAAAGTATTAATTGTATATCAAAAATGGAAATTGTTTAAAGTTTCTGGGAGAAATGTAAGCTGTTGAATGTGTTTTACATTAGAGAAAGAAGGGGGGGGGGAAATCAGTGTTTTTATTTATTTGTGATATTTATATCTCGCCTTCCCTTCAGACACTCAGACCAGCATATTTTTCAGTTCCCAACATTTTTACTTTTAAAGCTTAGATACAAAACCTAAGAGAGAGAAGCAGTGACCAGGACTTGTGTTCTTTTTCTCCCAAGTGGCAGCAAGTGTTATGATAGCAGAAAGGAGAGCTACTGCTCCTCTTTGTCAGCCAGGTTCAGAAGGACAGCTAGCTAACTAGCTCTTCTTTCTTGCCTAGAAAGGTTACTTTTCTGGATGCAGCAGTTATTTAGGGCTCTTTGTTAGGGCATTATTTTTTTGATATCATTATTTTGCTGTGAACTCCTGAGCAGTTTAACAAGATCTTTAAATTCACTAGTTATAGGAGCCAGGCCAATGTTGGAAAGTTAATCGAAGCCTGCAGGATATAAAATTTTCTTAAGTATTCTATCCAAACTGGTGACAACTTCATCTAACATCCATATAGAATTAATCTAATTTTCTAGGTGCACAGCATATAATGAAACTAATACAGTGGGCTGGTTTGTACAACACATTGGGCTAAAATAGAGTTAGTTTCTCTGTGTTTTCATACACAATTAATCTAGAGCTAAAAATAAAATGTGATTCATTTTGCTGATAGTTTGCTTGTGCAATAGCAAAAGAAAGGCAATAGTCACCATAATAAAGTTAAAGTGCATATGTATGACTTGCTGACGAATGTTGGTTGATTAAATTAAGTTGTCCATTGCCATCTTAATCTCATTCTGTTGGCTGTGTAATCATTGCTAGTGGTTGACTTGAACTTCAGAATATTATTTCTATGTCTACCAAGGCAACCAGCATTTCCAGCTGCTGCTCTCTAGAATTTCAAATAAACAACTGGTCATTCTCTGGTTGATTTTAGATTGATGGATACAAAATAGTCTGACCCAGAGGCCTGGGTGATTTCTAAAGGGGCTTGGTAGTTTTTATCTTGTTTGCCAGCAGATGTTCTGAATAGTTGATACTATCATGGAAATAGCTTGTCTTTCAATGGATGACCTTTCTCATTCTTAAAAGTTGAAAAAAATGTATATTGCCAAAGTTTGGCCTTTTTTTGGCAAATTTTGCTGATGTAATCTTAAAAGCCTAGTTATCTTGTTTTAAATATATTTTATTGATTTTTTATATTTAAAGCCCTAGGTATCTTTTGTGGCCTACAGAATGCTCACCTTTGTGCTAAGCCACAACATGGGTTCTCATTTATAATTTTTGTTTTTTGTGTTGTCTGAACCAAAACCAGAATGATTGTTGATCTGAATAACACTAATGTAGTCAACTGTGGTTGATTTAATAATTAAACAAATATGTATGAAATTTGTATGAACCTATCCTGAGGTTTTGTAGTAATTATTACTTAATGGTTAGCCAGTACAAAAAGTTGTAAGTTTAAACTGAAATCTCTTTTTAGATGATAGATAATAATCTTCTTCCGATGGTAAATTCTGCTCTGAATAAACTATAATATTATCTAATAAGTTTAAAAACAGAGTGGCTAGTATTCCAGATTTGAAATTTAACAGTGATGAGGCTGGGGTGGATATATGCTGCAACAAGATTCATGAACGCTACTTTGTTTGCGTTGACTTATGTGTATTACCTTTGTTTTTTAGGAAAATGTTTACTTCTGTGGAATTAAGTATATTGAGGATGACTTAACCCTAACTGACTCAGATACAATTGCTTCAGCTCCTCGCTATCAGATAATTGAAGAGAGTATCCAGATCCTCCAGGAGGAGGATGTTGAGTTCATTAGTGTGCCAGTTCCAGAATTTGCTGACAATGATCCAGCTGATATTGTTCATGATTTTCAGAGGGTAAGGGATAATATTGTAACTGGAGGAAAAGGAACTTGTTCTCCCATTGAAGTTAGATTATTTCTGGTGTCTTGGCTATATTTGTATATATACATTTGTATATATATATACTGGTAGGTGCACAAAGAAAGCCGAGATAGGTCCCAGAGTGGAGATAGGTCCCAGAGTGGAGGAAGTAAAAGGACTGCATAGATTGGTTAAAAAGCCGTGGTGGTGCAATGGTTAGAATACAGTATTGCAGGCTAATTCTGCTGACTGCCAATTGCCAGCAGTTCAGCAGCTCGAGTCTCAGTGGCTCAAGATTGACTCAGCCTTCCATCCTTCCAAGGTAGGTAAAATGAAGATCCAGATTGTTGGGGGCAATATGCTGACTTTGTAAACTGCTTAGAGATGGCTGTAAAGCACTGTGGAGCGGTATATAAGTCTGAGTACTATTGCTATTACAGCCTGCAAAGTTTTGTATTCCCTATTGTACAAGTGAGGACATAATTTAATTATGTAAGAACAAGCAAAAGACTGCTTGTATCCAACCTTCTAAAAGCAATGTGCCTTTTCTGGGTTAGTGCTAGCCTGAAACATTTAATACTACTTAGAGTTTTCAAAGTACACTCCTTCTTACCTTTTATTTGTGATATATTGTACTAAAATTTTAATATAATAATATTTAAAAAATATAAAGATAGCCCAACCTACCAAAAACAGAACTGTAAAAGACAGACTGGGAATACAAATTAAAATAGGTAAGAATATAGTAAGAGAACACCTGTCCACCCTAGATGAGTTCAAATTCAAATGGATTATATCCCAGAATTCTGAAGGACTAGCAGATGTGATCTCAGAACCATTGAACCATATCTTTCAAAGATCCTGGAGCACTAGGGAAATACCAGAAGAGCTGGTGTGGTTCTCATCTTCAAAAAATAAAAAAAAGGAAAAAAAAATGGATCCAGGAAACTACAGACCAATCAACCTGCCATCAATACCTGGGAAGATCTTGGAAAAGATAATCAAGCAACAGATCTACAAGCAAGCAAAGTTGCTAGAAACAAGCAAAGTTATAACCAAAAGTCAACAGGGTTTGTCAAAAACATATCATGCCAAACAAATCTTATTTCATTCTTTGACAAAGTGATTAAATTAGTGGACCAGCAAAATGCTGTGGACATAGTATACTTGAATTTCAGTAAGACATTTACACAGTAGATCACAACCTACTTCATAATAAGTTAGAAAAATGTGGGATAGACAGCATCACCATAAGATGGATTTGTAACTGGCTGACAAACTGCACTCAATGTGTAGTCCTTAATGGAACTACATGTACATGAAGGGAAGTAATTAGTGGGATACCCCAAGATTCCATCTTAGGCCCATGCTGTTCAATATCTTCATAAATAATTTATATGAGAGAATAGAAGGGGAACTTATCAGATTTGCAGATGACACCAAGCTGGCAGGAATAGCCAACAGCCCAGAAGATAGGCTCAAGATCCAGAAAAATCACAACAGACTTGAACACCAGGCCCTATCTAGCAAAATGAAATTCAATTGTGTGAAAAGTAAGGTTTTACATTTAGGCAAGAAATTCTACAGGTGTAGAATAGGTGGAACCTGGCTCAATAGCAGCAACTGCAACCGGGATCTTGGAATCCTAGTAGACAACTGGTCAAATATGAGCCAGCAGTGTGCTGCAGCCACCAAAAAAGCCAATACAATCCTAGGCTGCATTAACAGAGAAATAGAATCTGAATTGTTAGTACCACTATACAATGCCTTGGTAAGACCAAACTTGGAATACTGCATCCAGTTTTGGTCACCATATCACAAAAAAGATGTTGAGAGTTTGGAAAAAATTCAGACAAGAGCAACTAAGATGATCAAAGGCCTGGAGACTAAAACATACTAAGAACGGCTGCAGGATTTGGGTTTGGCTAGTCTAAAGGAAATAGGAAATAGGGGAGACATGATAGCAGTATTCCAGTATTTGAGGGGCTGCCACAAAGAAGAGGGGGTCACGTTATTCACCAAAGCACCAGAGGGCAGGATAAAAAACAATGGTTGGAAACTGATCAGAAAGAAGCAACCTGGAATTAAGGAGAAACTTTCTGACAGTGAGGACAATTAACCAGTGGAATAGCTTGTCCCCAGAAATCGTGGGCGCTCCATCACTGGAGATTTTTAAAAAGAGGCTAGACAGTCACTTGTCTGAGATAGTATAGGTTCTCCTGCTTGAGCAGGGGGCTGGACTAGAAGACCTCTCAAGGTCCCTTCCAGCTCTATTCTATTCAATATAAAAAAGATGTTGAGATCCTGGAAAGAGTGCAGAGAAGAGTAACAAAGATGATTAGAGGGCTGGAGGTTAAAACATATGAAGAATGGTTGCAGGAATTGGGTATGTCTAGTGAAAAGAAGGTCTAGGGGAGACATGATAGCAGTGTTCCAATATTTGAGGGGCTGCCACAAAGAGGGGGAGTCAACCTGTTTTCCAAAGTATCAGAAAGCAGGACAAGAAGCAACGAATGGAAACTAATCAAGGAAAGAAGCAACCTAGAACTAAGGAAAAATTTCCTGATAGTGAGAAGAATTTATCAGTGGAATAGTTTGCCTCCAGAAGTTGTGGGTGTTCCATAACTAGAGGTCAGCCATTTGTCTGTCTCCTCTAGAGTCTCTTGCTTGAGCAGGGGATTGGACTACTAGAAGATCTCCAAGGTCCTTTCAATTCTGTTATTCTGTTATATACCTATCATGTATTATTTTGATCTGTATTTACTGTTTTAAATGTATCTGGAACAAATAAGGTAGAAAACTATTCTGTAATTTTTTTCTTATGCTAATTCTTTTTTTTTTCTTGTTATCAGAAAATATAGTATAGTATATTAAGTTATATACAGTGTTACATATTCTAACATTAAGAGATTCATGCCATTTCTTTGTTAGAAACTTACAGCTTATCTTGACCTCAGCCTGAATAAGTGCTATGTCATTTCTCTGAATACGTCAGTTGTTATGCCACCTAAAAACTTCTTAGAACTGCTGATCAACATCAAAGTAAGACTAAAATAGAGTTTTTTTTAATGTATTCAGTAATCCTTATCTTTACTAAGATAATTTAGGTCCCAGTTGGTTAGAATGACTGTGAATTTAGTTTTATCCTATTATGGTATGCATTATATTAGTTGATTCCTTTGTACAGTTTCTGATATGGTGTTTGTTTCATTGTCAGGGCAAGTAAAATGCAAAAAAAATTCTTATAAGTTACTAAGTTAAACCTCTTAAGATGCTTCTTCCATTCTCATTTATATTAACATTTTTATTACCTTATGCTAAATCATCCCTCTCAACAAAATCAGATCTTATGTGCAATTTGTTCTTTGCTTATGGTCTAACAAACATCAGACAGATTAAAAAAATTAATCTACATAAATTACATAAAACGTAACCAAAACTATAAAGAAGGCACCAACTAAAGCTACAGGTAATACTTTTGCCATTGCCATTGAGAAATTGATCACTTTAAAGGAAAGCAGTACTCTCCTTATAATGAGGAGAGTTTGTTATAATTGGAGTTATATGTTTTAATTGCCATTGTGTGCAGAGTGGACATTTTAATAAAATATGGCATATAGATATAGATGGAAATATCTTTAAATTGTCACTCTGTTGGGTACATAATTTGGGCCAGAGAAAAACATCCTCTTACCGTGTTTCCCTGAAAATAAGACCGGGTCTTATATTAATTTGTACTCCAAAAGAGGCGTTAGGGCTTATTTTCTGGTTGGGTCTTATTTTCGGGGAAACGCGGTATGTGAAGCAAGCATGATCATAAAAAGAAAAAATACTCAGGGAGAGTCAAGGAAGATGGGAGAATTTTATTACAGACATGGGAGATTTGGGCCTTGACTGACTAGATGATCTAAGTTCCAGATCCTCCTTTTGAGTTCTGTTCAGGTTTTTATGAGGCCTAAAGTAAATAATGTAAAGTTGGCATTGACAGACCACAATTTGCCTTTGCAGGGTGAATACAAATCTATTCTTTGGGGCTAAGATGAACCACAGGGGTCCCCCCCCCCTAGAATCTGTCTTGCTTGAGATCTTAAGCATTGCAGTCTTGCATGAGTCCTGAGCTGAGCCCAGTGTGTGCTGTTTTTAGAAACAGCTTGCAAAGAGTACAAGTTGCATATTTTCTTACACACCTGAGTATCATACAGCAGCAGCATGCCCAAAATGTTGGCCTTGAATAGCTTAATGTTATGCCATTTAGATTTTAAAAATCAGTTGGCATCCTGAAAGTATTTTTTTTAAAAGACAAACTTCTCTGGCAAAGAAAATATCACTAACTTGTGTAGGGGACTATTGGTTCTCAGTCCATGATTTAAACTATGATCACTTCAAAAAAAAGTAGGCTACTTTTTTCTGTTTCTTAAGATCCATATTTTTCAGAGGCAAAATTATAGATATAAGTTAATAAATATAAACTCACATAAATTGAATTAATAATAAAGAAAAATGAAAATGAATGCAACAGATGTAATCTTTTTTATTTTAAACTCTTCCATGTTTCTATTAATTTATGTAGGCTGGAACATACTTGCCACAATCATACTTGATTCATGAACACATGATAGTCACTGACCGCATTGAAAATGTGGATCAACTGGGTTTTTTCATTTATCGCCTTTGTCGTGGTAAAGAGACTTACAAATTGCAGCGTAAGGAAGCACTGAAAGGTATGGCATAAACATAGATGAGATAATAAAGATAGCCATAATTAATATTTGGTTTCCACATGAAACTATGCAGAAGTAATATTTCAGTCTGTATATATTTTGCTGCATTGTAATAAAATCTGCTATATGCAGTTTTCTCTTATTAATGCTAACCGGGATCAGGAACGCTATCACTAAGCGATGCAGTCATAAGCAATGACATCATGTGACCATGCTAATCTGTGACAAGAGTTGCATCTATGACAACAGTTGCTGGAATTAGGTGAATCCTGTGTGATTGCAGCATCTTGCAATTACCATTTGCAACCTCTTGCTGTCTTTCTGATTGAGTGCTTATTGGAAGCCAGCAGTGATAGTCACAAGTGGTGATCACGTGTCCATGGGATGTTGCAGCATCATAATTATAAATCAAGTGTGATCATGTGATTGTAGGGATGCTACAACTAGGAGTACCATTAAAATGTCAAAGGGTGACTAATAAGTGGATTTTACATGAGGATTGCCTATATTATAAAAATGTCCATAAAAATATCCATGCCTCTTATATCACCTAATTTTTAATGTTAGAGATGTGCATATTTAATATATGCAAAGCTTTAAAACAATTTTTTTGCCTTTGAATATTTCACGTCAGATTGCAATGTCAGTAATTTTATGCTTAACACAATGTTCTGGTTGGAAAAAAATGGTTCCTGATAAATTATGAATATACTTTGTTATAAGAAGAAATGATGGTATACCTGTGGCTAAATTATTTGGTGTAATAATATGTTAATTTTACTAATATTACTTTCATATATCAAAGCATTTTTGTACATTTCCCCCCACAAATGTTTGGCAAACCTAAATTAATTTATGTACTACCATTCACTTTAATAAATTAAGCATGTGGTTAAACTTATCAATATTAATGACATTTAGAAGTTTTTCATTGGCAGTTTGAACATGTCTAGTATATTTAAACAGTGCATTATTTTACAGTAGTATTACTTAGGACAATACAGTGAAGAAATTTGAAATTAAAACTGAAGATTTGATTACTTATTTAAATTATTTAAATCAAGTAATTTATTTATTTGATATCTCTCTCTCTAAATGAGATAAAGAGGGTTTGAAGGATGTGCTATGCAAGTTGAAAGCAGATTCCACAGTGCTCCATGAGGCTTATTCCTAATTAGACACAGATATAAGTTCATCCATCTTTGGTCCACTGATAAAGTCCAGTGAATCTCTTCAGTGACTGGAAACTGATAGAACCTCTTCATAATACAAACTTAATACAAGCTTAAAATTAATATATTTTATTATAAATTTCAGTACACACTTAAAATAAGAAATCAGTGAAGATACTGGTAGCAGATGGAAAAGTTTGGATATACTTCCAGTTAAGAATAGTGCTTTAAAAAAAAAAAAACAACAACACCATAATGCTCTTGTTTAGGCTCACCTGTTTTCCCACTGTTAAGAATAGGAGGTACTATCGTATTGTATGAGTACATGTGGACTGGGGTCAAGGTATTGCAGTGCTGCCTGAGTACAGCTATGTGTGTGTGTGTGTGCTGTAGTGTGAGCTCATACTACAGAGTACGAGATCCCTGGGATCTCATAGCAGAGCTCTTTGGCAGAAGCAACTTACAACCTTCTCTGCTGGCTTCTCCATGGACTTTGCTTGTGGCAAGATGGCAGGGAAGGTTGCAAACCTTCCCTGCCATCTTGCCACAAGCAAAGTCCATGTCACTGCAGGACACTTCGACTGTCATAAGTGTGAACTGGTTGCGAAGTACCCAAATTGCAATTGTATGACCATGAAGTGCTGTCATGATCAAATCTTTTAGGACTGGTTGTAAACACCACTCATTCAGCACCATCACAACTTCAAATGGTCACTGAATGAGTGATCATCAAATGAGGATTACCTGTACTTGCATATTACCTGTCATTTCAGTTCAGAATGAGGTCACCGTTTCTTTGTATAGTATTCTTTCTTTCTTGTATTTAAGAGGCTAATATTTTTCCATACAAGACATGTATACATAGTTTCTTTATAAAATAACTTAATGTTTTCTTCGTTCTCCCATTATAGGCATTCGCAAGCGTGAAGCAGATAATTGCCGGATAATTCGACATTTTGAGAACAGATTTGCGATGGAAACGCTTATTTGCGAAGAATAATAAGGAATGCTACTGTAACAGAAGTTTAAAAAGATACTTCAATTTATCCTTTCTATTATGTGCAGTGATTTCTTTTTGTAATCATTTATGTAAAGAATAGACAAGGCTATATAGCCGAATCCAATTACTTAATCTATGAAACATCTTTATGTCATATTTTGAAGTATAATGTTATTTTTTATGTTGGAATAGAAGCTATATATCAGTGATGGTGAACCTTTTAGAGACCGAGTGCCCAAACCCCCGCCCCGCAGGGCCATCTACCGCCTCCACGGCCCACCACAGATCGCCCAGGCGGTCCAGCAGCTCCATGGTGGCCACGCCCTCCGCCCGTGCCCTGCAGCATCATCTGCGCGTGCCGGGGTGCAAGGGCGGAGTCTTGTCCCTGCTGCCCGGCTGCCATGTCCTTGGCTGCGCTGCTCCGCGCGGGCTGCACCCGGGGGCCACTTTCCTCCGGGGAGCTGCTGGTGAGGGGGCCGTGGGGGGAGGCGGGGCTGGGGCGACGGCGCACGTGCCCACAGAGAGGGCTCTGAGTGCCCCCTCTGGCATGCGTGCCATAGGTTCGCCACCACTGCTATATATTGTTAGTGTATTTCACATAATAAATCCTGAACTATCAGGAGGTAAATTATGCATCCAATATTACAAAAAAATTCTATAAAAATTTTTTAGTTAAAAGCTAAAAAAGTGTATAGATCAGTTGCAACTTTTGAGGTTTTTAACAGTATATTAGTACTATTACGGATTATAGCTCATTAAGAAACATTTTATAATAAAGATGGAATTTGTTGTGTTTCCAGTCACATTTAAATTCACTTCAAATTGCCTGTGTTAATATAGGTGTCTGCTGTACAAACTCCAGCAGTAATTTCATGTTACTGACCTGTATATAAATTATCTGTGTGCAAAAGAAAATAAATACAAATCTGTTTGTGTAAACGTTTTTGCTAAGTTCTTTTACATCAGGGGTCTTCAAACTTGGTCCTTTTATGACTTGTGGACTTCAACTCCCAGAATTCCTCAGCCAGCGTGCCTGGCTGAGGAATTCTGGGAGCTGAAGTCCACAAGTCATAAAAGGGCCAAGTTTGAAGACCCCCGTTTTACATGAATTGTTTGTCTAAGAATTGTATTTTAGTGGAGTTAAATTTCTAGTAATTACAGTACTAGGCTACTAAATCTTGGAATTATTTAATTTTATTTGTAATAATGATTTAGAGTAGAAATGAAACACTGTTTCTAAAAAAGTAAATGTTAAAATATTGGTTTTTTTTGGTTTTACTAAGGGTTTATCATTTAATTGTGTATTTAAGTAGCAAAGAATGGATTTTTCTTGAAATCCCTTATCTGGCAATCTCTCTGCAAGGTGGGGGAAACAAGTCAGGCACAGGAGAGATGCAGAAGTGGCTTCCCCCTCCCCCTCACACTCCAGAGTGAAGAGATTGGAGAGGAAGGGATTACAAGGGAGTAAGCAGGCGCACAATAGGAATATGTCTATTTGCATAGTGTGTTTGCCACTGCCAGCAGCAGCTCATTGCTTTTGTTGTGTATTCCTCAATGTGCCTGCTTATTCTTTTGTAATCCCTAATTTTTCCACTCTGCAAGGGGGAAAAAACCAAGAAAAATATGTATTGATTGTAATGGTGATCACGTGACAAAGGGATGGGGTGAAGGTCGTAAATGTGGGCATTGGATATAAAAGTATTTTTTCAACACCATCAACTTTGAATGGCCTGGATAAGGCACTCAATAAGTGAAGATTATCTGTATTGGCATGGGGAAAGTGTTCTGAAGAACTGAAAAAAGAACAATATCCAAATGTAGACTTTATTATAGTCCAGATAGAAACAGTTAAAAATAATAACACAAAACAGGATAAGAACATTGGAATTGGTGGTGTTAGTCAAGGTATGTCTAATTTTACAGGCTGTATAATAGATTTTGGTTATGTTCAAGGAAACGAAATCACAGATCTGATAACAATTGTACATAAAAAGATCAGAGTTTCTCAGGTTAAGAATTTATTAGGCAAGTCTTATGAGCCTCATAGAGAATACTGTACAGTGTAAGAAGACATGAGCTGTAATTTCAATAGCCTCTTATCTGCAGGGGCATAGTTTTATCTCAAGGAACTTTTCTATATCGATCCTCCCAAAACTTGTGAAGATTGTTGAAGCATGCTACAGTTAGTGATCTTTGGAATTTGTAGATTATATAATGTAAGTATCTTGGTAGTTTGAAAAATGGGCTTGAGCAACTGTCAGACTGAAAGAACTCTCCATCCTAACTCATGCATTTTTGCCCTGCCAGACCGTGAGTTCAAGTCCTGCCTTAGCTATGGGCAACTTTCCGCCAGTCACTCTTTTTCAGCCCAACCCACCTCACAGTGTTATTTTTGGGAAAAGAGGAGGAGAAAGGTGTGTTGGATATGTTTGCATCCTTATTTGTAAAAGTAATAAAGGTGGGATACAAATAAAAAAAATAAACTGCTAGGTTAACACATTGTGTAACTCTTTAAATTATTGTGATTTCTGATTTGAACTAAGTTTCAAATTCTGATTACTTCTGCATTCACTTTGATTTGGGATCATGTGAAATATTGATAAAAGTCGTTAGAAAGCTGAAGATTGGTGGGTATAGGTTATGATTTCCATAGGACCAACCTGGTTGACTTGTTGATGCAAAACAAGAAGTCTTGCATGGGAGTGCACAAGGACACCAGCTTCCGCCCAGCAAACCTAGCGAAAGGGGTCGACAGCAATAATCGTTGACGTGAATATCACAATATCTACTGTTCATTAAAAGCAATCACTAAACCATGTCAGTGGTTATTGGCTCGCATTAGGGAGCCTCCGGGACTCCAGCAGAAGGGCTAGAAAAGTGTAGCAGCAAACACTCCTGCCGTTCAAAGCAACTTTGAGATCTGCCTGTTCTTCCCGCGTGATCGCCTTCCCCTTTTCTTTGTGCCGAGCCTCCTAAGAGACATTGCATGAATGTCTGGTTTGATTCACTGCTTCCCTGTTCCGAAAATGTTGCAGAGATAGAAATGTGGAGAGTTATAGCTCGGCTTCACTCGTCATTCCAAGAAATGTGGCAAGTTTGGAACAAGATCGATGGGTGGGAGGTTGGGATCGTAGAAATAAGCTTCACTATTTATCCCGTGAGAACTAGCCCAGCGCCCGGCACCCAGGACGCCTCGGCTGAATGCGAGCCACGTCTGTATATGTATCTCTACGGCAGTCTCCGCCGGAGCGCTTCACCAGAAGTGACGTCTCGGGGTGGGGCGTGAAGCATTTTCCCGCGGTTTGGGAGACGGGTGGGGATTCTTTGAGGAGAGCGGCTACGGTAGCGTCCAGGCTCTCGGGGGAACCTCTATGTGGCTGGAGGCGTCGAGCATGGCGCCGACCAGCCCTCCCCAGAAAATGGGAACTGGCCTCCCAAGCAAGACGGAGGATAGCTCCGAGTCCGCGGGGGACTCTGAAGCGCCCGCCGCCCCCCAGGCTCCTGACAGGTCAGTTCGCCCCGCAGTGGTAGCTCTCGCCTGGGGTCCAGGGGTGGTGGTGGTAGTGAGTCGTGGGGCAGCAAGTGAGGACTGGGTCAGGAGAGAGGAGAGAGAGCCGTCAGTCCAGCCCTTAGAGTGGCCCGTAGGTTGCCATCTTTTCCGTGCAAGGGAGGAAATTCGCGGCCTCTACGTCTCGATTGCTTAAGGGAATTATATCTCTGGGACTCATGGCTGGATTTCTTTTTTTCCCCTGGAGCTTGCGTGTTACATCGAAAATAAATATAAAATATCTAAATAAAATAAAAATACGAACACAGCCTTTCCCCGTTTTAAAAGCTGTCGCCCTTATTTCCTCTTGGACATCGAGTGCGTGCCAAACGTCCCAAGAGGAGTGAGTGAAAGAGCTTGATGACTTGGAAAAGATGCTAAGGAGACCAAACAGACATGTTAATAAACGCCAATCCTGATGGTGCTGAGTTTTGAGATCAGTGATATTTAACAGAAGAGAGGAATACAGGCTTCATTCTCGGCGTTTGCCTTATTGATCAGTTGTGATGGCTCTCCGCATAAAGTTGAGAACATCATGCTTCTCTCTGTTTCTCTTGTTGCCTGTGCAGCTTTCCTTTGTGACTGTTAGGCTCATCATATTGTGGATTTTACCTGGGAGAGAGATGACCTTGCAAAAGAAACAAATAAATTATAAACATTGCCAGTTTTTGAGATTTCTCTTTCCACAATAAATACTTGAAAATGATACATTTGTGTGTGTGTATGTATGTATGTGTGCAAGAAAAAGGAATAGAAAATTGGGAGGAGAATAACATAGAAGTAATAACTGGAAAGAAAAAAGTACCTGTTTAAATATTGTGGAAAATATTAAAAGGCCAGCAAAGCAAGGAACATTTTAGGTGATTTTCTGTGATTTTCAAATCTATCCAGCTTTTCAGCAGCAGTGTTGCAGTCCTATTAAAAGAAAGCTGAGACTGTGTCAAGGCTGGTGGGAGATGAGCCCTCTCTTTCCAGGAGATAGTATTTGGTTTTGGATTAGGAAAATTCAGATGAATCATAGCAGCAGCATTTTTTAGAATAGTATTTGTTGTGACAGCTTGAACCTAAATTTGAGTATTGGGGAAAAATGTGTTAGCATGTTGTAAAGACCATTGGCAGACTTAAGGAACTAGCAAAACATAGATCTAAATTTACACCACTGTTGAATAGCGACAATTAAAGTGTCACTGTTTTGGGATGATGCTTTTCATCAGAAATTCTTCTTAGGTTTTAGAATGAATAAAATATGTTTCATTGCACCAGGATAAAATAACTGTATGCATTGATATGTATATGAACTTGTGTCTTGAGTTCATGGAATGAGGAATGAGAAAAATACCATGGTACCTGTTGGTAACAGATAGGGCCTGTGATTGCATTCTTCATATACAATTTGCATTGTTTGTGCTTATTAATATCTAAGAAAAATACTGGGAATGAAAAGTCAGTAGTTTATTTGCTAAAATAGTGTAGTACATATTCCACAAAATTATACAATCGGTCAAGCACCTAAAATATTCAGTTTTATAAGTAACATATTTCTCTTTGCTAGGCTTTTGTTTGCTGAAACAGACTTTGTTTCCTTATGTGATGCTTTACACATAACAGACAATGTGAGAATAATTGCTTGGAAGACCTGTGAAAAAATGGATGTAGTTGTGAGTATATCTTGCTTATTAACTATGTAATTTTAGTTAATAAAATTAACTAAATGACCATAATACATTTTGGAAAATAATAGCAAATACACACACACACACACACACACCTCCCCCAATTTAGTTTTTAGTGCTATTTCACTTTTCTCATGAGGTGAAGTTGATTTTAAAATAATTAGTACACGTGATACAATCTAGACAAAGTTTTGTTTTGTAGTGTGAGTAGTGTTTAATTTCTTGCTCTCCATGCTAAAATGATTGCAAAGTGCTAATATTTCAGAATTGCTTGTCGCTATTTATGGCCAGTAGCTTTGATATGGTACAGAATCCTTCCCTATGTAAGCAGAAGGCCCATCTATAGATAGACCTCTATTCATCCCTTTCCTTTCCCCTTTGTATAATAGAGAGTCTGTTCCAGCTTCTTTCTCTGTATAGTCTACTCTAAGCTGCTATGGTTTATTTGGCCAGTAAGAATAAGCTGGACGAAATATAGAAATCCTATTCAATAGTTTGCATTGATTTCTTGACATATTCCAAGTTGTACTAATATACAGGTATATCCTAGAACAGTGATGGCGAACCTTTTAGAGACCGAGTGCCCAAACTGCAACCCCAAGCCCACTTATGCATCGTCGAGTGCCGGGTGGGTGTGGCCCATTGGCTGGGTGTGGCCCATTGGGTGGGCGTGGCCCATTGGGTGGGCATGGCTGTGGTGGTAACGGCAGACTGGGTGGGACTAAAAAGTTCAATCAAACAATTCCAACTTTGCAAGATCTTTTTTTTTCCCGTGAGAAGTTGAAATTGACTGAACCTTTTTTTTTTTTGCACACGGCGGCGGAGGCCTAAAGTGAAAAGGTTTTATAAAACCCAGCTGAAGGCCTAGGACTGGGGTGACGACGTGCGTGCCCACAGAGAGGGCTCTGAGTGCCGCCTCTGGCACCCGTGCCATAGGTTCGCCACCACTGTCCTACAAAGTGTTTCTGTTACTCTTAACTATTAAATTATGGTTGGAGAAATGCAGTTTGATCTGCTGTCTCTAAGTACAGAATTGTATTAAATATAAAAGGCACACATATACAACAAAAAATTACAATATAATAAAAGGATTCCCATATAGGACTTCATTCAGTTAATACCAAGACTTCTAATACTTTTGGAGGAAAGATTTTGAAGTATAAAAATATATTTTCATTTTTCTGTTTTTAAAAAATCTTTTGTTCAAATCCTGTGAAATAGCGATAAATTATTTAGCTTTTGGGTCATGAATCTGAGACTATTGTATAGCTTTCATCACCTAGCATTGCCACATCTTTGCATTTTCAAGATATGTGGAAGATACCAGCTAGGAAAAGCTTCTCAAATAGTATATACTGGTGATATAATATCAGGCAAATGATTTCGGTTTTGAAATGTTACTCAATAGCAAGCATTTCAACCTCCATGATAATAGTTAGGGCTTAAATTTAAAAAATCCCCTTTTTTCAATTATCTCCCTTTTCTTTTAGTGCAATAACCTTCAATATTTGATTGATCCTAAAAAAAGTGGAATCCTAAGTAGTCGCTGAGCCATTCTTACATTTGAAATAACAATAACTTAAAAATTCTTTTGAGTTCCCTATACATACAGCAACAGTAATTAGCTTTTGTGAAATGATAGATGTTGGTCCATTTATTATTATTATTATTATTATTATTATTATTATTATTATTATTATTATTATTATTATTATTATTATTATTATTATTATTAATGATGGAAGGGACTTTGGAGGTCATGTAGTCCAACCCCTTGCTCAGGCAGGAAACCCTATACCATTTCAGACAAATGGTTGTCCAGTCTCTTCTTAAAAACTTCCAGTGTTGGAGCATTCACAACTTCTGGAGGCAGGTTGTTCCACTGATTAATTGTTCTAACTGTCAGGAAATTTCTCCTTAGTTCTAGGTTGCTTCTCTCTTTGATTAGTTTCCATCCGTTGCTTCTTGTCCTGCCTTCAGAATGCTTTGGAGAATAGCTGGACCCCCTCTTCTTTGTGGCAACCCCTGAGATATTGGAACACTGCTATCATGTCACCCCTCTTCCTTCTCTTCATTAAACTAGACATACCCAATTCCAGCAACCATTTGTTAGTTTGATAATAGAAGATATTATGATGGTAAACTATATAAATATAACTGCAAAATTTCTGTGTAAGACAATTATTAAATATAAATTTTGATCTGATATTGTTTATTTATTACAGCTCTAAATAATACAACATATAAATGAGCTAACCTTTTTTCTAGGAGAGCCATCTAAAAAAAGAAATGTGGGGCATCTGCATTTTTATGGCTGCAGTTGACCTGGATGAGATGACCTTCACTTTTACAGAACTTCTGAAATGTTTAAAAATTAGGTATGTTTGTATCCACTTAGATTTCTATAATTATGCAATTATAGTAACGTCTGTTTAATGACATTAAAGAATAAATTTTATTTAGATTCATGATGAGAAGCCTTAAATGATCTGTATGAGTGTTCATAATCAGTAATTAGTAAATTACATGTTAAAATAGTAGGATTGGAGAAATTATTCATTTATACATATTCCTCACACTGTTTCCCTCTGGGATAAACGAAAGCATGTAGGGTCCAAAAAAAAGAGTAAAATCTAGTTAGCCAAAGAAATTAAAACCATGAGGTAAAGTAAAAGGAAAAATAACTAATACCACCATATCTCTTAATATCTTTCTGTCTTTGGATACTGTCCTTGCTCATTCATATACGACCTCGTAAATCACCATAATACTCATCTCTTTTTAAAGGATGTTATCAATACCATCCAACCAGAACTTTCTTAGTTGTTCCCTTCCTCTCAATCTATTCACTCATCCATTTCAGTTTTCATTTCATCATTACATTAAACATCTTTCTTTGTGCTTTCAATTAGCCTTATTCCACATGTTTCTGTGGCACACCTACATAATTCTTTTCTTTTTATTCCAAGCATCCTCAACATTGTCTTTCCTTACATTCATTTTTTATTCATTCTGTTGGGCAATTGTTTTATGAGGTACAATCAAAATACATAAAAAATAGTGAAACAACCAATTAAAATTAAAATAAAAACAAGTAAAAATAAGTAAAGATGGTAGCAAATATACATAGATACACTCTATTAACTGTCATAAAGCAGCGGCCCCCAATCTTTCTGGCTCTGTGGATTGGTGGGGGGACGACTGAGAGTGGTTTTGCACATGCCCACACTGCGCAAATGAAATTGCGCGCTTGCCCGCTGCTTGCACATCCCAGTTCCCAACAGTCTGCAGCCTAGCACCGGGCCATGGACTGGGGGTTGGGAACTCCTGTCATAAAGCCATCTAGCAGAATCTATCATGGGAATCCCAAGCTGGTTGAAAAAAATATATTTTAAAGGCCTTCTACAAGGCCAACAGAGTTGAGGCTAGTCTTTTCTGGGGGGGAATGATGTTCCATAGGGTGGGACCACAGCAGAAATAGACTTTCCTTCTAGGTCCTGCCCAACAGAACTCCCTGGTTGACAGGACACATAACATACCTCTCCTGTGGACCTGATGGGACAGATGTAAGTGGGGAGAAGCAGTTCCCTCAAATATCAAATAATTAATCTGTCTTAATATTTTTTCATCTGGAACCATACTTTTTCTCTTTTTTTCTTTCACTTCTTTCCTTTGCTTTTGTGTCCATGTATTTTCCAGATCCATTCTTGATGGTCCCCCCAAATGGCCTGTTTCATGTTTACAACCTCAAGCCACCCTTGTATCCAGCTCTAATTCTGTCAGACTTTCATCTGTTATACAGGTAGTCCTCGAGTTACGGCTGTAATGGAGCTTGCCCATTCCACTCATAACTCAAAAACTCGTAGAGTGAATCTCGTACTTCGAACAAGATCATTAAGATGCACGTGGCTCGTTAAGTGAACATGAGGTATCTCAGAGTGGGGAAGACCATGGAGGGCCTAATGATGGAACAGGCCCCCAAGGCCTCCTCGACCCACTAAGATACCTCATGCTTCCCCCTCCCTTCCTGCCCCGCCGGATTCACCTGGAAAAGATCCGTCTCCTCTCTGCCGCGGTTCCTGCTGCTGCCCGGATCTGAGGCTAGGGGATGCTTCCGAGTCCCTCCCACAGTCCGATCTGGGCTCCAGAGGCCTTTTCCAGGCTGTTGCCACCCAGATCTGAGGCCAGGGGACGCTTCCGGGCGCCCCCATGGCCCGCTTCCGCGCCCCCCGTGGCCCAATCCAGGCCCTTTTCCAGGCCACTGAGGCCAGGGGATGCTTCTGCGGCTCCCTGGAGCCTGATCCGGGCTCCGGAAGCCTTTTCCAGGTCACTGCCGCCCGGAAATGGGCCACCGGAGGGCTACGTAAGGGTCCCCTGGCCTCAGATCTGGGTGGCAGCGGCCTGGAAAAGGCCTCCGATGCCCCGATCCAGCCTCCAGAGGCACGTGGAAGCATCCTACAGCTTCGGTTCCGTTCTCTGTTGCAGAGGACAAAGGCCTAAAGTACCATGAGATCATGCGAGATCAGTAGCGTGAGATCTCGCCCCACTAATCTCGCGTGATCTTGCATTACTTTAGGTCTCTATTCTCTGCGAATGCACCGAAGGCCTGGAGCAGCCAAGAAAGTGAAGGATCTTGATCTTCGCAAGGTGAGTATTGAAAGCCTGGTGCCTAGGGAAACCCAGTGGGGGTGGGAAGGGAGGGAATAACCAAGGTGAATGTTGCGGTGTCACTGTTGTCGCTTGTAAGGGTGAACGACTGCCGTGGTGCGGCAACATTTGTAATTTCGGGACTTGCTCGTAAGCACTAGGGGGCGCTCATCATGTAACTTTGAACAAGCGTTAAGTGAACGCTCATAACTCGGGGATTACCTGTACTTCTAGATTTATATTCTGTAGGGATAGGTCTAAATGAATAAACCTGCCTTAAATGCTTGTATTCAAAACAAACCTACCAAAATCTAGTTCTTTCATTTTCTCTATACTCTGTCTGGATCATAAATTGTCACCAGTATAGATTTGTACCTTCGTGTATATCCACAACCTCAATGGCACTGATACTTTCTGATACATATTTTAGCTATTTTATTTATAATTCTACACTTTCAGTTCTTAGCATGTATTCATCAACTGCACTCTACAAAATCAGTTCATCTTCATACCTATTACAGCAGCGACAGCAGTGGACTGCCATTGCTTTGGGATTTCTTGGTCATCGCCATTCAGGTACTAGCAAAGTACTTAGATTTTTTTTGGATAGACATTACTGACTACAATAATAAATTACTCTTAGTTGATTGATAATATTTATTCAATCAGTAGTCAGCAACATTTAAAACTACAAAAACAAAGTAAAGCAAATAGATACAATAACATACTGGCAACTAAGAAAATAGTCTACAAAATAATATACATTCACTCTTCTATTACTATATTAATACAACTATAACCCAGATAATGTATATCTATTATTCATTATATACCGTGCTTCCCCGAAAGTAAACCATACTCCAAAAGTAAGCCCCAGCTGATTTTTGGGGAGTGGGTGGGCCTAATATAAGCCCTACCCTGAAAGTAAGCCCTAGCGTGGGGCAGGGTGAGTCGGCCCAGATCTTCCATGCGATAGCTGGAGCGCCCACCTGCCACCAGCCTACTAGGGCCCTTCGCCAGCGGCTGCCGGTGGAACCGACCACCGCTGGCCCTGCCCTCTCCATCCCACCATCTGCTTGCCTGTGGCTGCAATGAACCAAGCCCTCGATGAGCCCCGGCCTTCGCCTGCCCTGCCTGCTGGACCTACTGCTGCTGGGGCATTTCTCGGCCTCATCGGGTGCCGTGTGGCAGCCAAGCGGCTGCCCGTGCTGCTTCTGCCTCGCGGGGCTCTTTGCCCTCCCAGCTGCGCTGCTCTGGGCTGCCCTGCTGGGCTGCTCCTGGAGTGCTGGCCCACCACCGGCCTGCCAGGGCCATTCGCCAGCGGCCGCCAGTGGAACTGCACTGGCCACACCTCTGCCTTCGGGCTGCTTGAGCGTCAGCCTGCACACCTACTCGGTTCCTAAGCTAAGGGCTGGACCTGGCACTCTTCAGGCCCTGGCGTGCACTGCAGCTGTCATGCCAGCTGGGCTCTTTTGGCCTCTACCAGCTGCTCCCGCCGGATCGCCTTTTTCCCAGCCGGCTGCTGCCGCCACCACCATGAGGTGAGGCGAGGCAGGTGGCGGGGGTGGAGTTGCTTCCCTCCACCTGCCAGACACTTGCTGAAGCTGCACAGGGTAAGGTTGCCGCCCTCGCCCAGATGCCCTTGCCTCCCCGAAGCGTTTTTTTACTAACCTGCTTCAGCTGCATTGTGTTTCTCTGTTTGCTTCTCAGCCTTCGCCACGTGTTTGTGGGACAAAAAAAAAAATTCAATCAGACTTTCTAACTTTGTGAGATCTCGCAAGAAGTTAGAAAGTCTGATTGAACTTTTTTTTTGTCCCACAAACACACGGCAAAGGCTGAGAAGCGAACCACCACGGCTGAACCAGTCCACCACCACGCTCTCGCTGCCGCGTTGCTTCTTCACTCCATGTACAGGCCCTGCCCCACCCCCACGCGCTTTTGGCCTACTGGTATTGGTACCAGCAAAAAGTAAGCCCTCTCCGAAAGTAAAACCTAGTGCTTGCTTCAGAGCCCAAAAGAAAGAAAGAGAGGATCTTACTTTCGGGGAAACACAATATATATATTTGTGTGTGTGTGCGTATAAAGAGAGATATAGATATAGATAGATATAGATTAGAGAGAGAGAGAGAGAGAGAGAGATTATATATCTCCTATAATATGTTGCTTAAGTCCAAATGTTACATTTAAAGTGTGATTATCTTGAACCAATTTTGTCTTACTTTTCATTGCAACATCACAAAATTTAGCTACTCACATATAATGAATGTTTTTAGATTTTGGAGAAGGTGGTTCACATAAAATGTATCTAGTCTCCCAGGGAATTCCTCCATTAGGAGCAAAATGGAAATACACCTGAACTTTATAATATACGGTAAAACCTCTGAAAGTTGACCATCCAAGGGACTGAAGGAAAGTGGTCAATATACGGAGGTGGTCAACCTACGGAAATGTACATATGCCTCATTTATACAACTTTTATTAGAGAATGTCATACAGAAACACTCATAGTGAAAACACAGGAAAATCATTCATACAATACTCTATCATACAAAATCAATACATTTACCTATGTATTGTTTTCTCATGGCTTGTTCTTTCTAAAAAGAAGGCAATTTTAATCTTTTTTTTATTCTTTTTATTAAGGTAAACGAGAAAGCTCTCTCAACACTGGGTATACCACTCAGCATACCTGGGCATTTTCCCCACGGCAAATGACTTTAACTGCGTTATCAAATGACTGACATCCTCTTCTTTCGAAATATCTGCAATTTCTGTGTCCTCATTTAATTCTTCACTTAATTCTTCTGCTTCATCAGTTGCTTCCAGTACTTTTCCGCTGAGTTGTACCTAGGTCAATACTGATTGGAAAATTGCTTCTGGGTCAGGTTCATTGCAGATTGCCACGTCATCATCCATTGCAACAATATCTTCAAAATCTACTCCCTCGAATTGCAACATGGGAAGTGAGCTGCCTAACAGGGCTGCAACATCTTGCTCTTGGGTTGTAACAAATCCAGCTTTCTTGAAACACTTCTGTGTTGTTTCAGGCTGAACTTTATTCCAAGCAGAACTAATCCAGAGAACAGCATCCAGAACAGTAATAAAACAGATGATTTGGCTTCTGCAGACGAACCATAGGTTTGGGTTTTAGCAATGACCCACTGCAGAAGCTGGGCTTGGTAGTGCATTTTGAATGTTTTGATTATGCCTTGGTCAAGAGGTTGAATTTTTGATGTAGCGTTTGGAGGCAAAAATTTCAGTTTCACATTTGAAAGATGATTCAGTTGGGGGTGGCTAGGACAATTATCCACTACAATGAGAATGGATCATTTCTCGGTCAATACTTCTTTCTTTTCTTTTTTTTTATACAAGTTTTATTAATTTTTCACATTTTTACATCCAAGTACTTAGGAAGCAGCGTGGTGATAGGGTAATCAATAGTCCAATAACAAAATCATTCATGTATATCTCAGGTTACATCAATAAAGGTTCCCTCTCTATTTCCCACAAATATTATATCATATTCATATTAATGGATTTCTAGCTAAAGCTCAATCAATCAATACATTTGTCAATAACATTTTGGTTATACATATCCAAGTCCTGTTTTTAGGTTTTATTTAATTCCAATTAGCATATTCCAATTTAGCCTTTTATAACCAATGTTTAAGCTTCGGATAACCTTAATTTCCCTCATTTCATTATAAGATAATTAACGTAACTAAAATACACATATTATTCCAGAATTTACCTTCTTACTTTATTGACAGATATATTCTGTTTCCCATCCTATAACTCCTCATTTAGTAACAAAATATCTTTCATTGTCACAAATCTATTTCCATATAACAAAGTTATAATCTAACAGTTAATTTTAATTTCCATTATAAATCTAAATCCTAAATATTAAAGCAATCATTGTCTCTAAAAAGTTGCTTAACCCATTAGGTGGATTTCTAAATCCCATTTTTAAATCTAACTCTGGCTTTCTTTTTGTGCCAGGCAGGTTTCCATGCCAGTGCCTTTAAAACCTCGGATGTGTCTCCCTTCATTCCCACACGTGTTGTTTGAATCAAGGGAGAACATCCAGTTATCAATCTTTCAAAAGAACTGGCCCCTTTGTAGTTATTAGGTTGTTGCCCCAATAATTCAAATCTTCAGGTTTGGTTTGAAATGTTTATCATCGGTTCAGTCTGGTCCTCTTCTTCTTCTTGCAGTTTCGTCTGAGTAGAATAAAAGGTCATATCCGGTGTTGTAATTGTTGTTTGGTTATCTAAATTGTCTAAGTTCTCAATGTAGCTTGTTTGTTGATCAATTCCTGTTGCGTTTGGAGTTACAGGTACTGTAATTAAAGTCAGTGTTTGAATATAAGTTCTCAGTAGATTGTATGTGTTGTGTAAAATCCTCTTTGATGTTAAATTGTTCCTCTTCTGTTATTTTTTGACTTGTAGGTTGATCGGTTTGAGTCTGGGGTTCAATTTGTAGTTTTGTGAAAATGTCCTTGGCTTTCACTCCTGTGTTCATTAGCTCAGTAGCTTCAAGGATTTTTTCAAGGATAAGTTTATAATTAAGTTGTGGATAGGGTTCCTCCATTTCCATGGTGATTAGAGATAGTCCTTTAGTGGAGGGTATGTTTAGTGAGAATCAGCCATTGTCCACCTCCACACTTTGTAAAAATAATTATCACCACCCAGCTGTTTCCACTTCTTATCTTTTTTGATAATATGAAGGGCAAATCAAGGGAGTCAACAGGCACAATTGAAAAAAATTTCAGTTGCTATGCCAGGTTTTGCCACAAGATGTCCCCAGCAGACCACAAAATCTTTTCCCAGATGCCAAATAGCCTTTTATTCAGTTAAAAAAAAGAAAAAACAAATATTTTCCAAAGTTAATAGTTAAAGAAGATGTTAAGTCTCTATAATAGGAGGTTTTGGGGCCCCAAGGTATCCGCAAAACAAAAATCCAGTTATTTAATTGTTGAGGTTAGTTGTTCTTTTCTTTTCTTTCCAAAATTTAAATTCCCAAGTATGCAAACGCCGCTGTATTGAGAGCGGGGAAAAAAGTTTCAAGGAGCTTTCACAGGAAGGTGGTTAGGGAAAAAGAAAGGTGAAGAAGGGTCTCACCCAAATCCTCCACGGTGCTTCGTTATGCTTAGTTGTTATTTTGGCTTTCGGCTGGTGCGACTTGATGATCGGCCATGTTGATGGCCGATCTTTTCTTCATCGGTCCTGAGGAGCTGCCTTGGATCAAATGGAAGGGCTGCCGCCCTTCCGCGATCTAGCGAGGGGCCTCCCCAACGGTGGTCGCCCCTCCAGGGCAACTTTCGACCCTTTCCAGGGTCTTCCGACGAGGGGAAACCGAACGGCGGAGAGAGGGCTCTCCCCGCGCGTCCGAAGGCACCGTGATCCGGAACCGGAAGCCTCAGTCAATACTTCTTATCCACTCCTTAAATAGGGCACCAGTCATCCATGCATATTTGTTAGAGTTCCAGGTGATGGGAGGTCTTTGGGTTGCAGGTTCTTGAATGAGTGTGGCTTTGCCGACTTACCAATCACCAAAGGTTTTCGCTTCTCTCCGGTTAAGCTAGTGCACAGCAGAACTATGAAACATTCTTTAGAAAGCTTTCCACTCTTACATTTGTCACCCCTCATAACAAGACTCCTGTCAGGCATTGCCTTGAAAAAGAGTCCACACTTGTCAGCGTTAAAGATGTCATCATCTTTGAAGCCACTGGCGAAGTCCGGAAACTTTTCAATGAACTCTTCAACAACTTCTACTGGAACTCCATCAGATTCGCCACACAATACTTTCTGGGAGATCTCATATCACAGTTTAAATTTCTCGAGCCAGCCACTTGATGCTTGGAAATCTGATACTCAAGCTCGTTTGCAAACTTTTTAGCAATTTCTTGTTCCGTCATCTTTCTTTGGCTACTGTTTTCTAGAAAACGTAAAAGTTCAACCTTCTTCAATGTCAATTCTTTCAATTCCTTCCTTTTTGCCATCATGACTCAACTTGCATAGAGAAAAGACAAAAAAGTAAAACCTGGTTTTTTCTCACATGACTGCTTCGTAATTGTACCTAAACATTGTTTGCTACACTTTAAAACTGCTCTTTCTTTCTTTCTTTCTTTCTTTCTTTCTTTCTTTCTTTCTTTCTTTCTTTCTTTCTTTCTTTCTTTCTTTCTTTCTTTCTTTCTTTCTTTCTTTCTTTCTTTCTTTCTTTCTTTCTTCTTTTCTTCTTTCTTTCTTTCTTCTTTTCTTCTTTCTTTCTTTCTTTCTTTCTTTCTTTCTTTCTTTCTTTCTTTCTTTCTTTCTTTCTTTCTTTCTTTCTTTCTGGTTAAATCCATTGTAAATCGCACACTGTTGTTGGCACTTTGCTTTGATGGCCGCCGCAAAGTAAAACGAGTAAAATGGGTTGTATATGTCTGTTGTGCATGTATTTGTTTCATTTTACCATTGGCTATTTTTTTATCAATCCTGAAAAAGGAAAAAAATTGAAGTGGGAAAAATTTAAATCTTTGTGCAATTTCTATTATGAAATGAATCCATAATTATTGTTGTTAAATTGCCGAATCAACGTCCAAAAGTATTGTATTCTTTGATATTCTTTTTGAAAGAAATTCATTGCTACCAATTCTGCATTTCACTTTTCTTGCCCTTGGTGCAGACTAGACTCAACTGGTCAAGTTATATATAAAGAATAAATTAATACCTTGTGTCAAAGTCCAGATGGTCAAGATACAACATACAGAGGTGGTCAGTATAGAGAGGTTGGTTGTCTATTGTGTGCATATAGTATATGTCCAGTCTACGAAAATTAGGAAAACTTAGGGAGGTGGTCAGTTATGGAGGTTTTACTGTAATTGTATTTGTTAGGGCTTGAAAACATCAGACATGAGACAGATGGTATATTAACAGAAAATATCAGACATGAGAACAAAGTCACTGTTATAATATGCAACATAATTTCATAGAAATGGGAAAATATTACGCTTAATTTAGTAAATGTTAGAAATGAATGATTTGGTTGCTCTCTTTTCTATTTTTTTTTGCAGTGTATGCAAATTTCTGCACTTGATTAAAGAAATAGATGTCAACATGGATACAATTAGTGCTAAAATGGACTGTACTATATCACGTCTGAAAATAAAATATGATACACTATTTGCACTCTACCAGAAGTTTACAAGGTAAAATATCTATTGCATTAGAAATTTAGATTTCTTTAAAAAGTAGTGGTTTGCTTAAGCACTACTTAAATATATGTAATGAAATGGCTTTATTTATAGTTGCTGGTAAGAAAACCAGGACAAATGTTTTTAATATTATTGCTGTGAAATTTAAAGGTTATCGTTTGAATCAGAACCAGGAATCACATGATTGTTCCAGTTTTATAATATTTACAATTGTTAAAAAAGGAAACTTGTAGTTTAATCCTGAATTTTCTGACTTATTAACACCATCTAATGTATATGTGAAAAAGAAACTATTATAAGGGATATTACTGAGTTCCAAGTTGTTTTTCCTTTGGGGTTAAAAAAATAAATAAAATAAGTACTGTATGTGAGGGAAATCCAATCAGTAACAGTTTCTATGGTACAAGTTTTAATATACTTTAAAAAGTTATCATTTTAAAAGAAGCTTGGCAAAGGCCAAGGCAAGTACTAAAAGATTATATAAACTGTTTAACTATAATTATCCAGATATCTTGACCCCCATAGTGAAAATGTTCAGGGCAAAAATAACCCCAATGCTGATTTATAATGTGGAATTGTGGAGCCTTACAAAAGCTACCTTAATAGAGACCTATTTTTTAAGAAGCTTACTGGGAACTGACAACACATCAGCTCCTGTGGTCAGAGCTGAAACAGATATCCATTCCATACATAGACAGTCAATAATTAAAGTTTTCACACATTGGCAGAGGATCCTTTCAATGGATTCTGATAAGCTACAGGTTACCCAAATACAGGTAGTCCTTATCTTATGACTCCAATTGAGCCCAATATTTCAGTTGCTAAGTGGGACAGTTGTTAAGTGAGTTTTGTCCCATTTTATTACATTTCTTGTCACATTGTTAAGTGAATTACTGCAGTTAAGCTAATAACACGGTTTGTCAGGTGCACCTTCATGTCCTGCCATTCTGTTGGGAGAGAGGAACGTTGGCATATTTGGGATGCTTTCGCAACTGCTCAACACATGGCCTGTTGTAAGAAAATCTTTAGAGGAGGCTCATGATGCGTATAAGAAGCAGGCTGACAAAAAATGTGTGGAACCTAAAGCCTTCCTTGTCGGAGATCATGTCTATCTGTCCACCCACTACCTACAGTCTCTGCAACCATCAAAGAAGGTAGGGCCCAAATATGTGGGGCCCTTCTCCATTAAACCCATCATCAATCTAGTAACTGTAGAATTAGATTTGCCCAAGCCCCTTCGACAGGTCCACCCTGTGTTCTATTGTAGTTTGTTAAAACCCGAGGTTATTTCCTCCTGCCGACTTGAACTGCCACCACCCCCTGAGCCATTAATGATTAAGGGGGAACATTGTTCTCTTCTACAGGACTAATATTGCTGTTCAGGGGGACAGAATAATAATAATAACAACAACAATAACAATAATGAAAATAAAATAATAGAGTTGAAAGGGACCTTGGAGGTCTTCTAGTCCAACCCCCTGCTCAGGCAGGAAACCCTATACCATTTCAGACAAATGGTTGTCCAGTCTCTTCTTAAAAACTTCCAGTGTTGGAGCATTCACAACTTTTGGAGGCAGGTTGTTGACTCCCTCTTCGTTGTGGCAACCACTGAGATATTGGAACACTGCTATCATGTCACCCCTAGTTCTTCTCTTCATTAAACTAGACATACTCAATTCCAGTAACAATTCTTTATATGTTTTAGCATGTCAGGTCCACCTTCGTGTCCGGCCATTCTGTTGGGGAGGGAGGGACGTTGGCATATTTGTGATGCTTTCGCTTTGCTGTAATGCTTGGGAATTAGGAGGATTGCCTTTGGAGAGGAAGCAGACTTCCTCCCAGCTGGTTCCAGCCTGGTTCCAAGGCCATCGTGCCCTGAGAGTGACCTATTATCTGCCTAGCACCTCAGCATTCTCAAAACATCTTTGTGGCATCATATTGGCTGCTAGTGGACTAGTCGGGGGGTTAGGACTTGGGGGAAATTAAAGAATAGCTGTATGCTTTGCGCAGCACCTTCAGATTCTGCCTGACTTTCCTGCAACCACTTTCTCTCAGTAAAAGTTCTTTTGATTCAACCACATGGATTCAAGAGTTTTACTTTCCTGAGGGATCATCAGGGGCCAGTCCTTACATGGTTCTTAAGTGAATCTTGCTTCCCCATTGACTTTACTTGTCAGAAGATTGCAAAAAGTGATCACATGACCCCGGGCACTGCAACCATTCTAAGTACATGCCAGTTCTCTGATAGTGAATGTTGGTTTTATTGTATTCTTTTTATAATACAATATTTTTACTATAAGTTTTGTTATTTTATATTGTTTATCACTTAATTTTTAAATAAGTGGTTTAAAAATATTTTAACGTGAACATACATTGATGGATGTAATATGAGATATAATATGATAAGAGTTTTGCTTTTTTTAATTTGATAACAGTTAAGTGTTTACAACTTTTTTCTTATGCTCTGAAGACTGCCAGATCATCTCGAGAATATAATCAGCAAGGGCCCTTCCTGTTGAATTCTGAACCCTGAGGTCTGCTCCCTGAATTTCTCAAAAATGTTAAATAATCCCATTTTGCATCGGCCCAATTTCACTAAAAATACTTTTGCTACTATAATTAGTTCTGATTAACCCCACAAGAAAACAATCTCCTCTAAGATATTATAAATATATTAAGGTGAAATTTCAGATTTTATAAGCAGATGTGTTCATTTCTGTTGCTTTTAGGACTTGTGAAATTATCTGCATTGACGAGCCCAATGATCAGTAAGTTTGTTTTCATAGAATAAAAATGGCTATTATTATTATTATTATAAAACTTATTATTTCAAATATTCAGGCAGCACAATGGGTAAGGACAGGTGGGTGAGCAGATAAGTGTAGGGTTGTTAGCTGATTTTTTCTTTAAATGACAAAGAATGATTTTAAATGTTACCTTTATAATTAGTGATGGAGAGGTAAGAATAATTTTAAGAAATACTTTCACCATAATTACTTGAAATAAGTTCAGATAACTTGAAATAAGTTCAGAAGATAGACTAGGAAATATAGCTATTGATCCAAGCTGATGTTATAAGAAAGTGAAAACTATTGCTCCTATTTTGAATTTTTATGAGTTCTGATAAAGTTAATAGGAAGGCAGTCATGTTGTTTACTTTTATTGATATCGTGTAATGTTAACATTTTTCCTAAAAATGTAAATGAAATATTCCTATTTAACTATTTTTTTTGGCTGAAAAGGTCTATGCCATGCAAAATATGGAGCCACTATATTTACAATTGCTTTAAAAGGTCAAATGTGAAATCTTACTGTGTTTTATTTGTAGAACTTGTGCTGAAATAAGTTCTTGCTTATTTATAAAACTCTGCTGGATTATGTTTCTTTTGGCAAAAGGTATGGATGTTTAAATCATTTATTATTACATGGGATTTACTTCATTTCAAATTGTGTTTATAACTGAAATAATAATTTGATTAGCAAAGTATTTTGGGAACTTTTGATTTAATATTGGTTCAAGACAATAAAAACAAATAATAGTTAATATTATTGAGTGATATTATAATATATTTAAAATCTATATTTATTCTGAGATCTCAAAGGATTTTAAGTGACAGCGTTCCCTCATATAATTTCTATAATAAAAATGTTTGGCAATAAGAAAATGACTTTCCCTGTGTCATCCAACGAGTTTCATGGTCTAGTAGAACTTGAACTTCATTTTCTCTGTTCCAATCCAACATTTTAAACAACGCATTATAGTGGCTCACTATTCTGGTAGAACAGAGATAAGGATTAGCTTATCAGTTTAACTGAGCAAAAGAAAGAGGAATATATTTAATATTTTTACCAGCTGAAATTCAGTATTCCTCTACTTATTTTTTATTTATTTCTATCTCACCTTTATTATTTTTACAAATAAGGCAGCAAACACATCCAGCACACCTTCCTCCTGTTTTCCCCACAATAACCCTGTGAGGTGGGTTGGACTGAGAGAGTGACTGGCCCACAGTCACCCAACTGGCTTTCATGGCTAATACAGACTTAGAACTCAGGGTCTCCTACTTTCTAGCCTAGTGCCTTAACCACTAGACCATACTATTACCAACATTTAATGAATTTTAGGGCTTCCTCTGAACTAGGGGAGTACAGGAGAAAAAGACCAAATAATTATTTTATAATGGCTTTGATGAACATTTCAAAAGAGAAAGTCTTATTTTATAAAGATTTATATTCAGCACAAATATTTTATTTAATATTTCAGGGAAAATACTGCAGATGGAAGATGATTTGGTTATCTCTTTCCAGCTTCTGCTGTGTGTTTTTGATTATTGTATCAGACAATTACCCCTTGCACTACTGAAAGAACCATATAGTAAGGATTTAATATGTTTTATTAACAAATATAATGATAATGACTATATTAAAATAGTTATAACAGTTCAAAAATGGTATCCTGTCTTATACATTTTATAGCTGTGTTTTCATTTCAACTATCACTTTCTTCTACTTTTATTCTGTTTTAACCCATTTGTGTCAGGCGCAAAAGATCAGATCCACACATGGTCCAATTAAACTGATTTATTGTTACTCATGTCTATGTGCAGGAATATTCTCAACTAATAAATAGTATCTGCTAGGAGTAAGATAAGGGTCAACTGAATTAAAGGGGGATTGGCCTTAGTCCGCTTGTGGCTACGTAGAGATTCTAGGCTGAGTGCTCTTTTTTAACTTCGTCCCCAGGTTTTGACATTCCTTGGACTACAATTTGATATTTAATTGCGATATAGCACTTTTTCATTTAATGATCTAAAACAGCAGGCCCAAATAGAAATTTTTAAATTTTAATAATGCTTTATTAATGAAAATTAATACATTATTGTATATTTTATTTTAGCCCATGCAAGTATATGAACTGGTTTAGTATTATATTTTTATCATGCTGGACAAAAAGATACTTGTCTGTTTCTTTTACATCTCTTTGTAATGCTAATGGTGATTATAAAAAGTGGAGAACTGGAAAGACATTACCAAATCCAAAGAGAATAAACATTCCTATATTTATTTTTTTCCAGAAGTAAAAATGAAACAAATTTCTTATATTCTCATTACAGAATGGAAGATATACTTGTATTTTGTAAACTAGTCTTAAAAATGCTGGAATATCATGTTTTGATTTATATAGGGATGACCAATCAAAGACTACAGTATTGGTCTGAAGTTGCTACTGTATCTGAACATTAAAGTATGGTAGATACAGCTGATGGGAGTTCAAAAGGCAATATTCAGAAGGCCACAAGTACTTCACTTATTAATATTCCTCTGAAAACATTTTTATTTACAGGTAATCCTCGACTAACAGCCATTCATTTACTGACAGTTTGAAGTTACAACAGCACTGAAAAAAGTGACTTATGACCGTTTTTCACACTTAAGACCATTGCAGCATCCCCACTGTCATGTGATCAAAATTGGGATGCTTAGCAACTGATGCATATTCATATTTAGAACCAAGAAAGGTTATAAAATGTTGCAAAACTTACTTGACAACTGTCTAACTTAGCAACAGAAAACTTTGGCTCAATTGTTGTTAGTCAAGTAGTACCTGTATTTATTTTATTTGATGTGTGCCGTTGTGCCCACAGTAAAAAAAATGACAATAAAGGTTATCTTATTAAATTTATTTGCCACCTATCTCGGTTTAAAGCTACTCTGGATGGTGCTTTAAAATTTTTTATTTAAGGATACATTTAACTAGATGTGTCTCATTCTAATCTGTAGTTCTGTGGATATTCCAGTGATCTCCTTAATACCATCTATCCAAATTATCTATTATCTTCCTCTTCCTCTACTTAGTAACATACTGTGTAAGGGTTAGAAGCAGTGGTGGGATTCAAATATGTGAACAACCGGTTCTCTGTATGGATGCCGCTTCTGGAAGTCCATTCTGGGCCTGGGCAACAAAAAATTAGCTACCGGTTCTGCCGAAGTGGTGCGTACCGGCTGAATCCCACCACTGATTAGAAGGGATCTGGGAAAACATCTAGTCCAGTACAAATTTCAGTACTACAGCATTTCTCATACATGGCCATTCAGCCTTTATTTAAACATATTCACATCTCCTAAGGAACTTTGTTTCCATTTTTTTCTTAATATGAAACTTAAATGTGTTTCCTTGTGACATAAATTCATTGTTTCTTGTCCTGTCTTCTGGAGCAACTCTTGATAACTCTGATTGCCCTTCAGACACTTGACCATCTTGTCTTATAATCTTCTCCCACCCAGGTTAAACATATGTTTTTCCTTCAACTGCTCCTCATAGGCTTTTTCTTCCAAGCTCCTTATCATCTGGGACACTCCACTCTGTCAGTGGCCTACTTAAGATATGCCTAGAACTGATGGCAATATTATAGGTGTGACGTAATGCAATCTAAAATTGGGGAATGGGAAAAAAACAGGAAGAATTGCTAATGGGAATAGGAGTGCAACAATATATATATATATATATGTTTTCGTAGATTTTCACGGGTACGGGTATGCAGGTCTTGGCGTATTCGGGTCTTTTCCCGTGTAAGATTGAGAGTGTCTTGGCGACGTTTCAACGAGGTCCCACTCGCCATCTTCAGGCTGGTGTCTTCGGCTTCGTGCTTGTGCGAGCAAAGTGTGATCGGAGCTGCCATCCTTCTATAAATACTGGAGGGGGTGTGTGGCATGTTGGCTTTGTAGCTGTAAGCGGGTTGGTTGGCTGCGTTGTTACATCTTGATTGGAAGATGGAATTGATGTAAGCAAATTAGCTGATGTAGCTGTAAGCGGGTTGGTTGGCTGTGTTGTTGCATCTTGATTGGAAGATGGAATTGATGTAAGCAAATTAGCTGATGTAGCTGTAAGCGGGTTGGTTGGCTGTGTTGTTACATCTTGATTGGAAGATGGAATTGATGTCAGCAAATTAGTCAGTTGTTTGGTAACATCCTGTGTGGCTGAGGTGCTGGCTGTGTGCCCATTGTTCTTTTGTACCTGGGTAATGGGCTGTGTGGTAACATTCTGAGCTCTATTGTAGTGATATCCTGAGTCCTGTGTTGCCACATCATGGGAGGTAGGCTGCATTGTAACATATTGAGCCTTTGCGATGTAACCTCCTGAGTTCTGTGATGTAATGTCCTGAGTAGATGGCTGTGATGTAGCATCACGGGCTTTGGTTTGGCTCCGAGTTTGCGGTCTGGCCATGTGTTTATGGTGTGTGTCAGTTTGCTTTGTGTGGGGGTCGGCGGGGGGTGCAGCAGTTGGTGATGTCACCGTGGTGTGGATTCTGGATGATGGTTGCATTTCGTCCATGGGATGGGTTTGGGTTTGAGTCTGGTGAGGGTGATTGGTGGTGGAATTTTGAAGGTACCAAATTAATCTCCAAAACTGAACACTTCAACAAGAGAATAATTATGGAAGCCATCGAAATAGAGAAACACCCCCACAACATGAATAAACGTGACGATACCTCCCGCCTACCAGACATCTGGAAACTAGCCCTAGTCAGCAAACGAGTCCCAACCACAAAAACCGACACCGGACCCAGAACAACACAGGACACCACCACCAATCACCCTCACCAGACTCAAACCCAAACCCATCCCATGGACGAAATGCAACCATCATCCAGAATCCACACCACGGTGACATCACCAACTGCTGCACCCCCCCGCCGACCCCCACACAAAGCAAAGTGACACACGCCATAAACACATGGCCAGACCGCAAACTCGGAGCCAAACCAAAGCCCGTGATGCTACATCACAGCCATCTACTCAGGACATTATATCACAGAACTCAGGAGGTTACATCGCAAAGGCTCAGTATGTTACAACGCAGCCTACCTCCCATGATGTGGCAACACAGGACTCAGGATATCACTACAATAGAGCTCAGAATGTTACCACACAGCCCATTACCCAGGTACAAAAGAACAATGGGCACACAGCCAGCACCTCAGCCACACAGGATGTTACCAAACAACTGACTAATTTGCTTACATCAATTCCATCTTCCAATCAAGATGTAACAACACAGCCAACCAACCCGCTTACAGCTACATTAGCTAATTTGCTTACATCAATTCCATCTTCCAATCAAGATGCAACAACACAGCCAACCAACCCGCTTACAGCTACATCAGCTAATTTACTTACATCAATTCCATCTTTCAATCAAGATGTAACAACACAGCCAACCAACCCGCTTACAGCTACAAAGCCAACATGCCACACACCCCCTCCAGTATTTATAGAAGGACGGCAGCTCCGATCACACTTTGCTCACACAAGCACGAAGCCGAAGACACCAGCCTGAAGATGGCGAGTGGGACCTCGTCGAAACGTCGCCAAGACACTCTCAATCTTACACGGGAAAAGACCCGAATACGCCAAGACCTGCATATATATATATGTGTGTGTGTGTGTGTGTGTGTAGGTCTTTGGTAATTCGGGTTTTCTCCCGCGTAAAATTGGAAGTGTCTTGGCGACGTTTCGACGAAGTCTCATTCGTCATCTTCAGGCTGGTGTCTCTTCAGCCTCATGCTTCTAGGAGCACGAGGCCGAAGAGACACCAGCCTGAAGATGACGAATGAGACTTCGTCGAAACATCGCCAAGACACTTCCAATTTTACGCGGGAGAAAACTCGAATTACCAAACACCTACATACAAACACCCGTGAAAACCTCAGAAAACAAATATATATATATATATATATATGGACAAAGAGATTCTCTTCACATATTGCTCTTCATCCCTCTGAGAAGATGCTATAAATAATGTGGGAACCATTTGGTGTAGTGTGAAAAAGAAGGAAGCTTTGTAGAGGGAAAGAAGCAACTGGGGAAAATCGCTTCTCTGCCCTTTTCCTCCAAAGAAGAAACTCTTATCAAATATCTCTACAAACTGAAGGATTCACTCTATTCCTAGAGAGATGTGGACTAAACCATTAGACTTTTTCAGTTTGGTATAAGAATTCAGACCTTAAGCCAAAATTTGTTAAGTTTTGAGGAAGGTATTTCACATAGAAAGGACAGACATCTTTTGAAATTTTTTCATGAACTAAATTATATTTTATTTATGGATTTGTTGGTTTTTACTTTCCTTCAGGAGCTTAAGAAAATATCCCCCTCTTCACATTTTTCCCCACAACAGTCCTATCATGTAGGCTGAGCTAAGAGTGACCTGCCCAAAAATCATTGAATAGGCTACTGTGGTTGAGAATGGACTAGATTTTCTTGATGCATGTCCCAAACTTTATGACCTATGCCACACTGACTCTCATTTAATAGTTTGGGAAGCACCCAGCCTGGCAAGGAGGAGAGCTTAAGCATGTGTGGGTCTACCTATTCGCGCCTGACAGTTTCTGATCTAGTAAATAAATCCTTTTTTGTATACTTGAAAGCAGTTTTTAAACTTTGCTTATTATTTTGAAATAATCATTTACAATAGGCGAACAATTGGCTTCTTTCCATAGAATCTGTAATTGCAGTATCTGGTAATGGCTCATCTCGTACAAGTAGACAAAGTCAGAATAGAAGTACAAGAACATCAAAAACTGATACAGACATCAAGGTTATTGAAGAGCTCTGTAAAGAGTATGATTGTAATTTGGATGAGGTAAGAGTAGAATTTTTAGAATTTTGTATTTTTAATAGAAAATATTTTTTATTTTAATTTATTTTGCCAAGTTTTACTGAAAGAAATACAAAAAAATGAAAAAAGAAATATACAAATAGTCCTACAACCATTCGGTTGGTGACTATTCCAAGTTATAGCGGCACTGAAGGAATGACGGTTATGCCTGATCCTAGGAGTCCCTCACATATCTTCCCACATCCTTGTGCAACCTCTCCAATTCTCCCTTACAGCCTTTTACCATGATAGAAATGGTCTTAAAATTGGGTCCAATGACTTAATGAATAGTTTTATAATGGCATTGTTTCACAATCAAAATTCTGATCTGAATTGTTATAAGTCGAGTACTTGTAGAACATTTTGCCTATTATATAATATAATCTACACTAATAGTGTCCCATGATTAATTTATTATTACAGATTCCCAAATGCTAATCCTAAATAAAAATAAATCACTTAGGATTTCACTAGCTAAATTGAAATTATTTTATGATAATTATAATTGACTTTATATTTTATCAGCTATGGAATATGAATGAAAATTCAGCAGGGTATCAGTTTTTGTAGGCTTTCTTGAAAAAATTCTTTTTATTTCCATTAAGGTGTTGGAAATTGCTGGGGTCCATATAATAGAAAGGGTGTTCATTTCTGGATTTTTAAGTAGCTGACATGTTCGGACCCTGTTGGTTCTATATTTTAATGAATAATTAACTTTATGGAGGTTGTGAATATTCAACTTTTTGAAAAAATTCTGCAGTATTTTTTCCCAGCCTATATTTTCATTATACTTTTTTGTTCAAATTCCATGATTTTTAAATTTATTTATATATTTATTTACATCCTAGCTTTATTTAATTTTTTTACAAATAACAAGTCGGCAAACATATCCAACACACTTTCTTCCTCCTATTTTACCCACAACTGCAACCATGTGAAGTGAGTTGAGCTGAGATCACCCAGCTACAAGGTGGATAATAATCGATGATTTTTTTAAAAAAACCAAAAAAAACCACGGATTTTTTTTATTTGAATCAGATTTTTTTTTATTTTTATCAAATTTATTTTAATAAAATGTTTTTGGAGTAAAAATCTAAAGATAGTTTTCTATTTAAGATACATTAATAATTTAATTTATTCAGCATGAAATGGAGCTTAGTTATGTAGCATGAGACTGTATATGCTGCAATAATTACATTTTTGGTAAACTCATTCAATGAATCCAAGCTCTGCAAGTTGAGATAACATGCATTGCATCGATGCATTCACACAATTTCACAGTAACCATGACATAAATCATAAAGCAAAGTTCAGGAATATTCCTTTATCCCATTGTTTTGCAAATCTATGTACACTACAAACTGTATGATTGTTTGAAGAGAATTGCATCTGTACCAGGCTCTTAAGTGTTTTAATTAAATAAAAGAATTTGAGAAGTTCTCCAACTAAGTGTGATTAACATATTAACCTAAAATTGGTTCTGATATTGCTGTTTTACTAACCTGACAGATTATTATTCTAAATAGGAAATCTTCATTTTGTTTGCAAATAATAATATTAAAGATTCTAACTACCAGCAAGAATGAGTCCTTATATTTAAAGAGCACCTGTCATTTCAGATCCATCAAGGCATGTACTTAATAACCACATTATTCACTTAACGACTACAGTGACTTGCTTAATGACTGCAATAAAAAGTGTGGTAAAATCAGATTCAGTCATGTGCCGACTTGACATACAATTGCAATCACTTAAGACCAAAATTTCAGGTTCAATTGTCATAAGTCAAGGACTACCTGTAGATATCTTTCATAATACGGTAGCATCTGATATATATGTTGTTAATATGGATGTAATAAAGTTTTATTCTTTGCTGTCATTACTTTGTAATAGAATCAGTAAAACTAATCTTGAAACATGCTGTGAACTTAGTTTTCAGGTGGTAAAACAGCAGAAGGTACTCCAGAAGAAGATTAGTCTCTTTTTATGGTCAAACCTTATGCTAATCAATCTTGCATATATCTGCTTAGGACAGTTCATACAAATGACATGTCCTAAACCTTATATTTTTACAGGCATGTTATGCTAAACTAAATGTAATTCTAGATAACAAGTCTGTCAGATGTAGCAATGTCTTCATGCTACTAAATATAATAGTAAATCACATACATTTTTATACCATTTTATACATGAAAAATGACACTCATGACACTGATTCTCTTTTATAATTTTAGGTGAAAAATGTTTACTTTACTAGCTTTATTCCATTCCTGAATTCAATGGGTATTACAGCGTTCAGAGGACTTCCAGAGGTAAACCTAAATTAATTTGAAAATCTGTTTGCCATTATGAATCCTTGATCTGATTTTGATAATTAGAAACTTGTCCCTTGATAGACTTTTCTAATAGTGAAATGCTACTTAGCAGTTTATTAATACTTTTTATGAATATAGATATATTTGAATGTCACATGACACAAAATCAGTGATTCTTAAACTGTTTGATCCAATTACCCTTTTCCTGATACTGTCATTACACGGCAAAAACCTATTCTCTGATTTTAGGCTAAGCTCCAAAACCGGATCCTGAACTCAAAAATAAGTAATTATAAATTGCTCCATTACCCCCCAGAATATGCCCAAATTATCCCCTTAGTGATAATTGCCCACAGTTTAAGAACCATTGCATTAGATAGTAACTTACGTAAAGCTTTTCTTAAAATAATGGAGTATAAACAATGTTTTCCAAAATAAATTATACATAAATAGTATATTTTCAGTATGAATCTATTTTTCTTTCAACTTAAGGTTGAAGATATGTCAAACAAATATGAAGAAATGTATTTGAAAAACAAGGATATTGATGCTAGATTATTTCTGGAGAAAGATGAGACTTTGCAACATGAAAATCCAGAATGGTAATCTATTTCTTTTTTGCATAGTCTGTATTCCAGTAATATCTATTCATTCATTAAGTAAATTGAGAATTAGCTTCATCTGCCTCACAGGCAGTGATACCTCATTTAAAAATGGAAGATTAGAATGAATATCCAGATCTATGCTCTTATTGATAATAGAAGGGAGTCTAATTTGGTTAAAGATAGTATGCTCTCTTTTATTAATTGCTATCCAGCTTTGGCAATGCTGTTGCTACTTTTGTAGAAGTGTGGGCTAAAATGGGTGCTTGATCCTTCCAAGTTATAATTATAATATAAATAAGTAGATATGATTTTGAATTGCAAGAGTCAGTCAAGCCTAAGTCTGGGAGGTTTGCTAAAGGAAATGGGAATGAATAAATGCTAGATCAGGTGAGTCAAACTGCTGGCCCATGGGCCGGATGCATCATGCCGAAACCGCCCCCATCCCATTGCCAGCAATGGAAAAAAAGTCACGATACGTTGTGACACGTTCACGTTGCGAGTTTGACACCCCTGTGCTAGATGTATATCTAATACATATTGAAAAAAATTGAAAAGAATGAAGCAACAGGGACTACTATTTTCAGAACTCAACTAGGAATATGTAACAATCCCTCTTTGAATGTTGCCATTAACAAGAACTGTCATGAGTGGTGGGGCAGCAAATATGACCAGAGATTTCAGCTTGGTTTAAGAAAAGAAGCTTTTATATATCTACATGACATGTATAAGTAGAGACATTTTACTTATATTAAGTTTACAGTTAGAGAGAACTCCTACAAAAAACCAAAGTGAAGATTCGCCTATTATACTTCCACAAACCCCTGTTCGGTAAGAATCATTTAAATTGTATTAATACAGTTTAATACTTTATTTAAATTATTTCTGAATTGTAAGTTTCACACATTTAAATAAGTTGAATAAAATAAGTGTCAGTTTCTTAAATATTTTGGTCTTATTGAAATATTGCACACATTTACATTTGTAGTTTCAAAGAAAAAATACAACAGTAAGGGTAGTCTTAGCCTATCATAGGGGTTTAAATATTTTAATAATAGTAGTTTTCTCAGCATATAGTAGAATGCTTGCAAACATTTTATGTCTTGGATCACTAGCAAATGTATGCCTGAAATTGTCGTACAACTTCATTGCTACTACAAATAAGTTCTTCATAATATGAATAGTTTGAAATGCTTCACAGGATGCTAATACTATCATTATAGGGAACACTATAATGTTGTTATATTAAAAATTATAGTTCTGAGGAATGTATTTAAATTCTGTTATATTTCAGAAAATACTAATAGTGTTTTTTATTCACTTTAGAGCTGCAATGAATACTATTCAGCAGTTAATGATAATATTAAACTCGGCAAGTGATACTCCTTCAGACAACCTTCTCTTCTATTTTAATGTAAGTAGCAACAATTTAACTATATTTGTGACTTCTTAATAGTTTGTATCAGATTTGTTTTGTTTTGTTTCTGACTGGAAATAATTGCTTCCGGTTTACATGATATGGTTAGTTTTAGTAAGTGCCAATTTGTTTAAAGGTAGACATGTGAAGAAGTTGGCAGTGTCAAGTTTGGTCAAGTTTGTTGGCTTATCTTGTGCAAACTGCACCAATATGTTAGAAATTTCTTTATGCCATTGTGTGTTTTTATGAAGAGTATTTATGTATGTGCTTTTTCTGCAATTCCAAAGATGGTTGTTTAATTTCTGCAATTATTTCTTGTTAGGATAGTAACAAAATTTAATAATTCCCCATATTTGCTCTTGCTCAGGTATGATCTGGGCATGCAAAAATTTATTGTTTAACTAAATGGAGTTGAATATAACAGGAATTCTTTTGCCTTGTAATTGCTTATATGGAGTATAAAATACGCCAGAAATAGCTGGATTCTAGTAAGACAACTGTTATAACAAGCCTATAATTATAAGCAAATTCAAAATTATGGCTTCTCATCACAGGAAAACCAGGCTATGTTTTATGTATTTCAGTGTTGTTAGGATCTTTATATGCCTTTTTTAAACTAAAAAGGAGATAAAGAAAAATACATTTTAAAAATAGCTCTGTCAATATTTTAAAATATATTATTTTGTCAGGATTTACTTCTTTATTCTCTGATAAGCCATAAACTTTGGGAAAAGGAAGATTTTTGCAGGATGGGTATTATTTCCACCAGGAATAAAAACACAATGTTATAATAAAATGCTAATTAAGAAGAAATTTAATATTCTCTTTTTTGAATCATTGGGTGAAATTCAGTGGTATCTGTCCACTATGGTTGACAGGATTTCCTCATAAACAGCCCACACCAGCAGCTTCTCTAAAACATATGGATGTTCCAAAGGACCTTTTTTAGAACTCAGTAAGAGGAGGAAAGGACAAGTCAGTTTCTGTGAATTGATATTTGTGTACAGCTTATGATTACTCCTCTACAACATGCATTTATTTATTTTACTTGTTCTGAATAAATTCTAAGTAGAAAATAATTAACATCCTAAGCAACCTCAATCTCCCTGCTCTGCCGTCCCAATAACCATTGTCAAGGGGACAATGGTTGAGTTTTATACATAATACTAACCCAGGATTTTGAAAGTGGTGCTGATATGACAACAGTTTGGTCCTAGTCTGGGCAACATCTCATACATGGGAAGGAGCTGACACAGAAAATGTCCTTTGCTTCATGGCCATTGCCTGTACTTCAAATTGGAGGATATTCAAAGACCTTTGTTGAACTTAAAGTAAATATAGGCTTACTTCAGGCTTATGGGCTAAACTTTGTTTTTTCCCCTTTTTTCAATCATTGCACAAAATCCTAAAATCTCAGTTAATACAAAGGCAAAATGTAAGCCATCCAGAAATTTATTCTGGGTCCTTAGTTATGTTAGTTACATATGGAGGAGTGTCATGCTGGGGATGATTGATAGATTAATAACAGATCCCACCACCACCCCATTTTCATCCTACTGCCCCTTCCCCATCTTTTAGTTATAATTGATAATTTGTATTTTTATAGTGTTTTATTTTTTATTATGTACATTTTTTTGTATTTTGTTTTAACATTGTAAGACAGTGGCTTTCTGGACCAGTGGGGAGAAGGGAGAGGGAATGGTTTCACACGAGTGGCAGGTGAGCATGCACTCGCCCGCTGCTTCCATGGCTCGGTTACAAACAGGCCGTGGCCCGGTAATTGACGGTAGCCTGGGGATTGGGGACCCCTGTTGTAAGCTGACCAGAGTCACTTCGTGGTGAGATGAGCGTAAAACAAAACAAATATTTTGCCAACCAATGGAAAAACAGATATTATTAATATGAGAGGCATTCTTTTATATAGCAAGCCTCCATGTCATATTGTACCCTAACTAAGTCTATAATATTGATCCCTGTTACAAAAAAACTCTGAAAGTTTGTTGTAACGTATTTATAATAGCAGATCCTAAATAATAATATTACTTACATATTTTGAACTATGTTCAAAGGCAGGTTAATATAATATATAAATGAGAGGTTATCAGAGTGGGAATCATTGCTATACTGCCTATAATGTTCATAGCAATGATACTTCCCTGATAAAAAGAACTCATGTTTGTAGAGTTGGTTTTTCTGTTGCAATAATACTTCTGTGAGTTTAAGTTTTAAATTAATTCAAAGACCCTTTCTTATATGTTAGCCTCCTAAGTGGATTTCTTAAATATGTTTGTTCTCACTAAAACAATCCTAACCTGTTGCTAACAAAATGAAGCAGTGATTTAATAATGTACTACCGTATTTTTTCCTGCAAACACGCTCTTCAAAAATCAGGTGCGTCTTATACACGGAAAAATAATGGTAACCTCCGCAGCCCAGGGCATGCCTGTGTGGGTTGCCATGCTGCCTGGTGCAGGTGTCAAGCCCCTGTGGGCTTGCCACTAACGGGAGAGGAGAGGGGGCAAGATCGTTGGCTGGCCGAACTTCCGGATTTGCCAGCTCAGCTGTTCGGCGCTCCACCGAACAGCTGATCGGCACGGAGAGCGTCTTATATAAGGGTGCGTCTTATAGACGGAAAAATACGGTATTTCTAAAGCTCACCTTTCAGTTGAAGATAGTTTTTCTAATATAATATTGATGATGATGATGTTATCCATTCAGTCATGTCCGACTCTTGGTGATTCTATGGGCCAGGTCTCTCCACATCTTCCAATCTTGCACTACTACTTTGAGTTTTTCTGTGCTCTGTCTAGTCAGTTTTGATGGTGGTATCTAAAGATTTCCTTCCAAATATTATAGAACTGCACAGTTAATCCTCATGAAGCAATAGTGAAAAGAATAGAAAATATGGGCATTACCTTCAAGAACAAATTTGCTGAAGCAGTTGGACAAGGCTGTGCTGAAATTGGATCTCAGGTAGGGTTCTTCAATAATTCATAACAAAATCTATTTTTTCTTAAATGGTAAGTAAATTCTGAACTAGGGAATGCATTGCATTAGGGAAAGCAATGAATTTAAAGTATTCCACGAATCATATAGGTGTCATAATTCTTATTAATTCACATCCTTTACATATCTTTGGAAACAAAAATAAGATGCTGCAATTATCTTTAAAAGCAAGCTGATTTTAACTACTTAATTTTTTATGTCAGTTCTACTTTATTATCAAAACATACTGTGTAATCTAGAACTCAAATGAGAATATAAATATCCTATATCAGGGGTGGTGAACCTATGGCACGCGTGCCAGAGGCGGCACTCAGAGCCCTCTCTGTTGGCACGCGCGCCGCCACCGCCAGCAGCAGGTCCATCAGGCTGCCGCCGCCGCCCAGAGCAGGAGCCCCACCCAGCACAAAGGAGGGGAAGCGGCCAACTAGCAAGCTCGAATAGCGGTGGTAGAGCAGAGGTCACCAACCATTGTCGATTGGCGGACTGGAAGAAAAGGGAGGGGGAAGCATTTTACATGCGCGCATGCGCGCATGGGGCCGCGAGCATGCACGCACTGCAAATGAGGCGGGGCTAGTGCCTGCATGATATTCACTAGCCCTGCCCCATTCTTGCATGGTGCAGCGCCTTGTATCTGCACCCCGCGGTGCGGTGGGGGCTGTTTTTACGCCTTGCAGTGCGGTGGCCCATTTTTGCGCCCCTGGTTTTTGCGTGCCAGAGGCGGTACTCAGAGGTGCCTCCCTGCCCCCCCCCTGAGGGCACCACAATGCTGATGGGCCCCTGGCACTTTGCGATAAATAAGTTGTGTTTTGGGTTGCGGTTTGGGCACTCAGTCTCTAAAAGGTTCGCCATCACTGCCCTATACCATTTCAGACAAATGGCTGTCCAGTCTCTTCTTAAAGACTTCCAGTGTTGAAGAAAGGAGGGAGGGAGGGAGGGAGGAAGAATAACAGATGGAAGGGACCTTGGAGGTCATCTAGTCCAACCCCCTGCTGAGGCAGGAAACCCTAGACCATTTCAGACAAATGGCTGTCCAGTCTCTTCTTAAAGACTTCCAGTGTTGAAGAAGGGAGGGAGGGAGGAAGGAAGAATAACAGAATAACAGATGGAAGGGACCTTGGAGGTCATCTAGTCCAACCCCCTGCTCAGGCAGGAAACCCTATATGTTGGTACAATATAGAAATGAAATAAAAACCAGTGATGCCTATAAACATATTGGAATGAATGGCATTTGAGGTGCTACAGTAATTAGAATTGGAGCACCGTTGAAGATGGCCTGCTAAATGCCTTACTTTCCCTGAGCCTGTTATTTATTTATTTATTTGGGGGGGGGGTCCTTGGTGCTCTCTGAGCTTGCTTGCTTTCTTGCAGATATTTCATTACCCTAACTAGGTAACATCATCAGTGCTAGTAAGGAGTGCTGTTTGCTGACAGTTTATATTCTGGTGTCTTGCCTGTCTGGGTGGGTGGGTGAGGTCTTAGGGATTCTTTAGTTGGGCTGTTTACTAATGGCTCTGTGGCAGTTTCTTGATTGGGGTATTGCTTACTTGATTGTTGGACTGAAGTCAGTGACCTTGGAGTTAATCTATGCTGATCTGAGTGCTGATTACTGGTGGAGAGATGCTGGAATCTTTTTCTCTTTTGGGCTGGTTGATTGTCTCTTTTGCATAGTCTATAGATGTTATTAATGTCTATGTGCTTATTGGTGGCTGATTTGTCACCTAGAAATTCCCTGCCATTTTTGGATTTGGCCTGGTCTAGGATGGTCACATTTTTCCAATTGAAATTATGGTTAAATCTGTCTATATGTTGTGAAATTAAAGAATTTTCATTATGCCTTTTGATTGCCAGTTGGTTTTTATGGATGGGTTCTGCCAGTTTTCTGCCTGTTTGTCCTACATAGTGGTTGTTGCTGTTCTTACATTGTATGTTGTAGATGACTCCTGTTTTTTCTTCTTGCTGGGTCTTTGGGTTTGCTTAGGATGTTTTGAAGGGCTTTAGTTAGCTTGTGTGCTATGCTGATTCCATGTGGTTGTAGCAGTCTATTTGCGATATCTGCAATATTCTTGATGTATGGCAGTGTAATTCTTTTTAGTGTTTGTGTTTGTTGTGCTGAATTGAGTTGAGTGGTCAGGGACCTTTTGATGAAGTTGCGTGGGTATCCATTTTGTTGAAATGTGTTGTATAGATGCTCCATTTCCTTTTTTTTGCTGTTCTGGGTTGCTGCAGTGAGATTGGGCTCGTTTAAATTAAGCCCTTACACAGCTTCTCTTGTGGGAGATTGGGTTGTTGCTTTGGTAGTGTAGCACCTGGTTAGTATGGGTGGTTTTTCTGTAGACTTGCGTTTCTAGATTTGCCATTGTGGTCTTTGCTGATCAGGATGTCTAGGAAGGATAAGTGAGTTATTTTCTTCTTCTGTAGTAAACTGGATTCCTTTAAAATTGTTATTGATGGTTCTGTGGGTGTTCTCTAATTGATCCTTTTTTATTATGGTGAAGGTGTCATCTTATATAAACCGACAGCAAAAAAACACTCCTTACCAGCACTGATGATGTTACCTAGTTAGGGTAATGAAATGTCTGCAAGAAAACAAGCAAGCTCAGAGAGCACCAAGGACTCCTCATTTCAACCCTGAGCTACAAATGTTCTCCTTCGTTGTTATTTATTTTTATTTATTAAATTTATATGCCATCCATCTCACCAATAAAGTGACTCTGGGTGACTATCGGTTGTTATTGGCTGCTTATCGTCACTAAATTCCCTTCTAAAAAAATTAAGAAATGCAAAATGTCTACAAGAGGTGTTTCAGAACAAGGAGATCAAAACAAATATAAAGAGACAAAGAGCCAAAAAGAAACAATTGGCGTTACTCAAGTGGAAAAGAGAAAATGAGGCCAAGATGAGGCCTACAGCTTTGGCTGTTATTTTACCATTATAAAGAGTGCTGTAACATTATCAAGCATTTAATTAAATATTTTAAACAAGAAAAATCCTTCTATAAAAGAATATTTAGTAAGTATGTCTGAATGAATTAATAAACTGTCTAAAGACTTATCAAATATCAGAAATTGCTCAGATAGCTAGTCAGGCCTATTATTTTAAGTACTAAAATATTTCTAGCATGAAAAAAATTGAGAAACACATGGGTGTTGAAGTATCCCTGGCATAAACTGAAGATCCTAACAGACAATGTCTGTGAGATATCAATATGAATGACACCCACCCCTTGAGTGATGCCATGGATGTCCCATCCCAGTGTCTGCAGGTAGTTGGGGATTAGATGGGTTCCAACTCAATCCTAGCAAGACTGAATGGCGGTGGTATTTGCGTCTTCTGGGGACAAGATTATTCCATCTGTAGTTTTGGATGGGGTAGCCCAAGACAGACTTAGTGTGTAATCTGGGGGTCCTCCTAGACTCATGGCTCCTGCTTAAAGAACAGGTAGTGACCGTGCCTAGGAGAGCATTTGTATACCTTTGAGTAGTGCACTAGCTGTGCCCATTCCTGAACTCGATGGCCCTGCTCACTATTATTCATGCCCTTGTAACCTCTCATTTAGATTACTGCAATGTGCTGTATGTCAGAGGTCCCCAACCTTTCTTGGTTGGCGGACCGGAGGGAAGGAGAAGGAAGCATTTTAAGAGTGTGTGCACGCGCACGTACGGGGCCAGGTGCAACGCAAACAGGGCAGGGCTAGTGCCCGCATGATATTCACTAGTCCTGCCCAGTTTTTGTGCAGTGCACCGTTACCGCACCTGTGGTGCGGCAGTGTTCCATTTTCGTGCCCCGAGGCATGGCGGCATCACTTTTCGCACCCTGAGGTGCGGCAGTGTCCTGTTTTCACACCCCGCGGTGCGGTGGCATCCCTTTTTCATGCCCCATAATGGCTCATTTTCACGCCTTGTAGCGTGGCGGTGACCCATTTTCGCACCCCGAGGTGCAGCGGCACCCTGTTTTTGCACCCTGTTGCACGGCGTCCCATTTTCATGCCCCACGGTGCAGTGTCCTGTTTTTACACCCCACGGCCATGGTGCTAGCGCGAGTGGGAGGGTGTGTGCGCGCACACGTGCGCTCACTGGCCAGCCTATTCCGTGGCCCGGTGGCCAAGAGGCTACGGCCCACACGTTGGGGACCCCTGCTTTATGTGGAGCTGCCCCTAAGGAGCAATCAGAAACTATAATTGTTGCAGAATGCAGCTGAGCAAATAGTAAATGGTGCCAGATATTTGGCATACGTAACAATATTACTATGTGAGCTGCATTGGTTACTGGTATGTTTCCAGGTGCAATTCAAGGTGCTGGCTGTCCCATATGATTTGGGACTCAATTACCTGAGTGACCATCTTTTTCTAAGAGTCTCTGTCTAATTCTCAAGTTAATTAACATAGGTTTTGCAAAACATCACTAAGATTAATATTTTAAATACATAGTTCTCTTCAATAGCTTTGGGTCCATTCCCATGAAGGGATATCATGCAAATATGTGGCATGTATTTTTTATTTTTTGGAGCGGTATAAAAGAGATAAAGGGATAAAAGGAAATTTAGCACTTTACTCAAAGCAAAGTTTAAAGTTCCTTGTAATATATTTCCAATAGTATGTTATATACTGAAGTATTTCTTAGGTCATAAGATAAAATGTGTTATAAAAGTCATGGTATTGTGTATGATTTTTTGTATAGGCATATTCTATTTTTTAAATTTTTGGATGCCAGCCATAATAGACTTTTTTAAGTAGTACTGTATAATTAAATTGTTCCACAAAAATTGACAAAAGAGATTAAATAATTTGTATTCATAGCATTATGTTTCACTTGCAAAATAATATTTTATTTGCTATTTCAGAGGTACAAAATTGGAGTAAGGTTATACTACAGAGTGATGGAATCCTTATTAAAGTCGGTATGTTTTCAGTATATTATTTTTTATAATACTCTAGATGTTAGCTTTGTAAAATGCTATGCTAAATTTTTAGTTATATATCTGTTACAGGAAGAAAAACGTCTGTCAGTTCATAATTTTAGGTATGTTTACATTCTTCAGATATCTCCACTTTGTAAAACTGTTTTAGAATGCTTTTATGATAAAAAGTTATTACTGAAGTATGGTGTTTTTTTTTACAGCAAACTTTTGAACAATGACATCTTCCACATCTCTCTGCTGGCTTGTGCTCTTGAGCTAGTCATGGCTACATATGGCAGTAAGTTCAAATTAACTAGAAGCATTATCAAGCAGTCATTCCTGGGACAAACTTCTTTTCCCAAAGCATTTTCTGTGATAGAGGGTCTGCCATCTTTAAAATGTTATTTTAAATATAAAGTCTTGTAATAACTCATCTTAATATAACAATTTTATACATGACTTTGTTGCTCCAAATTAATTAGTTGTGTTCTCCTAAGCTTCAAGAAATGCTTCACAGAGCATGACGGTAGAGACAGACTTGTCTTTTCCATGGATCATCAACATCCTGGATTTGAAAGCCTTTGAATTATACATGATTGTTGAAAGCTTCATTAAAGCAGAACCAAGCTTGACCAGAGAGATGATAAAACACCTGGAAGGCTGTGAACACAAAATTATGGAATCCCTTGCATGGCAATCAGTAAGTTGTTTTCTAAACATATAACAACATGGTATTGGTAGGTCTGTGTTCCATAAAATTATTTTTATTGTATAATTTATTGGGTGAACTTTGAATTTACACTAGGACAATTTTATAAATGTATAGTCTAAGTGAGGTAGGAGTTGAAGTGATACCTATTTCCCCAGTAGAACACACAGTACTTTTTAAATTGTGAAGACTAGTTTGAAGACCTACATTTCAAGGCATTTTCTGTTCATTTATAATAGTTTTGCTTCTCTACAGTGTTTGGAAACAGATTGGTTGTTGGGTTTGCAACTGCTCCTTAGAGTGAATTGGAAAGTTATTTAAAAAAAGAGCAATTTGAACAGGATAGAAGTATTTCTCTTTTCTTGTCAGTTCAGTATTGGTCTTCTTTAGGGCATCCTACCTATGCCTTTACATACTCCCTCCGTCCCCTGTCTTTGTTATAGGACAGTTACACAAAATTTGAATTTAAAGGGGAAAAAGGAAAATATCTTCATTAGATTTCAAAGACTATGACTAAAAAAAACCAAATGTAAGTTTATTCTTTAATTTTAGTTTATTGTTTTGAAAAAAAAGACAGTGCATAACTCACTTCTAGAAACCAGTATTGGGTTGTTTAAATAATATTGAAAAATGAAAATTGGTCAACTCCATCTACCTTATACACAGAATATCTTTGCTTATCTAATATTATAAGTGGGGGAACAATCCTTGGGTTCTCTGTTTTTTCAACTTCAGAACCATGGTGTATCACCACACAGTAGTACAGGTGGTTCTCAACTTATGACCACAATTGAGCCCAACATTTCTGTTGTTAAGTGAGACATTTGTTAAGTGAGTTTTGCCCCATTTTATCGCCTTTCTTGCCACAGTTGGTAAGTGAATCACTGCAGTTGTTAAGTTAGTAACCCATTTGTTAAGCTAATCTGGCTTCCTTTGCTTTGCTTGTCAGAAGGTTGCAAAAGGTGATCACATAACCCCGGGACACTGGAACCATCATAACTATGAACCAGTTGCCAAGCATCTGAATTTTGACACATGATCATGGGGATGCTAACAAAAGTTGTAACTGAAAAATGGTCATAAGTCACTTTTTTCAGTGCCATTGTAACTTTGAATGGTCACTAAATGAACTGTTGTAAGTCAAGGACTACTTGTAAACTAAAGGAAGAAATAAATCAATAAATCTTTATTTTTGTTGTAGACCAGCATCATTAAATGAAGAAGAATAAAACATGAGTTTTCTACTTTGTAGTTAAGCATTAAAGCAATCAAAAGATGACTGTTTTACCTGGAAGGGGACCAAAACGATTAAGAGGGTAAATTCAGCACTTTGCATTAGCATTGGAAGTCCTAAATCCTAAGAAGTAAATAAGATTTTTAAAAATCTTACTATTTCCGTAGTGGTCTACTGCAGGGGTCCCCAACCCTTGGGCTCTGGCCCACTACTGGGCCTCATCCCGTTCAGAGTCAGGCTGCGGAAGTGGCAGGTGAGCGCAAGCGCACGGACACAGATCCATTTGAGTGTGCAGCAGGAGAGCAAGATGCACATGTAACTCCATTTGTGCAAATGGAGCTGCACATGCTCGCCTGCCGCTTGTACAGAAACATCCCCTTCCTCCCCCCTCCATTGGTCCGCAAAACCGGAAAGGTTGGAGATTGCTGGTCTATTGTTTCAGAGACTTAATTATTTATGGTAATAACAGTATTACAATTTCACAGTTTACAGATTTTCTGTGCCTGTGCTTAATTACTTCTGAAAGTGTTCAGTCCATTACCGAACATTATTTTAACTCTAATCAAAGCTGCAGTAAAAAAAAATGGATACTAAGTGATTTCCACAGAATATATCAAGATTTTCTGGTTCTAACTGTACTCACAAGTGTTTTAATTATACAACTAATCCTTAGCTACTATTATATTGATAAAACCATCCTACAGATGCTCCTATACAGGTAGTCCTCGAGTTACGAATGTAATGGAACCTGCCAATTACATTTCTAACCTGAGAATTTGTAGGAGTGAATGGCATAACTCAAATGCGATCACTCCCTGCTTTTGCCCATGCATTCGCTAATCGAATGTGCAAGTCTTTAAGTGCAATAACTTCCATCGTGAGATTGAAAGTTTTGATTGAACTTTTTTTTTTAATCCCACAAACTTCTTTTGTTTCCCTGCACATTTCTTCCGTTTGCAACACAGCTTTTAAGCAGCAAAGCCAAGAGCAGCTGTCAGGCAATGGAAGTTATTTCCCATTCCATTCTTGCTTGGAGGGGAACCAGGATTAAACGGAGTGCAAAGAGGAGCTTTGCCCAGACGTTTGAGGTCAACCTCCCGCCCTCCCTGGGCTGCTTCCGGTTCCAGGTTAGGGGCCGAGGCCGTGAATGGGATTCAGACTCATGCTTGCAATGAGTGGCAAGCTGGTTCTGCCAACCTGTGCTATGCAAAGCTGCAAAGGCATTGCCGCGCCCCACACCTCTGCAAAGTCTCCGTTCAGGAGATCTTGCAGCAAAGCCATGGGGAGGAGAGGCAGAACCTGGCCTGCCAAGCCTCTTCCTTCCAATCTAGAAGCTAGACAGGAACAGCCAGCTTCCTCTGGGTGGTTTCTTCCCACTCGCGTCCAAAAAAGAGCCAAGTGCTACGAAGTGAGGTGAACTGGGCGATGGCGAGCCAAGCTCTGCAGCAACGGAGAAACGCGGCGGAGAAACACAATGGATTGTTTAGGAGCTCTTCTTGCAATTTGGAAAAGGAGTGAGTGCTTTTGGCAAGCAAGGGGAGCAGTCTTTTTTCATACTGTTACTATACAACTATTAATTTGATTATGATTTGATTATTGTAAAATTTTCTGCAGGCAACTGAGCCTCTAAAATCACTGAGAATATTAAACCAACTGATTATTGTCTGTACAGTAATTTAAGGTGACGTAGTTTATTTTTCTGGTAGAAGTTGCTGAGCAATTAATGGTTGCTCAAGATAATAGTTTCCAAGTCAAATTGTGCAATTTAAAGGATGTGTTATTCCAACAAATATATAAAATCCATCTAAGCTCTCACAGCTATCTTTTAAAGACTAATAGAACTAAACAGAAAATTAAAGGGAACAAATGTGTAAAGTATAGACCAGAAGAAAAAAAATTAGAATCTCACAATAGAATTTATTCACTTATATCATTTTTTAAAACTATGGATTGCTCAATAAGCACAATTAGCAAGGTACTTATGACTTTTGTTTACACTAATGACCTTTGCAGTATCCCCATCCTCACATGACCAAAATTCAGATGCTTGGCAACTGGCATGTATTTATGATGGTTGCAGTGTCCTGGGCTCAGCTGAACACCTTTTGCGACCCTCCGACAAGCAAAGTCAATGGGGAAGCAACATTAACAACTATGTTACTGACATAACAACTGCAGTGATTCACTTAACAACTATGGCAAGAAAGATCATAAAATGGGGCAAAACTCACTTAACAACTGTCTTGCTTAGTAACAGAAATTTTGGGTCAGTTGTCATAAGTTGAGGACTACCTGTGTAGCTAGGTTCATATTTTAAGCTAAAACTAAATGAACAGTATTTTACGTTGTGAACTTAGTATATTAATTGTTCCCTATTATTGCTAGCTGAAACAATTTAAAAATATCACAAGTTATCTACTCAGAAAGATGCATTTATGTATCTTTCTAAGGCAGAGGTCCACAACCTCTGGAGGTTGGCAGCCCAGCTGGAGGGGAGAGAGGAACTGGGCAATGCGAGTGGTGGGTTGGCGCGCATACATGCAATTGCCTGCCGGCCCCCCGCTCACAAAAGTTGAGATGCGTGCATGTGCGCATGCTCCGGCCAGCCACTTGTGCGGCCCAATTCCAAATAGAGATTGGGGACTCCTAAGGTACAATATAATTCCAGTTTTTTGCTGGAATTAATTAACATACTTCCCTAAAATGTATCTGAAAATCTCATAATATTCTGTCTAAAGGCTATGCAAATATTGTTTTCTCATTCACAGTAGGAATTTTTTTAACTATCACCAAAATTTTGGAGATAATAATATCTCACTTAGAACTTGCTAACTCCATGGGATAGTTGAAAGTTATATTTAATACTTCATAATTCAAATAGATTTTACCAAGGCTCAGTTTGGTAAACAATCACCATAAACTACTTCTCTTCACTTTTACATGGTAGAATTTATTATACAGTTCCATGGTCTTTTCAATGCCTTTGAATAAAATAATAAAATATTAAATTGTCAATGATGTTAATATTGATACTAGTAACATAGAAAGAAAATAATTTATTGTATAATAAGGAAACCTATTAGGTCTTTATTATAACACCTCCTTTACCTAAGACATTGAATAATAAAAAGATTTTTTAATCCAAACAGATGAAATATTTTTCTAATTTGATAATATAAATTTCAGGAAACAATTGCTTACAGATTAAAAATAGTGTTTAAAATTCACAAGTTTTAAATTCAATATAACCTCTTTTATTTGTAGAAAAAAGAATATTTATAGCTTAAACATTCTATTTTCTAAATCTGTCAACACCATTTATATGGTAGATTCAGTGTCCAGTACTCTTGCTTTTAAGGCTTGGAATCTAACTTGAATATCAGAAATTTGAGTTTCAGGAAATCTCTGTTTTCTAGTTGATGAAGTTTTCATTTTTATTGAATTTTGAATACTGCTTGAAATAAAATAATATACTATAGGATCAAAACAACAGTTTGAAACAGCAATACACAGAGTGATTGGATACATAACTCTAACAGCAGTAACAACTGAACAATTAATCCAGGCTTGTGTTCTCATGAGGGCATAAAAAATTAGAGTGATGTTATACGGAACAAAGCAAAAACAGAAAATCAGTAAGTGAACGTGTATCATTCGTAGAACTTTTTTTTTACTTAATTTATTCCTGGTCAGTGTAATTGGCTTACTTAATGTCCTTATAACTATTGCAGAGCATGTCACATTCAGTATGAGAGGAATAAAAAAGCCTACTGTTTCGATGAAAATAATAATTCTTGAAAGATAGGTTTTCCAAGTTTTTTCAGAAAAGTGTTCAAAACATGTATTGTGTGTCCATCCTTCAGAACTAACACGAGCATTGGTGGATTGAAAGAAGCTTGCTGGTATACTTCCTGTTGTCACAATTATCCAAATTATAATGCAGATGATCTTTGCATTTCTTTTTGTTCTGATTGTCTTTGACTGAAATGGATATACAATTGCTAAAAAACGGTCAACGCTGATACTGGTTAAAAACAAAATGCTCCCATACATGTTTGTATAAAATAGTGTGACAGAAATCTTGCATAGTACATCTCCAAATGGCCAGTCTTTTGATGCAAAAGAGTAAATCCTGAATGGTAATGTAAACACAAAAAGGAGATCTGATATTGCTAAATTAAGCATGTAAGTTGTAGTTTCATTTCTGATTTTTAATGTCCAAGTAAAGATATAAATAGCAACACAGTTTGATATTAAACCAAGGACAAATACCATACTAAACACACAGCCATATAAAGTATATTTAAATGAGTCTTGAATAGTACAATTGGAATTTGCCACCATAATGACAATTATTTATAATTACAGAATTTCTCAGTAAGCCTGTACCTTTGTTATAGTTGTGGTAAATCCTCGGTTGGTTTATAAATCTAGTCTTTCTCTTCTTTGGGTCCACATTATTTGAAATTTTCATAGTTCAGTAAGCACAGTTCTTATCAGTATGTCATTTCTTCCAAAAATATTAGTAGTTCATGTTCACAAATCTAGACAGTAGTAAATTTCAGAAATAAGGAACATCATCCTTTAAATTAATTAAAATCCAAAATCTAATTTCTTCAAATGTTGAAATTGCTCTTTCCCGTTCACTGGAAAAATACAGCAAATAAAAAAAAATACAAATCAATCCTATGAAAACTTAAGTAACTTTGAAACTCCTGGGAAAATAGACGTAGAGGTTTCATCACTGTGTTGCAGTTTTCAGTCTTCTTGTTGAACTGTACGATGGAATAAAATTCCGAAGCATGTCCTTTCTTGCTGAATTTCAGCTCTCTCCTTAAATGTTACTCTGCTATTATGCATTTCTGTCTACAGAGAAGATTAAACAAAAAGCCCTACCCATGCTTACTTAACTTATATGATAACATCACAGGAAGAAGGGGCTGAAGGTTTCAATTTTCAATTCTGCTTTAAGGGGTTTAGTTGAAAAGATTTTAGCCACAAATATTTGTATTGGAAAGTATGTAAATAACTCAGTATAATAATCAAAACTTCCTTAACTCTTGAAGTCTTTGCTAGACTGAACTTATTTTAGAGACACTTGAACTTTTATCTATTAGTCTTAAACATGTTTTTCTGTAGTAAACTTAATGCATGCACATTATTTAAAGCTTGTTGTAAGGGCATGTTTGCCACATTCATGCAATGAAGTAATACCCAATTTACTTTGGGAAGTAAAGGTAATGCTTCAACTTTTTTTTTGTAGCATGAATTCCCTGTAGGTATAGGGCAGGAGTGTCAAACTGCCGGCCCGTGGGCCAGACGCGTCATCAAGCCGCACCCACCCCATTGCCGGCAATGGCAAAACCGTCCCGATACGTTGCGCGATGTCACGTGACGTCGCGAGTTTGACACCCCTGGTGTAGGGCTAATCTACTATAGATTAAATTTTACAAGAACTACAGGTAGGCTGAAAAATAGGCAGGTGCTAGTTTAAAGTGGAATGAACCTCTGTGTGTATTTTACTCCATTGTCGTTTTGTCATTCTCTTTTAATACATTGCTGCAACCTAGTCCTAGCATCTAAGCAGTTTTTCCTAAAACGTAAATGGGAAACAGAGTCACTTCTCATAACATGATTGCCAATATGATACATATTCCTTGGAGGAAGCAAGTAAGCTTTTTAAATACCTATTAGTTACAATAACCTAATTATTTTACCATTGCCAAATAAAATGTATTTTGTACACACTTTGCTAAACATGTTTAATGGCTGTACGTGCGTCCCCTTGGAAAAATATAGCACAAACAAGTCTTTGAAGTTGAGAAAGTCCTCTCTTGTGGCTATTCACCCAGTTTCATTGGGTGGTGACTCCTCAGATGATCAAAGTTTTGGGTGGGTCATCTTCAAACTGAATAATGTCACAATCCTTTAAGGTTTGTCAGTAAGGATGAGCCAAGATTTAGTAATTCCATACTTGAATTCAGCCTGTTGGCTTCTCAAGACAGAACATTTTCCCTTACTGTAAATTCAGGAATAGAGTTTGAGACATTCAGAACCTTGACTACAGCCAAAGAGACTTTTGTAGCCAGTGCTAAAGGCAGGTCTTTACAGCCTAAGAGTTTTCAGTGGGAACATATTGTGCTAAGCCTTAATTTGTTGAGGTATATCACAAGCCCCGATAGCTATAATGCTTGGCTATATACTGCATACTCAGCCAAAACTCTACAAGCTGGTTAATGATTTGGATGAATCCAAATCTTGTTAGGGTCGATAATCTTTGCACTATGTATAAAAGGTTGCTGTCCTGCACTTAGACAGAGCTTGTTCTTATAACATTAAACAAGAATGTCCATACAGCCATCTTAACCCTTCAAGCACAAAAATACATGAAGAACTCTAGACTGAAATTCATGACATCACTGAAGTTGAGGCCAACAAGAAAAATCCACAATAGAAAAAGAAATACAAATTGGATTTAAAATTGCTGGAACAATCATCTTTACCCTGAAATATTTTGATAATACCACTTAATAATGGCTTTTAAAATATGAAAGTAGTGATCTGCTACTCAAGATTAAAAAACCTTCAAGATGTCAAAAAACAATGCCAACCCAAGGCAAATAAGCAGAGAATTAATTGAAATAGTAATAGATTTTACTACGCTTCAGAATGGTGACTGTAGCTATAATGTAAAGAAAAGTCTATTACTTGAGAAAAACGAAGAAAGTTCTAAACAAAGTATTATTGTAGAGATATCATGCAAACAGCAAAGGCACATATTGTTACGGCTATGGTTTTCCAAATTTTAACATATGACTATGAAAAGCCTAGATCATCAGACAAATTGAATGAAGAAAATTGGTGCCTTTACATTGAGGTCTTGGAGAAAATTGTTGAGAAACACTGGAACTGCAAGTAAAATAGATTATTCCAAATGAAGTAAAACCAGATTGCTTCCTAATTATGTTTTGGATCCATAATATGAAAGGAAGAGCTATTGGAGAAAACCCTGATGCCTGAAAAAAAGGAAGACAATATAAGAAAAATGGAAGACATAGTGGACAAAGCTGGCAAGAACTCAACTGTGTTGGATTATATATCATATGTCAATCATCTATTTGTGGAGCCTTGTTAATTTTTTTCAAGCATGTTAAGGCATAGATTTTCAACATTAACTAATGTTACAAAAAAGTTAGTTTGATCATCTTAATTTCTCATAACTAGTAAGTGTTAGTATGTCATATTAGGCAAAGAAAAATGAAACTTTTTGCCTTTTAAAACACTACCTCCAGAAGTCAGAGAGAAACTCTATAAATAAGAATATTTTTGCTTGATGCTGTGTATAGATTTTTCAAAACATTTTTATTTTTTTGCAATAAACTACTGTATTTTCTGAGCTGGCATTTCTTGTTGATTCAAATGAGCTTTAGAGTTGAGCTATTTTGAAACCAGTCTTTATTTCATGAAATCCCTTAATTTCTTAATGTTTCACCTTGATTTCCTATACATATATATGTAGCTAAATGTAGGATGCTTAATGCTGTGGGACAGAATGTAATATATTTAACTTTATGTACAAATGTGATTTATCTAAATATTTTCCCTAGATAAAAGTGAAAGAAGGTACAAAGTCCTAGGTGTAGGGTGTGGTTCTGCTTAGTAATAATTCCTTTAAAATTCAGCTCTATAGTGCTGGATTATCTGGGCAGATCAAGGGAATTTATATGAATTTTATGGCATTTTACTTCTTGTATGGTCATTCAGAAAATATGACAATAGCTTATTGAACGTACATTGGATGGAAAGAACTCTTGTTAGATTTTAACAGTGTTTTGTAAATTTGTCTTTGATCATAAATACTATAAATATACATGTATGTGCATATGCATGTATGTTTCATAAAATCCATTTATGAAACTTATAGCCAAATACCACTTAGTGGTGGAATTTATCTTACTTAGAAGAATTGATATGGCATTTTCTGTAAATACGCTATTATCTTTGAAAACCTATGGGGAAATGCTGAAAACAATGTGTAAATGAATTCACACAAAAAAATCACACTAGTCTTTAGGTAAAAGTAGATGGGGTTCTCCCCCCCAAAAAGTAATATCTTTGTATAGATACTGTTTTACTTGGGTGCTGCTTTTTACCGTTTCCTTATTATATTTAAACTTTTCTAGACAAAGACTCAAGATAATCCAGTTTGCCTACCTTGAGAACTACACTCTGGGCACAATTATTAGGCAAGTTGTATTCTGAAAGATTATTTTTTTTATTGAACAACTACAGTGCTCTCGGTCAATCCAAAATGTTAATAAACCTAAAACCTGAATATTTAAGAAAGTAAAAGTGAGGGTTTGGCTTTCTTAGGAGAATATCTATGTGTGCAGAATTATTGGGCAACTATTAGTGTGCAGAATTATTATGCAATTAAATGAAAAATGAAAATTTGCTCATCTCACTTGTTTATTTGTATTTGTTAAAATGGGAATAATAACCAATTCAAAATGTACAAATAAACATTTCTGACATTTCAAAAAAAAATCAGTGACCAATTTAGCCACCCTTCTTTTCAATAACAGTCATAAGGCTTCCATTCATGGAATGTGTCAGTTTTCTTGATCTGTTGATGATCAACTTGGCGGCAAATCCTCTGCCAGGAGTGCCTCTCATTCCCAGTGAATATTGAGACGGAATGTGACATCCTACCCCCCCCCCCCCCATTGAACCACTGATTGTGCTATTGAGATTCTGCCAGGAGCTAAATTGCCAAAGCTGAAGATGTATGCAATGACCCTCCTCGAAGTGGAAGAATTGAGGGAATACATTGATAAAAATTTGGCAAGGGTTTTTATTGAACCCGCAAAATCCAAAGTGGCTGCCCCTGTGCTTTTTAAAGAGAAAAAAGATGGATCGCTTAGACTCTGCGTTGATTTTAAAGGTCTGAATGCTGTTAGCATGGAAAATATGTACCCTCTCCCCTTAATGAAGGACATGTTAGCCCACCTGGCGAAAGGACGATTTTTTACCAAATTAGACCTAAGAAAGGCATATTATCGTGTGAGAATAAGAAAATGTGATGAATGGAAAATTGCCTTCAACAGCCCCCTGGGTAGTTATCAGTTTAAAGTCATGCCTTTTGGATTACAAGGAGTTCCTGCTGTGCTCATGCAGCTGATCAACCAGGTGCTGCATGATCATTTATATAAAGGGGTTTTGGTGTATCTTGATGACATCTTAATCTATACAGAGACTATGGTAGAACATACAGTTTTAGTACGAGAAATAAGAAACTGCTGAACGCTAAACTCTATGCCAAACTTTCAAAGTGCGAGTTCCATCAGGCACGTTTGGATTATCTGGGTTACAGAATCTCCAGCGAAGGCATTGAAATAGATCCAGCTGAAGTAAAAGCAGTGATTGAATGGCAGCCCCCACAAACTCAGAAACAGCTCCAAAGTTTTTTGGGATTTGCTAATTTCTACCGCCAATTTATCCCTTCATTTGCTGAGATTGCTTTGCCCCTTACAGAACTATTAAAAACTAGCAAGGATGGGGGTAAACCACGACCAGGTCAACCCCTATACTGGTCGTTAGAGTGCCAAACCGCTTTTGAAAATTTAAAAAGACTGTTTGCTGCAGAACCAATTCTCAAACACCCTCATCCTGAGGAGCAATTTGTTATTCAAGCTGATGTCAGCGATGTGGCTGTGGGGGCAGTGCTGTTACAAAAAAACCATGAAGGAAATTTACAACCCTGCGCTTACAGTTCGAAAAAACTCACTGACAGAGCGGAGGTGAGCCATTTGGAAGAAGGAAGCCTTTGCGATCAGATAGGCTTTATTGACTTGGCATCATTTCCTAGAGGGGTGCAAGGTGCCTTTTGAAGTATGGACTGATCACAAAAACATAGAGGCACTGAAAACTCCCCGTAAACTGTCACCCAAACAAGTACGCTGGGCGCAATATTTAATCATTTTAACTTTACCCTAAAATACATACCGGGTGGAAAGAATTTCTTAGCTGATGCCCTCTCTAGACTGCCTTAATATAAAAGCCAACATGAACAAGTCATAGATTCTATTATGCCACCACCTCAAGTTATTTCTCAAATAACCCCTCGGAAACAACGACATGTGAAGTCCCCTAAACCAGACGGCCCATTGACAAAGAAATTAAACAAGAACTGAAAAATGACAAATGTCTCAAGGAAAATCAAACCATCCTAAATGGGCTAGTTTGGAAAGGGGGGAAATTATATTTGCCTGAATCGCTCAGATTCCAAGCACTCCAACGCAGTCATGACATTAAACAAGCTGGTCACTTTGGCTATTTAAAGACACTACACTTAGTTTGGAGGCAATTTTGGTGGCCAGGCTTAAAGAAAGATGTGGAGAGCTATGTAAAAAGCTGTGCAGTCTGTGCTACCATGAAGAGGATCCCAGGAAAGCCCCCTGGGCTGTTACAGCCTGTTGCAGATCCTTCTCAACTATGGGAAGAGATCGCTATGGACTTTATTGCTGAATTACCGGAGAGTAAAGGAAATACGGTAATATGGATTGTGATTGACCTTTTTTCAAAGCAAGCTCACTTTATAACATGCTTTGGCCTCCCATCTGCCCAGAAACTAGCCAAGTTATTTCTCAAGCATATTTGCTGATTGCACGGCGCACCAAAACGAATAATTTCTGACGGGAGTTCAATTTATGGCCAGATTTTGGAGGGATTTCCTCAAGCTGATTGGGTCTACACAAGGACTCTCATCGGCTTTTCATCCCTCTATGAATGGAGCGGCTGAAAAAGCGAACGCAATGGTGGAGCAGTATCTTACATGCTACGTAGATTACCAACAGACAAATTGGACTGATCTCCTCCCTTTTGCTGAAGTGGCTTACAACAACGCAGTACAGCAGCACTGGACTTACGCCGTTCAAAGAGCCACTGGAAGGGATTTTATTCCGATGCCTGAATACCCCCAGGACCCCCCTACCTCTCAAACATTAGATCAATGGGTATCTGCTTGGAGAGGTGTTTGGGACAATACAAAAAAAGCTTTAACAAAAGCCTCAGAGGTTTGCAAAAAACAGGCTGATAAGAAAAGAGCACCTCAGAAGTCATTCCGGGTGGGCGAAAAGGTTTATCTTTCTACAAAGTATCTAAGACTTAAGTTACCTAGCAAAAAATTGGGGTCAAAATACCTGGGACCATTTCCCATAGTGCGGATTTTGAATCCAGTCACTGTAGAATTAAAACACTCATCTTTTAGGAAAGATCCACCCAGTGTTTCACTGCAGTCTGTTAAAGCCTTTCAGAGAATCAACCCTGAGACCTCCTCCTAAGAAAGCACTTGGCCCGCTTGTGGCTGGAGAGACTCATTATGAAGTAAAGCGTATTCTTGATGCTAGATTATTCAAGGGTAAATTGCAATATTTAGTGCAGTGGAAGGGATACCTGTTATCAGAAGCCACCTGGATGAAGAGTACTGATGTGAAAGCTGATAGACTTATACGCAAATTCTATGATAAACATCCAAGTAAACCGAGAGGGGATTCTTAATTTTTATTCTTGTTTAATTTGCAGGATTTCTCCTTTCTTTTAAGGGGAGCCGAATGTCAACGCTGTGACAAACTGAACCGAAGCCATTTTCATTTTGCCTTTGTTGCTACATATTTAGTTTAGAAAAAGAAGGAAGGGGGGTGTAGTTTTCAGTTAGCCAAAACAATTCAAATGTATGGGAACCAAGATCATTGCTGAGAACATTTTGGCAGGCTGGAGAGCTGGGAGGAGTACCCGCGTTTTCTAATAATTGGTGAATGTGATTTATGACAGCAAATTGGGGTGGGAATTGCAACTTGCTACTTTGTAACTGAGGGGAGGGGAATTTAGTCTTGGGTTCACCTTTGTATGTGCCGTTATCTTGTAGCCAAATAAAAAAGTTCTTTAAGGAAGAATTCCTTGCCTTGAAGTTCTTTTAATTGGTCTCATCTATTGGAACCATGACACAACGTTTTGTACAGCAGCATCCACAGCCTCCCAGACACTGTTCAGAGAGCTGTACTGTTTTCCTTCACCGTAAATTTCCCATTTAAGAAGGGCCCACAAGTTCTCTATAGGGTTTAGGTGAGGTGAGGAAGGGGCCCATGTCATTATTCTTTCATCTTTGAGGCCTTTACTGGCTAGCCATGCAGTGGAGTTCTTCGATGCATGCGATGGAGCATTGTCCTGCATAAAAATCATGGTTTCTTGAAAGATGCAGCCTTTTTCCAGTACCACTGCTTGAAGAAAGTGTCTTCTAAAAACTGGTAGTAGTTTTGAGAGTTGATTTTGAGTCCATCTTCAACCCAAAAAGGTCCAACTAGCTCATCTTCCTTTAATAATACCAGGTCATACCAGTACTCCACCTACACCTTACTGCTGTCTGAGTCCATCCATCTGGTCCGTCAAGAGTCATTCTCGTCTCATCAGTCTATAAAACCTTTGAAAAATCTGTCTTCAGATATTTCTTGACCCAGTCTTGCCATTTCCACTTATCTTGTTCAGTGGCCATGTCTGAGCACTAAAAATCGAGTACTTCTGGGCACTCCAGGTAGGTTGCAGTTCTGGAATATGACAGCACTGGAGGATAATGGCTTCCTGGTAGCTTCAAGTTTGATTCTTCTCAAATCTTTGCCAGTTAATATGTATCTTTTTTTCTTGATACATTTCTTGAAACCCTGTTGACTATTTGCAACAAAACGTTTGAAGGTTCTGTGATGACGCCCCAATATCTTCGCAATTTCAAGAGTGCTGCATCCCTCTGAAAGACTACAATTTTTTACTTTTCAGAATCAGTTAAATCTCTTTTTTGGCCCATTTTGCCTGAGGAAAAGAAGCTGCCTAATAATTATGCACATTTTGATGTGTTGATCTCCTTAGGTCACACCCTGCCTCATTACACAAATACACATCACCTGATATGGTCATATCCACTAAGAATTTAAGTTTATACAGCTTGGAAGTGGAAAATATGCATGAAAATGATATGGTCAAAATACTCACTTGCCTAATAATTGTGCATACAGTGTAGTACTGCAGCATTTCTGAAGAAGTTCTGTGTGTGTCATGCTCTCACTATTTTGATAATTTTGATTATTCAACTAGTTATCACAAAAGCTGACATAGAGAATAAAGAAACATCCGCTATTATTTAATATAAATGAATTTCTGTGTACAAAGTTGGAAAGAATAGTGTAAATTGGTTGCACTTTTTAAGTAGTTTAATATACTCATTTTACTCTCTACATAATCTCTCATATTTGCTACTTACAATAGGAATAAATTATTTGCAAAATTTCCAAAAGAATAGTTTAATGTTGGGGACCTCCATAGTAGGATGACTTAAGCTAGAAATAATAAAAGCTACTTTGATAGTTTTAAAATTAAAATGTTGATAATTGAGATAGACAAGGGCAGCATTCAATGAACCTCCAGGTTGTTTCATTCCATTTCATCTCAGATTTTGGTTGCTTCCCAACCCTTAGAGAATATTTCATCACCACTGAGCATGCTTAGTTCTTACCAACATTTTGAAAAAGTTTACATCCTTTTCAGTAACGTCGTGCAATATTGTTATTCTGATGCGTGAGAATTGTTTTACTACATATTTTTTGGGGCATTTTCCTTTATATAGCCTTATTTTCATTCCAGGGTTAAATAAATATTGCTTTGAATCATACCTACATAGTACTTAAATAGGGGACCTCTAGGAAATTTCAGGACTTGGATGCTACTGTGGTATTCTGCAGCACTGCACTTTTTTTATTGGCATCCAGAATTGGTAGTGCAGGACTTAGAAGGCCTATCCTTCTAATATTCTAAGCTTAGAGAAGTGAACCTTATTGGGATTCAGTATAGCACATTTTTACATGGTATTATTGATGTGGAAATCAGGCTTATTTGTGACACAAATAGGAAATTAAAATAAAGCGGAACAATATGAAAGTCTTATGAATTTTTATATACTTATAATAACATTGATTTCTTTATATATTTCATAATTTATGATTTACTAATGTAATTATTTAAATAACATGCAGCTTTCTATATGCATATATACTTCATATATAAGTACTGTGGTTGCTAAATTCCTTGCTGTTAAAAGCTGTATTGACAAATGTTTGAAACAAATGTATATGAAAGTTAGCTTTCATTCTGAATATTCTTAGGATGGTACTTCTAAGATAGACTATTATGTTATGAGTAAGAAGAATTTACATAAGAAATGTAATTATTGTTTGGTGTCTTTTAGAATTCACCATTATTTGAACTGATAAAGCAGTCCAAAGACCGAGAGGGGCAGGCTGATGAGCCCGAACCTGCCAACTATTTTACTCAGCCTCTTCAACATAATCACAGTGCTGCAGATTTGTAAGTAAGATGGTCCTCAAAGAAGATATTTTCCACTTTCGTATAGAGCTACCCTCTTGCATGTGGGAATCCAGATTAAAAGATTGCTTATAGACGGTTGTGTAGCATCTGCTTGAACATAATGCAGCAAGAAATGGAAGTCTGCTACCTCTCTGGGTAACTGTTTCCATTATCAAGTTGTACTTTCTCTTAAGAATTTTCCTAATATTCACTCTGAATTTGCTTTCCTGTAATCATAAGCTTCAGTATTTGCTGCTTTTATCAAAATCATGAAAGTAGCATTCTACTATTGTGTTGCAAGCTTTGCTTTTGTGGGGCAGGCAGGCAGGCATCATCATAGTGCACATAGAAAAGGAGTGAGCATGCTTTGTGACAATGCAAGGCTGCTTTTATCAGTTGCTTCCCCCTATAGATGCAGCTTTAAATTCATGATTCCATATCTTGCACTTTGAAACACCCTTGACCACCCTTTTATCTGTGTGAACTGTGCTACTTTCTGCTATTTTATTCTGTATATTACTGTCTTTGATACATAATGGCGCCTAAGAAAGTTTATAGCAAATGCAAGTTTAAAACACTTGAATTAAAATGTAAATAGGTTAAGACAGTAAACAAAGTGCAGCAGTAAATAGATCCAGTATGATGCTTTGTATCACACTGTATTTTTTTCTAGTTATGTTACGGGAAACAGTCATTGAGAGCTGGATTGGAAAGCAATGGAGAAGGAGCTAGCCCACCTTATACTCAAGTCGTTTTGAAAATTAGGCTTGTTGTCTAGAATATCATTATTCTAATTATCCTTTTTTTTATTCTGCGTGTCTGTATCCTGTTTTTAGGTACCTCTCTCCCACAAAATCTCCTAAGAAAAAAGTTTCTCCCGCTTTTGCATATTCTCCAGAGTCGCAGGGTTTGGGGTTAAATCAGCCTCAGAAACCTTATAAATCTATTTCTTTGTCATATTTCTATAAAAAAGGTGGGTGGATTTTAAAAGCTATTTTTCAACATTGTTGTCAAATTTAGATTGGGGTGTCCAACCTTGGTAACTTTAGGACTAGTGGACCCCAATTCCCAGAATTCTAGGAGTTGAGATCCACCAGTCTTAAAAGTTGCCAAGGTTGGACACTCCTAATCTAGAATAAATCATGAAGGTGAGGGGGCAAATGAGCCAACCGCACAGAAAGTCTCCTGTGCCAGTCTTCTTTGCCTGGTAAAAGCCAGTTCTGGCTGGTCAGCTGAAGGGCATAAAAGGAAGGACTGGAGACTGAACAAATATTTAAGGCATGTTTCGGATCTAAGTTAATCCATTGCCTCCCTTTACCACTAACTTTATTGCAATTTAAAAATAGTCCTAAAGTATATTTTAATTGCAGCATTATGTAAATTATCTATATTTCTTAAACATTTTAATGCATTTCTTGATATCTTCTGTAATTATATGCCCATGACATATGAGTCACAGAATTTTATTACATGTAGAGTTTACCAAATTAAAAGAACAATATAAAACTTACATATTACTAATTCCCAATATATTTCTACAAATTCAAGCAGTGATTTCAGATTACTAAAAACATTTCTGTTGAAATCGCAGCAGTTATTAGAAAAGAAGAGTTTCTATACCATTCTCAAAAGTGACTGTGTCAATAAATATGCTGACTTTGTACAGGCTAATATAATTTTGCTGTGATTAAAATAACACTACACCTTTTTACATTCCTGGAGTAAATTTATATATTCTGTACATTACATTACATTATTTCCCTGTGTCTCTATAAATATAAATATAAACATACATATAAATATTGATTTGACCTTGTTTGTAATTTATAAACAAATCTCTCCTCCAGTGTATTGCTTGGCTTATAGACGATTAAATAGCCTATGTTTGCGTCTTCTGCCTGACCATCCTGAACTTGAACATTTGATATGGACCCTTTTTCATCACACACTGCAAAATGAATATGAACTGATGAAAGACAGACACTTAGACCAGGTAATATATCTGACTGGATGGGCTTATTTACTATGTTATCTTTTTAATTTAGATTTTCCATGCTAAAACAATGGCAATAGAATAGAATAGAATTAGAATAGAATAGAATAGAATAGAATAGAATAGAATAGAATAGAATAGAATAGAATAGAATAGAATAGAATAGAATAGAATAGAGCTGGAAGGGACCTTGGAGGTCTTCTAGTCCAGCCCCCTGTTCAAGCAGGAGAACCTATACCATCTCAGACAAGTGACTGTCTACCCTCTTCTTAAAAATCTCCAGTGATGGAGCGCCCACGATTTCTGGAGGCAAGCTGTTCCACTGGTTAATTGTCCTCACTGTCAGGAAGTTTCTCCTTAATTCCAGGTTGCTTCTCTCTTTGATCAGTTTCCAACCATTGTTTCTTGTCCTGCCCCTGGTGCTTTGATGAATAATTTTACACCTTAGCTTACCTTACCTTAGGTATGTCAAAAACTTGATGATAGGCAAGCAAAAACAAATGATAATGTTATCCATTCAGTCGTGTCCGACTCTTGGTAGTTCTATGGGCCTGGTCTCTCCACATCTTTCAATCTTGGACTGTTTTCAGCTTTTCTGTGCTCTGGCTGCTGACAGCTTTGATGGTGTCCAGCCACGGTATTCTTTGACAGCCAGGTTTCCTTTTATTGCTAACTGTTCCAAACATAATTGCTTTCTTCAGTGAATTCCCCTGCATGATGTGTCCAAAGTATGTGAGAAGTAAGTAATAACACACAAATGGTAAAACAAGATTAGAGGGATAGAGTATGAGTCCATTATATTCCTATTTGTCATTGAAATCCCTATTTAGAGTGGTAACTTTAAGAAGTAAAGGATTCACTTTCATTCCCAAGGTTGGGATATAAATGGTGTTCCATATCTGTTTCTTATGTTAAAAATCTACATGAACCTTTCTCAAGCTAGTGCCCCAATTATTTTGGAGTACAATGTTTAAAGGATTTTGTTTTTTGTTAAAATGTTATTTAATATTACATAGTTTTATTATTTCTTATAGTTTTATTATCTTGTTATGTTTGTTATTTCAATTGTTTAAATAAACTTTACATATTTTTAAAATTAAATTAGTGCTCCAATAGCTAAGGTCTCAAAAGCTTTTTCCATTCCTGAAAAGCCTGGGCTGAACTTTCTTTAATGATGAGTTGTGATGGTTCTTCTCTGCATTTCAACAGATTATGATGTGTTCCATGTATGGCATATGTAAGGTGAAGAATATTGATCTCAGGTTTAAAACTATTGTGACAGCATACAAGGATCTCAACAATGCAAATCAAGAGGTATGGGACACTTTTTAGCATTATTTGCATTAAAACTCTTATCTTGAGTACATTTGCAACAATGGTAAGCAACCACAAGCTTCTAGACCAGGAGTCCCCAACCTGTGGCTATCGGGCCGCGGGACAGGCGCGCACCACCACCCCCACTTATATTAGCGCTGCGGCTGCGAAAATGGGACGCTGAAAACGGGACGCCGCCACACCGCAGGGTTTAAAAACGAGCCACTGCTGCGCCTCGAGGTGCGAAAACGACGCCACCACACCATGGGTGTGAAAACAGGATGCCGCCGCACCTCGGGGCACGAAAACGGGACGCTGCACCTTGCAAGAACAGGGCAGGGCTAGCGAGTATCACATGGGCACTAGCCCCGCCCCGTTTGCGTCACGTGCGTGCTCGCAGCCCCGTGCGCACGCACACGCATGCGTATAAAATGCTTCCTCCCTTTCCTTTGGTCCGCCAACTGAGAAAGGTTGGTGACCTCTGTTCTAGACATCACTGATTTATGGATGTTATTTGTGACATCTTCTAGCAGTTGTGGTAGGAAACAATCGTACTTGCCTTTTTGCTAGCAATCAGCAATATTTGCCAGATTAGCCATTTTGCAAGAATGCCACAACATGTTCTCAAAATTCCAAATGAATACGCGGTAAAAACTATGTATAATGCCAACATTAATTAGTATATCACTATATCCAAGCATGAGATGCCACTTAAAAATAGTTCCCTCACATTTTACTGTATTCAGTATACCACGTCTAAAGCATTTGAAAAGGATTTCTCAAAAAAAGGTGAAATTCACTGATTAATTCATCCAGGTACAAAGATTTTCTGAATAAATCATTCTCAGATTAAGGCAGCTAACTTTGAGAAGAAAGGGGGAGGGAGGGTGAGCATAAGAATTTTCCAAAGAAGGAAAATCCTGTACAAATTAAGATGTCACAAACAGATATAGCTACTGGAAGGAGTTATCATAGATGGCTGATGCTTAACTTTCTCATCTATTCCATCTAGACATTCAAGTGTGTTTTGATCAGGGAAGGACAATACGATTCCATTATAGTCTTCTACAACATGGTATTTATGCAAAGACTGAAAACTAATATTTTGCAATATGCTTCCAATAGGGTAAGTAATTATGCATCTATCCTCTAATGACTATTTCTCAATAAAATTGACAAATCCCCATAGCGCTAATTTAAAATTTCGTCTTCCAGCCTCCAACATTAACACCCATTCCTCACATTCTACAGAGCCCTTTTAAGTTTTCTAATTCTCCTTTACGTGTTTCTGCTGGAAATAATATCTATGTCTCACCTTTGAAGAATCCCAGCAAATTTTCTGAAGGGCTATTGTCACCCACAAAAATGACACCCAGAACAAGGTTAGTAAATTATTCCTTTAAGCAACTAAATCAAACACCAACCTAAGCTGGATAGATATTTTTCAGTTTTAATAGAAGTGATCATCTTCTGCTATTCTTCCATTATAAGAAATATCTATTTGATTAGGCATAAAAAGTTGTTTGTACAATCTGCACACCCTCACCCCCAAAAAGAAACCTTGCTCTCACAGATTCTTTATATATTCTGTATAGACATTCTGGATGTAATGTGAATTGTAGAGCCTGATGTCAAAAAGCATTCATAGTTTCCTGGACTTTAATGCATTTGTTAGTGGGCTAATGGAATCTCATGTGGACTTTCATCTTGAACTGTCTTTGGGGATTTCTGATGAGGCCAAGGGAACCATAGATTCAAATAGTTAATTGGAAGGAGTGGTCAGTTCTATCCTCCTTTCTCTCTGTTCAACCCTTGGTCTGCTTACTGCCATCCCTGCTGTTTGCTAGAAATTGCTATTTTGCCACTCTGACATTCATGTAGCTGGTCTCAATTGCTGATGTAAGCAGCAGCGCCCTTTTCTTAGTCAGTTGGGGATCTAGTTGGTTTTGCTGCTGTTTCTACCCATATTATTTTATTATAAAATAAAGGTTTTTTTGGGAAAGATGCTAAAAAAATCAAAAACTGAGAGCAGTGAAAAATAGTGCTGACAGAAACACATTAACACTGGGCTGAAAGAGTGCCTGCCCCAAAGAAACTAAAAACAGAGCTGCCCTGTCCTGACACTAATATGGCAGTAATCAGCACAAGGGCTTTAGGACAAGAGATGGAGCAAAGAAGATGGAGTTGTTGTTTGAAAGGGAATCTGCCCTTCCCCTCTCCGCACGCACACACAGAAGCACAAGTTGTGTAAATGAGCAAGAACTTCCCACCCAGTTTAAGCTGGCTGCTTCTGGACAGGTTTTAGGACATTCTGGCAGATAAGCACACTGACTGACCAGGAAGCTTATTTTAAAGGACCTTTAAATTTATGGATTCTTACATTCACGAAGTCTCCTTCTAGTAAAATTTGGTGGAGGCCTGAACACTACCCTAGAAACTACCGGTACATGTGTGGCAAAACATGAATGAGAAGACTGTTTCACAGAATGTCCATGTGTTTTTCTGATTATTATTAGAAAGAAAAAACATTTCAGATAGAGTTATTTCTAAAGGACATGCCTCATGAATATGATTTGGGTATTTAGAATTACCATTTTAGATTTATTGTCACAGAAACCATCTGTTCTACCTGAAGCTGAAAAATACTTTAAGGTATTGTTCATCATGATTCACTCTAAAAATATCTGGATCAATAAAACTCAAAATTTAGCTTTATGAATATCCAAAAAGGGAGGCAAACATCAAATCCAGCTTAATTTATCCAGGGAAAGTATCTGTATGTTTGAATAATTTTTGGATGGGCTTTTTGGAATATTTTTAGAATATAGAATATTTTTTAGAATATTTCATTTCTGCCTTTTCTATCTTCATAAAGTGGGTCCTATTGTGGCTTTGGAAATTAATAAATAGATAGTAATAGTATCTATATAGTAATACAACTGGACAATATTGTATAAATTGCTTTATATTAATATAGCTTTTATGTCTATGTCTTGTGTGTAGTCTCAAACTTCTTTTCTAGAAAAAACATTAAATGCTTTTTTTATCTTTATCTTCAGAATATTGGTTTCAATTGGTGAATCCTTTGGGGTAAGTTTCCTGTTCTGAGTAGTTATTTAAATTTTAAAAAAATGTATTGGGGTTTGCTTTTCATACAACTGAGATTTTATGTTTCTCCTAATATTTTCTGATGAAAAGTAACTGAAAAGTCATAGTTGACACTGGAAGAAAAAACAAGGCTCGAGGTGTTATGACCCAGGTGCTCAAGGTAAGGCAGGCTTCTAGAGAGTCCTTTATTGCCCTGGGTAAATATTCCAACAAACAGCCCTCCAATGACTGATAAAGCTCCACCCCACGCTAACCTGAAGGTAGCCACCCTCAGTCCGCCAAACAACAGCCCATATATATAACAAAGAAAGTCCACAGAGTAGGAGCACGCTCACAGGGTGAGGTCCAGGGTCCCAAGTCCAGTTCACCTGGCCAAGTGAGTCCACGATGCAAACTAGTCCACAAGGCAAAATCAAAGCATGAGACAAAAGGCAGTACTTAAGGCAAGGGCAAGGTACAAGACAAAAGGCATAAGGCAGTCTTCAAGGCAAGGCAAGGCAAAAAGCGTGAGTCAAGGCCAGGTGTGTGTGTGTAAACCAAAATAAACAATTGTTCCTGGCAAAGCTAACTTCCCACAGCTTCTCAAGTCAATACACTCCAAGTGTTCCTTGTGAGGAAGGGTGGGGAGACCTTCTCCTGAGTAGCCTTGCAGCCCTTCTCTGAGGTTGCCTACACTCCGCTCTCCGTACCCTTGGGTCGAGTGGGGGGGACAGCTGTTCCTCATCAGAAAGGATCTGCTGCCTCTCAGCTCCACTGCCTGTCTGCATGCAATCCTCCCCGGTGTCTGTGAGGACAGGCAGCTCTCTGTCCAGTTGACCCCCCCCCCCGATGCCTGAGGGTCCTGGGACAGCATCGTCCTCAGCCCCTGAATGTTTCCAAACATTCCAAAGGAGACAGGCCTTCCCCATCGGACGGTCCTGGTTCCAACTCCTCCTCCGAACTGGACTCCGATGGGGCCATGATACTAGGTTTCCCCTTGGCTGCTTTTCTGTTCCAAAATTACCAGATATGTTTTATTTCCACCTATTAGTGAGGAACAGACAGACAGTAGGAAAAGGGTTCATACCAGTGGTGGGATTCAGCCAGTTCGCACCAGTTCAGCAGAACCGGTAGCTAATTTTTTGTTGCCCAGGCCCAGAACGGACTTCCGGAAGCGGCATCCACACAGAGAACCGGTTGTTCACATGTTTGAATCCCACCACTGGTTCACACGGAACCATAGGTAATGGTTCTCCAAAAGATTGTAGATCTGGCTTTGGGGAAGGGAAAATAGAAATTGTCCTGAGAAAGTGGAAAGGATGAGAAAGAAACACAAGATAACACTCTCTCGGGTTTTATTTTAATATGAGATAAGGCAAAGAGAATCCCTTGGCAGACTTTCCAGGTTGTGGTTATCCTATACTGCAACAGTAAAGGGCATTCCTGGAATCCCTGCTGCTTCTGTTTCTTCATCTTGCTTACTTCAGAGGGATGACAACTTCCCACATTAGCAATGTCAGTTCACTTCCATAGGAATTGCACCCAAAATATTTTGTGGGCATCAAAGTGCATGTCAGTAAAGGAGAATATTTGTAGTTCAGGATTGAAATGAAGGGTTCTTGATGTTCTCTGAGCTTGGTTGCTTTCGTTCACTACCCAAACTAGGTAACATCAGTACTAGTGAGAAATGGGGTTTGCTCTCAATTTGTATTCTTGTGGCTTGTCCTGTCAGTGTTTTGGAGGTTCTTTGGTTGGGCTGTTTACTATTAGCTTGTTTGGCAAGTCCTGGAATGGGGTATTCTATACTTTTGATTGTTGGTCTGATGTTAATCTTGGTGTTAATCTATGCTCATCTTGGTGTTGATTGCTGTTGGGGGTGCTTTGGTTGTTTTCATTCCCTTTTTGACTTGTTGATTGTCTCTTTTGCATGATATGTAGATGTTGTTTATGTCTTACGTGTCTACTGATGGCCAGTTTGTCAGAGTGCCAGGTTTTCAGGAATTGTCCAGTGTTTTTGCACTTGGCTTGGTCTAGGATGGTCACAGTTTACCATTGAAACCATGCTTAAGTCTGTTCATATGTTGTGAAATTTAAGAGTTTCCATCATGTCTTCTGAGTGCTAGTTGGTGTTCATAGTTCTGTTCTGCTAGGCTCTTCCTGTCTGTCCTACATAGTGGCTGTTGCAATCTTTACACTCTATGTCAGGGGTCCCCAGCCCCCGGGCCACTACCAGACCATGGCCTATTCAGAACCAGGCTGCACGAGAGGCGGGCCGGTGTATACGTGCATACACGTGCAGCTCAATTTGTAGTCGAGCTGTGTGCATGCACCTGTGCGCTGGCCCGCTGCTTGCACAAACTGAGTGTGTGCATCCATGCGTGCTGGCCCGCCGCTCCCACGGCCCGGTTCCCTTCTCCCCTCCCCAGCCAGGCTGCCAAGTCGCAAAGGTTGGGGACCACTGCTGTATGTTATAAATGACTTCTGTTTTTTCTTCTGCAGCTGCTGGATCTTTTGTTTACTTAGGATGTTTTAGAGGGCTTTACTTGTATGCTATACTGATTCCACATAGTTGTAATAGTGTGTTGATGGTTTCTGAGATGTTTTTGATGTATGGCAATGTTCATCTTTTTATGGCTTTTGTTAGTTGTGCTATATCAGACATGTCAAACACAAGGCCCGCAGGCCGGGTCTGGCCTGATATGTGGTTCCGTCCAGCCCGGGGACCTGCTCTGGAAACAGCGAAGAACCGGCCCGCCGCACCTCGGCCCGGCCCAGGCCGACCGGGCACTGATCTACAACCTGGTTGCGTCCATCAAAGCCAGAATGCGCTGAGCCTTAAATCCACAGGGCAGCCCCGCTCTGCCCCTTGGGTGCGCGCTCAAGCAGAATCCGGTGTCCCTGGTGGTTGTCTTGCCCCGCAGGCTGACTTCACCCAGGACGCTGGCGCTGGTCGTCTCCTTTGTGCACACCCGGGGGCGGGGCAGAGGGGGCGGGGCAGCTCCTTGCTGATTCCAGGGCTGCTCCGTGGAACCTTCGTTCCTTCGTTCCTTCTCTCCTTCTCATCTCTTTCCTTCCTCCGCGCTCAGGAAGGGGTGATGGGAGGGGGAGAGATTGCCAGCGCTGCCATGTTGCCACCGGTCTTGCTATCCCACGTGGGCGGGCGGGGGCTGTCCTGGTGAAAGAAAAGCCTCATGGCTGTGAGGCTGGAGGTGCTGGTGGGAGGGGGGGTGGCGCTGATCTACAACCTAGTTGTGTCCATCGAAGCCAGAATGCGCTCCACGGGGCAGCCCTGCCTTGCCTCTCGGGGGCGCACGCAAGCAGAGTCCAGCATCGCTGCTGGCTGTCTTGCCCTGCAGGCTGACTTCACCCAGGATGCCGGCGCTGACCGTCTCCTGTGCGCACACCCGGGGGGCAGGACAGAGGCGGCAGGGCAGCCCCTTGCTGGTTCCAGGGCTAAGGCTGAGCGCTTTGATGGACTGGGCAGCATGGCAGCGCTGGCAATCTCTCCCCCTCCCATCACCCCTTCCTGAGTGCGGAGGAAGTAAAGAGATGAGAAGGAAGGAAGAAAGGAACGAAGGTTCCACGGAGCAGCCCTGGAATCAGCAAGGAGCTGCCCCACCGCCTCTGTCCCGCCCCCCGGGTGTGCGCACAGGAGACGGCCAGTGCCGGCCTCCTGGGTGAAGTCAGCCTGCAGGGCAAGACAGCCATCAGGGACGCCGGACTCCGCTTGCATGTGCATGCGCTCAGGAGGCGGGGCAGGGCTGCCCCATGGAGTGCATTCTGGCTTTGATGGATGCAACCAGGTTGTAGATCAGCGCCGCCACCCCTCCCACCAGCATCTCCAGCATCGCAACCACGAGGTTTTCTTTCAGCAGGACAGCTCCCGCCCACCCACGTGGGACAGCAATCTCTGGCAATCTCTCCCCCTCCCATCACCCCTTCTGAGCGCGGAGGAAGTAAAGAGATGAGAAGGTGAAGGAACGAATGGAGGGAGGAAGGGTGGGAGGGAGGGAAAAAAGGGAGGGAGGAATGGAGGGTGGGAGGAAGAAACGGAGGGAGGAAGGGAGGGTGGGAGAGAGGGAAGGAAGGAAGGAGAGGCAACTTGGTTGGAGATGCCCCGGTTCACACAGTTCTGCTTCAATGCTGGATCCATTGAGACTTGGGCTCAAAGGAAAAAGCAATTTTGTGTTCTCTTTTGTCACAGACAGGACTTTATTGGCAATCCAAGTTAACACTGGTATTCTTGAATTGTGAACGCTTAGGAAAACATCCCTTCCTTGTGTGTTGCAAACAGCCATTTCCAAAACAGAACAAAGCAGAGTAGGGGGAAATATTTTCCTTTGCTATATTTCCAGTCTGAATTAGACCATGGCAGGGTCCCTGCAGGAAAGCTCTTTTAAGGATTATGTATTAATAGAAAAGCAACTAACTTACCTCTGTTCCTAAATGCTAAAGCTGTTGCACATAAAAAACAGAGAAGCTCTGATCAACTATCACAGCCACCATTTTGACAGTTCTGCTGTACTGTTTGTCTGTGGACGCCCCCACTAAATGCAAGCATGGGATAAACTGAGCCTGGTTTGTTCTCGGTCTTTTAAGTGGCCACAAACTACTAGCAAAAGTGGCATTTGATCACAAGGCAAAGAGGCATCGAGAAATGTTTCCCCTTTTGCATTTGTGCATCCAAGAAGGGACAGGAAAGGAGAAAGGAAAGAGGAAAGACAAACAAAAAGAAGGAAAGAGGGAAAGGAAGAAGAAGGAAAGGAGGATGAAGAGGGAAGGAAAAAGAAGAAAGGGGGGAAAGGAAGAAAGGAAAATAGATTATAATGAAAGGGAGAATGGGTCTGAGGGAAGTCCTGCCTTAGCACTTGGCCACAAGCAGCCCTGCTGCCCTTTCACCATCCCCTTGTCCCCTCCTCCTGACCTCTCCTGGTGGTCTCCCATCCTATCGCTGAGGATGCTTTGGTTACAAAGCCGGGTCTCCTCGCAGGGAGAGACAGTGGGCCTCCCTCTGACCCACACATTTTGCCCTCCCGCAACACCACGAGCAACTTGGCCAAGGAGAGCGAGCACAGCAGCAGCAGCTTTGAGGAGGAGGTAAGTGCAGCTGGGCGCCCCCCTTGGGAAAATGGGGCTAGGCTAGGCTGGACTGTGGGGTCCCTGAACTCAAGGGCTGGGCGCTTAACCTCCGCTGCCCAAGGCTCTGGGCAGCCTGCACCACCGTCCGGGGGCCCCTCCGCATGGCCTGAGAGGGACGGTAAAGCTCCTCCAGTGGACCATGTCCCGGCGCTCGCCCTGGCCCCACGCTCCTCCACCACAGACCCTTGGATCCGTCCCAGGCCTGCACAGGTGCCCCCGACGCGAGTGATGTTGAGCTGGCCACGCCCACTCAGCCCACGCCCATTCTAGCCGCACCCACCCGGCCCCCCGAGGGCAACCACAATGATGATGCAGCCCTCAATGAAATTGAGTTTGACACCTCTGTGCTATATGAGTGGTGAGGCACTTTATGATGAAGTTGTGTGGATATCCATTTTGTTGGAAGATGTGTAGATGATGTGTTTCCTTTTTCTGCTGTTCAAGATTGCTGTAATGTATTTATGATTGTCTGAATATTTTTTACACAGTTTCTCTTATGGGAAGTTGGGTTATTACTTTGGTAGGGAGCACTTGATTGGTTTTTCGGTAACTTGTGTTTCTAATTCACCATCATAATCTCTGTTGATCAGGATATCTAGGAAGGGTAGTGAGTTGCTGTTTCCTTTTTCCCTGGTGAATTGGATTCCTTTGAAGATGTTGGTGGTTTTGTGGGTATTCTCTAATTGATCCTTTTTCATTATGGTGAAGGTGTCATATCTGATGCATATTTTGGGTTGCATTTGTGGACGTTGCATTACAACATCCATTGATAAAACTCTTTGAATTATGATTCAGAGATTATTAAGATTTTAGGTTTCCATTTAATTGCCAACATTGAACAAGTGTGATAATCAGAATGGAATGGGGTGCTTTGTCAAATCTTTTGCTGAAATCAAGTTGAATCTACATCGTTCCCCAAATCTCTTAACAGAATTATCTGTTCAAAACAGGATACATCATTAATTTGTACAATCTTAAAAACACCATCCTGATTTCTTTTAATTACTCCATTGTTTTTTGGATGCTTAGAGATCAATCACATTATACTCCATCCTAGAATCTTCCCTGGTTTCAGTAGCAGACTGGCTAGACTTTAGGGTTCTGGATCTTTCTCCCCCTCCCTCCCCCATTTTGAGACAGATATAATATTTGCTTTTCTTGTTACCTGCTCCTTGATCCAAACAGAAAAAGACCATGCATACACCCTCATGCACATGCATATATATTCGTTATGTGGTCTTCAGGGATATTCCAGAAAGAAATAAAAAAATACCTTTTCTTTAAGCCCAGCGGCTTCCAAGATACAGCCAGAAAGAGCCCTTTTTGGGGAAATCAGTGCCAAGCTTCAGCTTTCTACAGTAGTGGCCAAAATTGTGGAAACCTTTTGGGAAAAGTGTATTTTTGAGGTTTGATGGCTAATAACACCCCTTTTTTTGTAGTAGTACCGTAAAATTATATATCAATGGAAAGATAATTTAATCAAGAATGTAATGCAACAAAGTTTGTTCAATTATCTGTACTGTATTCTATGAAAAGTTATAGCCAAATAACCAGAAAAAGGAAGCACAACTTGCTTAGGTTGATATCAGGTAGCTTTCCTTCATCTGATTGTAGCCAATGAGCATGAGTGTTTAGAGAGCCAATCAGGTGTCATCTTGTTTTGGCAATGAGCCATTCAGATCACAGTAGGATTCAGTTATTGATGTCATGTATTGAAGCTGAGAGGAGGACATTTGTCAGTGTGTTATGTGATCGCTATCAAGTTGGTTGGGTTTTTTTGTGTGTGTTCTTTCATTTAGTGAGCTTGTAAAACGTAATAAAATTAAAGTAATGGTGCAAAGAGTTGACTGGTTGCCCAGAAAGCGATGTAAAATAGTATTATTAAGTAAACAAGGCTACAGTTATAAAGAAATTAGAAGAAAAATTGGTGGAAACGTAACCAAAGATGGCATTTCTACTGTACACTTTTCCCAAAAGGTTTCCACAATTTTGGCCACTACTGTAGTGCTAACACAACAGAGCAGAGCAAGATCTGTTTGGGCCAGGAGGAAGATGGCTTCTCCTTCCTTAACAGATTAACAGACGTGGAAGGGACCTTGGAGGTCTTCAACTTCCTGCTCAAGCAGGAAACACTCTACCATTTCAGACAAATGGTTGTCCAATCTCTTAAACATCTTGAGTGTTGGAGCACCCACAGCTTCTGGAGGCAAGTCGTTCCACTGATCAATTGAAATTAATTCCTTCTTTCTGCCAGGGACACCCAAAAAAATTATAAAGCTGTTACTCTCGGTTGCTTGACATTCTGAACAACAGCATGCGTAGAGGCTTGGAATATGCTGTCAGTTTGTTTTAAAGGCCCCTTCATATTTTCTCTTAAAGGAATTCCACTTAATACTTATCCAGCCATATGTAAAAACAAATTATCTTTTTAATTTATCTTCCTGGGTTTCTAGAGTTCTGAAAAGTTTCAAAAGATAAACAAGATGGTATGTAACAGTGATCGTCATCTCAAACGGAGTGCTGAACTAACCACCACTCCTAAGCCTTTGAAGAGATTGCGTTTTGATATAGAAGGTCAGGATGAAGCTGATGGAAGGTGAGCTGATTTCTGAATAAAATAATGCAAGTCTGTATTAGTGGCCCCATCTCAGTATCCTGGTTCATTCACTTAGAGGTTTGGCTTAGTATGTGGAAACTGCTATCCAGTGTATGGCAGAAATGTATAATTGTAATTTTTAATGAGATTGGGGTAAAAAAAAAACATTTTAATTTAATTAAATTTTTATTAAATTTACATGTGAACTAAATATAATCAACTTTAGTTTTTGATTCAGAATTGATTCCTTCTCCTTCGTTCAGTTTCTAGGCACAAATCTCTTCCCTTTATCCCTTAACCCTCCTTTCACTCTTTTTTTTTTTTTGCTATTTATGATGGAAAGACAAAAGGCAATGCACCTGTATATCTCTGCATTTCATTGTATTGCAATGATTTGTGTTTAAGAGAATGGTCAGGATATGTAAATGGGGGAATCTATTGATTTTATAAATGGTTTATTTTATTAGTTAATGCTATTTGTCCTGGCCTACCTGAAGTCTGTCTTTTGGCACACCCAAGCATGAGGACAGGCATGAGACATCCCCAGGATTGATTTCAACTGGGTTGACACCTTTAGGTTGACATGATGTAGAAAATGGACATTGGATAGGATATTTGTTATATATTTATACAGAAAAACCTCAGTTTAGTCCGCTTGGATGCAGTGGACAAATTTCCCTGTGTTATTTGCATCATTTATTCTATTTGTATATTTATATCAGATGGGTATAAATAATGTAATTTATACCACTAGCATAATGTTGCTATAGACCAGGTATGTCCAACATTTGGCTTTCCTGGGCTGCATTGAGTAAAGGGGAATTGTTCTGGGCCCCATATAAAATGGTTCATTGCACAGTCAGCCAAATGTTCAGACTGGATCTGGCATTTTTACCTACTATCGAGTCCTTCCCAGCAGCCTGGGATAGGAAGATGTTGATGTTTCATGGTGTTAGAGGTATCATCAGCTGTTTGAGTAAAGCTGCCTTTTGCAATTGATTGATGGTGAGTTTGTCAATACTGATGGTGTTCAGGTGGTGCTCCAGTTGTCTTGGGATTGCACCAAGGGGCATATTACTATTAGTACTACCTTGGTTTTCTTTTGTATGTATATAAATAACAAATTTCCTTTATTTTAAAATATTTTTATAAAATCTTGGACCATATTACTAGCTGTCCAGGGCTGCATGCGGCCCGTGGCTTGGACATGCCTACTATAGATGATATGCTGCCCAATTCAGTGGGCACCCCTTTTTTTCCTAGCTGGTCCGTAAATTGTTTCCTTGTGATTTCTTCAAATTTTATTTTTAGTAAAAACAGTATGCAGAAAGAAGCTAAAAATGGAATTTGAAGACTGTTAAACTGATATCTCTCTTAACAGTTTCCCCCTCCCCGGCGGTTCTGCCTGCTGGGCTTTGGTGGTTTTCTTACCCTCAAAACAGGGAACTTTCCAGCTGAACAGACTAGTTCTTGAATTGTTTTCTGCATTTACATATACCACTTTTTGTTTGCTGGTTCCTGACTTAAAAAATATTGCTCTTAGCAACTTAGTAATAATAGTAATAGTAATTTAGTTAGACATAGTGTTAGATCTACTTTAGTTACATCAGTTAATGTTGGCAGAGAATATCTGAAATAGCACTGTTGTGATGAAATTGGAAATTCTATGTAGTTTATTTTTGAACAAAAATGAAATTTGAATTTTAAGTTTTACAGTCAGGATTATATAAAAATGAAAGTACAGTCTTGCTTTTCAAAGGACATATGCGTAGGGAAGGCATGTTCCCCAAGCAGAACGAGATAACCTTTATTTATTCAAATTTTCTACATATAGCAGATATGCATTTGAAGGAGAATTATTCCGTTTGGTTACTGTAGGTATTCCAATGTGAATTGCCATTTGCTGACTAGAGCTGTCTAGAGTAGACGTGGGCATTTTATGGCCCACAGGCACATCCGGTCTGCAGATGGTCCCAGTCTGGTCCACAGTGGTGGTGGGGTGGGGATGGTTGTGCAGGGGATGAGGCAACAGCCTTCCACAACAATTCCACAAACTCATGTAGCCCTTTGATAAAATTAATTGCCTGCCCCTGATCTGGAGTCACAAGTTATGTGCAACACACTTTGAACTGTATAAAATGTAGAATTTATCTCCCCTCCCTCTATCTACAGGGAACATCTTTCTGGAGAGTCAAAATTCCAACAAAAGCTCGCAGAAATGAGTAAGTTTTGTATAGCATGAGAATAATTATAAATTACTATTGGGGACAGTTGAGGTGGTCTTATACAACAATGGGCAAGTTCCTCACTAGTGCCATGCATTTACTGGGCTTTGGGGGTAGTGGTTCCCAAGCACATAAAACAACGTGCTATATAATCCAACAAGGTCAGCTAGTCACTATTTAAATGCCTCATGTAAAAGGAGTCTCCGTGCAGCTAAGTACCATTTGGATTCTAATCAACCTTTAGTGTCATCTGGTCTGCCCTTTAGCTTCCCAGCACCTTTACTTTTCCTCTTCCCCAGGAAATCTCTCAACCGTGGTTTTCCCATACTGTTCCCCCACCCCCAATCATCTCCATTTTGGTCTGTATCCAAAAGAGAAGAACCCCATTTTACTCCCTATCTTGGCCACTTTTCAGTTCATGCAAGAACAATTTTATGAATCCCTGACTGCTACATTTAAATCAAAGGTCAGCCAGTAATATTTATGAGATTTCATACGTTTGAAATAGTTTAAAAAGCTATTTTGCCTTTTCTTTAATTTTACATTATTGTAATCTGCTGAAAGAACAATATCAAAGTCCCCCAAGATCTAATGAAAATCTAGGGATCTGCATTTCATGAGGATTCTGTTTTTAATTCACAGATCCGAGATTAGCTGCTTACATGTCTTCGGTTTTATTTTAGCAAACATTTTCTTTATCACAATTTATACTAACATGTTTAAAAAGGCAGTACTATTTTTGTTTCTATAGCATCTACTCGGACTAGAATACAAAACCAGAAACTGAATGATGGTGCTGATGCTTCAGACACTGTACAGAAGTGAACTGCTCTTGAGATCCAGAATCTGCACTGTAGCTTTGATTTCTACTACATTGTTTTGCATATATTACATAGCTAATTTAATTTAGTTGAATTTCATGTTTTTTGGTGTTTTATGCTATAATATAGCATATGTATTATCCATTTAAGTGTTAATTTATATGTTTTAGTTTTAAGTAAAATTGATTTTCTAGTGCATTCTTATTAAATTATATTACCTTTTCAGTTTTTATTGAACTACTTTTAGATATTCGATGTTCAATATTCGATGTTCAATGCACTAGTATTTTGTTAAGAATTGTCATTTTAATGTTAGATTTGATGCACTATTTATATATTTGAGGTCCCCCTCCAAGAAACACCCAATACTATATCAGAGAACTGCCTGCAGGACAGAGTTCTACAATAATTTATACAATTGGACTGTGAGGTATAGTCACTAATTCTGGATGCCCCCCACTTTCCTGGAGAGTGCACTTAAGTATGGTGTCTAGATCCAAAACATTAGATATCTCTATTAAATCATATACCTTGCTAACAATTTTGTCTTTTTTTTCCATTTTAAAACTCATACACAAATTAGAAAATTTGGCAGCCTGGTTGAATTTTATTATTTTATTTCAGCAAACCACAATGACTGCAACAAAACACACTCTTTATCTGTCTCATGATCAGAGAAGTGCAATTCTGTAGCTGTCATTCTTTAGTCTGTAATAATCAGTAGTCAGATTGCAAACTCAATATAGACTATGAAAATAAAGTTCTGAAATTTTATTAGCAGTAACTATTAAGAGTTGGCTAACCTAAACTATCATAACTATGTATTTTGACAAATTGAGCATAGAAATATTCTGTATTCTAATAAACATTAAAGATTAATAAAATAATTTTAAAAATAAGAATGAGAATCATTAATAATATACAATGAAAATTATATTTAACATCTTTTATCCTGAAGTTGAGTCTCTGATATAATTTAGTTTATTGGCTTGCTAGCTATAATTCAGTAAACATGAAATAGCAATTAAACTTTCAGACATATTTCATACAGTGAACTTAAAATCGGAAAATTGGCTGACAGAATACAATCCTCATTCTCCACATCGTATGAATGTATGCTTTCCCAGTAAGTGTAAGAAAGTATAAGAAAATAAGCACCTTAATGTTTAAATATGTTACCTTATTAAATATACTATTTAAACTCAGATTCAAAACCTTCTATATTTCAGATTTTAGATCAGTATCTAAGTTGCTCATTGTTTTGTGACTCTGTTAGTGTAAACAAATTTTCCCACAAACGATTATTTTGCTCATCAGAATTTATTTGCAATAAAATATCATGAAAAAACGCATATATATTCATTCATATTTTCATTTAAAATTTCAGAAAGATCATAAAAGAACAGGAATGTGTAGAATCATCTCCATTATAGTCTTAATAGGATTTTTTAAATCAGGTTATTTCATTGAAAGTTTGGGTTGTGGCCAAATATTGACCCACTATTACTTTATCCCATACACAATTTGAATTGTTCTATCCAGACTAGGGACAATGATGTAGATTTAGCTATTCCAGGATTAGATTATTTGGAAATACAAGAGCAAGACTTTTATTTCTTGCCTCAGGCATGCCCCTTGAGCTTTACAAGCTCCTGTTTGAGAACTTAAATTCTTAGAAGCTGTAGCCATTCTGTATACAGTCTTCACCATCGACTCTTCAGTATCTCATGAGCAAAACCTCACACCTCAAGCAGAATCCCTGGAGGTTTGGCCAGCACTATATATAAGTCAAGGCAGATTTAGCTATAGCTTTCAATGTTACATATCCAGCAATTGTTCCACTATTAGAATTTGTTACTTGTTCTTAAACTAAAAAACCTCTTAATAGAAATAAATAAATATTTGTATCAATGAATTGGGGTATTTTTCACTGCGAAGGATACCAATCTCGCTGTCTTTTAGAAGATAACTGCTAATCTTACCAATTGTGGGATGGTCTCGCCAGAAAAAAGATTCTGCCCAAGAGAGGTGAACAATTTTACAGCAAGACATGATTTTTCTTCTATAAGCCTGTTGCCCCAACCTGCATTCTAAAAATAGCATTCCTCCTAGCCACCAGTCCCAGTTTGGAAACTGTTAAACTAATCAATCAATTAAAGCTAGGAAAGCCTCCAACGATGACCTGATGCCTGCCCAACTGTTAAAAATAATATTGATTGGTGAGTTCAGTATCTGGTTCTTTATTCACGTATCAGTAATGCATCCCAAATACCTTAAGGCTGAAATTGTTCTTTCACTGTCCTACTTTTCAAGAAAGGCAACTGTATGAACCAGCCTAATTATCACCCAGTCATCCGCCTAAGCATTCCAGTAAACTACACGGACACTTTCTCTTTTGTAAGATTGGTTTGGCTGGGACAGGAGAAATTTCTAGTAGATATGTAAGCTGGCTTTAGGGAAGGCATGACACAAAACCACATAGCATAGTTTTAATTTATTAAATCTCCAATAAATATTTTCATAATTGCTGTGGGGTTCCAGAGGTTTGAGCTTTGGTGGGCTGGAGACCCATTTCCAACGGCACTTGCACAACCAAAATTTCACTTCCCCCTCCCTCCTAATTTTCCAAAGCTCATATTTCTATTCATAGGCTAGCAACTTCAGTTATTGGTAAGAAAAACTGTTGCTTTCATATTGCAAGATACTGTAACAACTGTCTGCAGATATGACATCTGTAGACAGGTTTTTCCTGAAGCATGGAAGATTATTCCAATATATTTAAAGTAGTTGTATCAAAATTTAATTACTTAGCTTTTATTGAAAGCTGTTAATTTGGTTTTTCCTTAATTTCTAAGATCAGTTGTCACAATAGGGAGCCAGAATGCATAATGCTCTTTTTAAATTAGGTTTATGAGAAAATTATTATGACATCAGAAATACAAGTAATGGTAATTAAACTATCTTTCTTCATTATTAGGCAAGAGTTTTACTTCAGTTTTTAAATGCTCCAACTCGACTGGCTTTGCTTATGAAGTTCTTCATGAGGTCATGATCCATTTCTTCAAAACCTGGAGACTGAGTAACGACAGGTGGTTGATGTAAAACCGGAAGCAAAATTCCTCTAACTCCTAGAAATGGAGTGTTTACATTTTAATACACACCACTAATGTGTGATATTGTTCCACATTATCACTACAGGAGGCAGACCAGGGCTGAAAAAAAGATGACAATCCTAAAATGGGGGAAAAAATCTGGGATTTCTTTTCTGGGAACAGAAAAACAGCCACCACAATCCTTTCCACTCGTTAAAAATCTTGTTGCATATCATAGCTAACTGAAATGCCATTTTCCCACTCATGAAAATTTTCCTCTGAGGGGGAAGAAAATTAAATAGAGTGAGAGTAATGTTCATATAAAAAAATCCTTAAACCTATTTCAACAATCCTACAAAACTTGAAATAAATAAGTAAAAAAATCATAATAAAAAAATAAGTACCAAAATCATACTCTCCTCCTGCCTTCCCAATCACTGAAGAGCAGATTCCCATTTTTCCATCACAATGAAACAACCCAATAGGCTTTCAATTAATCTGTTTTCCTAAACTCTAATTTACAGCCCTTTGTCTTTGGTCCTCCCCCACTCTACTGTTTTCCATATCTCCCTTAAATGTAGTTGGGTCATACCCTAACTAAATCCAGAGATCCAAGATAAACAGCAATTTAATATCTTTATATTTTATCCTATCATTCAACTGTAATGTTTCCAAAACTCCTTGAAACCACTCTTGGAAAAAAGAGAGTGAAATCTTAAGCTAATCCTTTCCATATATAATATCTGATTTTATTTTGGAGCAGCTGAGATGTGATCTCAGTGAGGGACCATGTCATATTATAAAATTAACTTTCCCCGCAGACCTTTGTGAGGAAGAAGGACCTTTTTGATCAATTTAAACCAGAACCCTAGTGGATCTATCTGGTTTCTAAAGGACACTTGGGGAGTTTTGCAAAGCCCAGGCAGGAGTTATATCACATTTCTAATTAAACACTAGAATAAGAGGTTGTCCTCAGTGCTTGACAGGATTGCTCCTAAGCAACTTCTCTAGTTTCCAATTCATGAATAAGATCACGCTATCGCTGAATGGTGTGGCATTGGATTGTTTGATTATGGCATTAATTGATTTTTGTTTTTGATATGGAATGGTATAAAAGTTGTAGTAATTAAATTTGTAGTGCTATGATACATTATTTTCAAAACTTCAAAAAAAATTCAATAAAAGCAACTCCTATGTTGCATAAAAGAAATACTATTTTTTAAATGTTAACTATTCGTGCTTAACTTAAAAACTGTTTTAATCATTAGCTTTAAGAAGCTATCCCAAGGATGCTTTTCCAAAAGGCAACTGGACTTTCTTGTTTTTTTTCCCTTGAAAACGTTTTGTCTCTCATCCAAGAAGCTTCTTCTGTTCTGACTGTCAGAATTGAAGAAACATCTTGGATGAGAAGCGAAACATTTTCAAGGGAAAAAACCCTAGAAAGTCCAGTTGCCTTTTGGAAAAAACACCTTTGGGACAACTATGACCTAGATGACTTTAAGAAGCTAGTTTCACTGAATTCAGAATATTTTCTTTTTCACCTGTTATATGGAGTTCTCTAAATCAGCGGCCCCCAACCTTTGGGCACCAGGGACCGGTTCCATGAAGAAAGGTTTTTCCGCGGACCGGAGGGGGTGTGGATTCATGTGCTGCCTGCATCCCGTGGATGGGGCTTCACTTGTTTATGTGGCCTGGTTTCTGGCATGCCGTAGACTGGTGCCGGTCCACGGACCAAGGTTTGGGGACCCCTGCTCTAGATGTTTCATGTAGCCAAATATATCCTTCCCAACAAGTTATGAAATTGTCCTGATATCCTGAAAACTACAAAAATTGTGATTACTGACAGCAAATTCTTAGCATTTGCACAATGGTTTCACTTCTTCAAAGTGCCTCACATACAAGAACTGCTTCTAATTCTTACCAGATCTCATAAGATAGGTCAGGTGTAGTATTCCAACAGTGACTATTAGTATTCCTTGACTAACACTTCCCAATATGTTAATTGCACAGGCAAATTCAAGCTCATAACTCAGTTTTAATCACCAATTTCTCAGATCATTTCTGGTTCCCTAGCTTGTAGAACAAGAACCCCCAGTCGGTAGCAATTCAATAAAGAACATTTTCCATACCTTTGCTTCATACTTGACTGCAGTTGATAGACGAGCAATTGCATTCTCTTCGGAAATGCCCTGCTTAATTGTTTGCTGGCAAAGCTTCTTTAGTCGGTTGTCTCTATAGAAGCTTGCCAAGTCTAACAGGCCTGCCAAAAGGGGGGGGGGAGAAATCAAGGCTAGAAGGAACCTTTAGTAACACATATATGAAATACCCTTGGAAGAAAAATGTTGCTAGTAATGTCACACATGAAATTGTATGTTTACAAGTTTAGACAGATTGTGTACAATAAATGGCAGAAGGAGTCAAGAGTTGGAACTGTTTATAATTAATGGCTTCTCTGTTAAATATAACACACAAAATAAGAATCCTTAATCCTTCATAATACAATTTACTTCTGGGTTTATAACAGCAAAAATAAATCCCTGTTATCTATACAAGTAAAGGCAGAAAGAGACAGCAGTAGCAAAGAATACTGAAGCAGGTGGGCAACAAAAGGGGGGGAGGAAGGAGTTGAGATTTCAGTTGGAGCCTTAATAGAATATTAGCTAGGTAACTGTTCAAGGAGTTCTCGGGGAGCAGAACCCTCTAAATTGCAAAATGGCTTTTTTCATACTGGGAAGTCAGCCCCCCAGAGAAGGAAATATTAAAAGGGCAGAAAAATATATTTCCTCAAAGGATCTTAAAGAGGCACAAAAGCATGCCCAGGTTTTCTTAATAGCACCAAGTCTCCCTCCCCCAAGCAGAAACCAGCTCTATAGAAATGCAGATGTAAACCATTCAGAAAAGTTGAAGCTAGAAGATTAAGAAGACAAAGACACCTAAAATCTACATACCTCACCGAAACTCTAAGACAGGACATAATACGATTAACTCACAGATGCCAAAGGGCACACCCAGACTCAGGTCAGAATATATGACACAGGAAATACAAAGCCTCAAACAGGAACAGGAAACAACTCCAAACAGAAGGCTCCAGAGGGTATAAAACCCACTCCCTACATGTGCTCTCTCTCTTTTCTTCCAGAGCCATCTTCCTGTCTGGCTCTCCTCTTCAATAAACTGCAACCTTCTTTCTAAAGCAGTCGCCATGTGAGATCAAAGGCTGATGGCCGCATTGTTATTGTTAGTACTCCAGAGAGGGAATCCACAGAGGATGTTTCTTTGTAGTTGATAGTAGGAATGCCAGTCATAAACACCCGTGTTTACCCCCCCCCCTTTGTAGTATGACAGAATCCAAAAGAGAGTAAGAATTGGGTTTTCTCAGAGTAGATAGCTAGAAATAAGATATAATTGGATTCTGACATCCGGCTCCCCTTAAAAATAAGAGAGGTCCACCTGCAGAGAAAACAAAACAGGTATAAAAGTTAGTCTGGCTTGTTAGGATACTCTGTATGAAACTTCTTTAAAAGCTTCGGGGCTTTGACATGACGTTTATGGACCCACTCATTTTGAGAGGCGGGGAGGTGCTTCCATGCTACTAGGTATTGAGTTTCCCCACAATATTTTCTAGAGTCCAGGATTTCCCTTATTTTGAAGTGTTGCTCCCCTTCTATCATGATTGGTGTTGGTGGTGGGGGGGATTTTTGGCCGTAAGGGTGACTGTTGTTCTCTTTTCAGCAAACTGCAGTGGAAAATTGGGTGTATTTGCCTAAGATTCTTGGGTAATTCTAATTCTACTATTACTGGGTTTATGATTTTTTTAATTGGAAAAGGCCCTATATATCTTGGTCCAAGTTTTTTACAGGGTTGTATGGATTTTAAGTATTTTGTAGACAAATACACCATTTCTCCTATAATTAATGGTGTGGGCTCCACCCTTTTCTTATCTGCTTGTGCTTTGTATGCTTGCCTAGCTTCCTCTAGAGCTTTTCTAACTATTGGCCAGGTGTTTTGTAATTGTTCCATCCATTCTTTCAATGATGGGATTGCCGGTTCGTTTGGGGTTAGTTCTGGCATGGGGTTGAAACTTTGGCCGGTAGCTATTTGAAAAGGAGTGTAACCTGTGCTGGAGTGGACTGCATTATTGTAGGCAACCTCTGCAAAAGGCAACAGGTCCGTCCAATCTGACTGCTGGAAATTTAGAAAACATCTTAAATATTGCTCAAGTACTGCGTTACATTTTTCTGATTGACCATTTCCCTGAAGATGATGGCTAGATGTCAGTCCCTGGGTGGTCCCTAAAAGGGATAGAAATTCCTTCCAAAATGCAGATGTAAATTGCACTCCCCTATCAGATATGATGCGTTGGGGTGCCCCATGCAATCTGTAAATATGTTGCACGAAAAGTTTCGCTAAAGCTTTTGCGGTGGGGATCTTTTGGCAAGGAATAAAGTGAACCTATTTGGAAAATAGGTCCGTGACCATCCAAATGACAGTATTCCCATTGCTTTCTGGTAATTCCACTATAAAATCCATGGCTATTTCCCTCTAGGGGGCTGAGGGATTTGCCACTGTTTGTAACAGTCCTGGTGATTTCCCTTGCAACCTTTTTGCAGTTGCAAACTTTGGACAGCTGGCCACGTAACTTTCTATGTCTTTTTTCATGGATGGCCACCAAAATTGCCGTTTAATTAAGTGCAATGTTTTTACAAATCCAAAATGCCCTGCTGATTTTGTGTCGTGGCAAAGTTGCATGAATGTGATCCTTTGGGTGGTCGGTATATATAACTTCTCCCCCAGCCAAGGTAGTCCGTGTTTCATTGTGCACACGTGTTTATTTTTCTGGAACCATTCATCTGTTTCCAAACTTTTCCGGAATTCAATTTCGGTCTGGCTATCCAGCTGTGGTTTTAATTTAACTTGGGCTCTGGTAGTCACTGGTGCTGCCAGTTGTGATTCTCCCGTGATCGGTTTAGAGTCAGTGGCTCGCGTGCTGTTATATTGGGGCATGCGAGATAATGCATCTGCCAAACAGTTCTTTCCCCCCGGCAAATGCTTGAGCTTAAAATTGAATTGGTGAAAATGCTGGGACCAGTGGGCTTGCTTGGGGTTGAGTTTCCTGGGTGTTTTCAAGGCTTCCAAATTTTTGTGGTCTGTCCACACCTGGAAAGGATTTTATTGCCTTCAAGGAATTGACGCCATGTAAGTAATGACCAACATATCCCATATGCCTCTTTCTCCCACACGGGCCAGCGCTGTTCCGTTTCAGTGAGTTTCCTGGACGCAGGGTTGCAACATTCCTTCATCATTTTCTTGTAATAGTACAGCCCCCACTGCCACATCACTTGCATCCGTCTGTATTACGAAGGGTTTGTCCAGGTCTGGGTGCCTCAGTACTGGTTCGGCAGAAAAAAGCCTCTTTAATCTCTCAAATGCCACTTGGCATTCCATTGTCCATTTTAGTGGCTGGCTAGGTTTCACTGAGGATTCTCCCTTCGTTTTTAGTAAGCTTGTGAGGGGCAGGGCTATCTGGGCAAATGAGGGGATGAATTGGCGGTAAAAGTTTGCAAAACCCAGGAAACTTTGCAGTTGCTTTCTTGTGCGAGGTGGTGCCCATTCTAATACTGCCCTGACCTTTTCTGGGTCCATTTCAATGCCTTGTGGGGATATGCGGTAACCTAGGTAGTCTATTCTTTCCTGGTGAAATTCACATTTTGATAATTTGGCATATAGGTGGGCGGCTCGCAGTTTCTTTAAAACCGCTCTGACTAGGTTGACATGTTCCTCTTTTGATTCGGTGAAGATAAAGATCTCGTCTAAATAAACCAAGACCCCCTTAAATAGGTGCTTCCTTAGTACCTCATTGATTAATTGCATAAATACTGCGGGGGCCCCTTGTAATCCAAAAGGCAAAACTTTGAATTTGTAGCACCCCATTGGGCAATTAAATGCGGTTTTCCATTCATCTCCTTCCCTAATTCTCACGTGGTAATATGCTTCCCTTAGATCTAGTTTAGTAAAAAAAATTCCTTTCGAGAGGTGTGATAACATGTCCTTCATGAGGGGTAGGGGGTATAGGTTGCTTTCACTGATTGCATTAAGAAGCCGGTAGTCTATGCATAAACGTAGAGAGCCATCCTTCTTCTCTCTAAAAAGGACCGGAGCGGCCACCTTAGTTTTGGCTGGTTCAATGAACCCCCTTTCTAGGTTTTTCTTTATAAATCTCTCCATTTCCTCCTTCTCCTTCGGGCTCATGGAGTATAATCTGGGCTTCGGGAGTTTTGCCCCGGGCTTGAATTCTATGGCACAGTCCGTGGGTCAGTGGGGGGGAAGCTCATCCTCCCTCTCCTCGCTGAAAACTTCAGCCAGATCTCTGTATTTCTCTGGTATTTCTGGTAGCCCCTTTTCTTCACCCATGGACGCTATTTCCGTTTTTAATTTTGGTAGATTCCCTTGGGGTTTTAAGTCTGTAGGGTCCTCTTTCAGGAAATTGATTTCTTTCGTCCTCCAATTTACCCAGGGGTTCCATTTTGTTAACCATTCCAGCCCTAGGATCATCGGGCATTCCATGCCTGGGGTCACTACAAACGTTATGTCTTCCTCATGATTTCCCAGGGATAGGTGGATTGGTAATGTGGCTAGGGTAGCTGGCTAAATGAGATTGGTTGTTCCAGCCTCCTCACTGGAATGCCCAGATTTCCCACTAGGGTCGGGCTAATTAGGCAGCGGGTGCAGCCAGAGTCTATTAAGGCTTTCACTTTAACAGCTTCGGGCATGGAGGGGGCTAATATAGTCACTGTCTTGAGGATGGGTGGGATGGATCCACTTACCAGTGGTTTGCCCTCTGAGCTGTCATCTGGGGTGTCCACCGGCCCTGCGGTGTGGGCTGGGGCTCTTTCCCCACGATGGGCGGAGGTAGGGGATTCCACAGCCTCTATCCCTCTCATGGCAGATTCTTTTGACTTAGCTGGGGACTTCCTGGATTTGCTGGCCGGTGGTCTGTCTGGGTTGTGCTGGGGGGCTTTCGAGCGGCATTCTACAGCCCGATGCCCCTCTCTCCCGCATTTGAAACAGCCCATTGGTTTCTTGGCCATAGCCGATGGCTTCGCTGGTTCGCGCGTCGGTCCATTGTTTTCCTCGGCGGTGCCTCTTCAGTAGATCGATCTCTGCTTCCTCTGCCAGGATGTACCATTCGTCGAGTTGGTGTGGGTCCCCCCGGGGCAGACAAGCGTCATATAGGTCGTAATTCAGACCGTCTTTGAAATGGCTAAGGAGGATGTCTTCTGGCCAGTTCAGCTTGCTGGCAATGGTTCGGAATTCTTGCATATATTCGGCTACTGGCCATCTGCCTTGCCTCATCATTTTGATTCTTTCGCGTGCTTTGCGATCAGCCAGGTGGTCTTCAAATCGCCTTCTCAGAGAGGACATGAAACGGTTGAAGTCGTTGAGCTCTGGGGCATCGGAATCATGCAAATTCACCACCCAATCGGCGGCCGGTCCATCCCGAGCAGATTGCATGATCTGGATACGGGCTTTGTCGCTAGGGATGTGTCACCCGTGTTCCTCCATGTAGCCAAGGACTTGGGTTAGGAAAAACCCCAAGCGTGTCAGCTCCCCCTTGAATTTCGCGTCCAGCGGCGGAAGTCTTTGAATGGATTGGTGCCTTCTTCGTCGGTATTGTCTTCCATCCGGATCGCCATCTGCAGGTCAGCAGGGGGTGGGGACTACTGGATCAGCGGATGTCCCCGGGGCTGCAGGTTCCAATTCCCCCTCAGTGTCTCTCCAGTTGCAGTTCCAGGAGTTGGTGCGGCCGTGGGGCTCAGGATTCTCCTCTCCTAGGGAGCTGAGGGTTCTCTTCATCAAGTCGATAGCTTTCTCTAGGATCCAGTTCGAGTGCTGTGCCCAGCTTCCTTCATCTTCGCTTGTGTGCAGGGATCTCTCCATCTCCTGCTTCCATCCTGGTTGGTTGGCCCCCCGTCTCAGGGTCACCTTTCTTGATTTCTTTTCCCACTCGCCTTTCTTTCCAATGCTCATGACCACCGAGGTTTGTGGTTACACGTCTCCACCACCTCTTCTCCTGAGGAATCTGACCCTTCAGATCCGGATATTTGGCAGGTTTCCAGTTGGGGCAATGGCTCCCTCCCCGGGGGGCTTTCCCCCTTTCCTGCTTCGTTGTCTGACATGGTAATTTTTGCAAAGTCCCCCGGCAAAGTTCTTCCTTCCAGGTTGACCAATTTTGCAGATCCTGTCTAATGTAAGGACCCACCTCAATTTACATCTTAAGAAGACAGAACTCTTGGAACGTTTCTTCCAACAGGAATCTTTATTAAGAAAAACTGACTGAAGGCATGCTAGACAGGATCTGAGGGACCCCCCTGATCATTCAATGTTTTAAAGTGTTCCCAGGCAGTCCCACCCCACATTCCTTCCGGTCAATTCAAATTGGCAGATGGCTGGGTGTTAAATCCATCGGATCCCAAACGTTGCAATCTTCCCCCCCTTTTTCCTTGCTGCCGGTAAAAGGAGGCTTCATAAGGAGTGAGATCAAAGGCTGATGGCCGCATTGTTATTGTTAGTACTCCAGAGAGGGAATCCACAGAGGATGTTTCTTTGTAGTTGATAGTAGGAATGCCAGTCATAAACACCCGTGTTTACTCCCCCCCCCACTTTGTAGTATGACAGAATCCCAAAGAGAGTAAGAATTGGGTTTTCTCAGAGTAGATAGCTAGAAATAAGATATAATTGGATTCTGACAGCAGGTCTGAAACTCAGGAAAGACAAGTGTAAGATTGGGATCACGTCCACAGAGTTTCTGGGGTTTTGCACAGACGCGGAAGGCATACATCCTGCTCAGTCCAAGCTGGAAGCGATCCAGTAGGCAACCAGTCCCAAAACAAAAGCAGAACTTCAAGTGTTCTTGGGACTGCTAAATTTCTATCATGCCTTCCTTCCCCACAAGGCAGCCGTGGCGGAGCCATTACACCGGCTCCTGGACAAACAGGCTCTATGGTCATGGACACGTGTCCACGAGAAGAGTTTTACTGCAGTTAAAGCATTACTTTCTTCAAATGCGGTGCTGGCTCATTTTGATGAGCAACTCCCTGTCAGTATAGCGTGTGACGCTTCCCCTTACGGGATCAGAGCTGTTTTAAGTCACCTTAAAACAGATGGGACTCAGGTCCCTATCGCGTATTATTCCAGAACTCTGTCTGCCGCGGCGCGTAATTACGTGCAGATAGATTGAGAAGCATTGGCAATCGTAGCGGGCATCAAGAAGTTCCATGACTTCTTGTATGGTCGCCGTTTTACGGTCTTTACAGATCACAAGCCACTTCTGGGGTTGTTCACAACGGACAAGCAGACACCCCACATAATCTCTCCTAGAATGTTGAGATGGTCAATATTTCTCTCTGCGTATGATTTTTGCCTGATTCACAAGCCGGGCAAAGAGATGGGCCATGCAGATGGTCTCAGCAGATTGCCCTTAAGGAACATAGAGCCTGACCCTGCACCGGCAAACCACATCCTGTCTATTCAGGATTTGCCTGAGTCCCCTCTCCATGCAGGGGATATAGCTGCTGAGACAGCTGCTGACAACACGCTGACACGCGTGTTGAACTGGTGTTATCTGGATGGCCGGACGCGTGTCCAAGCACGGAATTTCAGGGGTTCTGGAAGCGAAAGTTGGAGCTTATCCACCTTCAAGGGGTGTATACTGTGGGGCAGTCGGGTTGTAATCCCAACCTCATTGAGGTCTAGAGTCCTCGTCTCCTTGCATGAGGGACATCTGGGGATAGTCCGTATGAAGGCGCTTACGCGCAGCTACCTTTGGTGGCCTGGGCTCGATAAAGAGATCGAAGCCCAGGTCCAAGGGTGCCACATTTGCCAGCAGTCCAGGCCAGACATGCCCCAAGCTCCCATCCATAGGTGGGAAACAACACATGATCCTTGGTCGAGGATCCATATCGACTACGCTGGCCCCTTTCAGGGGCAACTCTTTCTTATCGTCGTGGACAGTCACTCTAAGTGGCTGGAAGTAGTTCCAGTGTCCGCTGCAACTTCCACTATCACCATCAGGGTTCTTCGCAGCATTTATGCCACTCGTGGACTCCCTGACGTACTTGTCTCTGACAACGGAACTCAATTTACTTCCTCGGAGTTCCAGTCTTTTCTGCGGGCAAAGTTAATCCACCACACTACGTCGACGCCATTCCACCCGGCGTCAAACGGTCAAGCAGAACGCATGGTGCGAACTACGAAAGATTTTTTGAAAAGAATCACGCACGGCAACTGGCATCACTGGTTGGCTGACTTTCTCCTTTGCCACTGCACCACTCCATGCACAGCTACGGGCAAGAGCCCTGCCGAGCTCCGATGGGGTCGCCGGCTTATCACTAAGCTGGATAGGTTACACCCAGACCGAGTTGCATCGCAGGTGTCACACCCACGGGCACCGAGGCGGCTGAACTTGGGCGATCTGGTTTGGGCCTGCAACTACAGCCCTGGCAACTTGTGGGTGGTAGCTGTGGTTTGTAGGATCACTGGGCCCCTTTCCTACGAAGTGGCATTGGAGGACGGTCGTGTGCTGCGGTGGCACATTGACCAGCTTCGCTGAAGGTTGCCAAGCCACTCTTCTGCTCCTGACTCTGCTCTCGGGGGGAGGAAGCTTCCGATAATGATCGGGAAGGTCAACAAAGCACTGACTATGGATCATTGCAACTACCGAAAGAGGGGTTTGCCATTGAGGCGGCTCCTGACTCGGGCACTACGCCTATGGGACATTGTGCGAGATCGGCTTTTCAAGCCTCTCTAAGGGGGGGTTTGCCCCTAAGGGACATTGCCCCCAACCAGCTGCTCATGCAGGCCAAGGGAATACCACCCCTCAGGAGAATTCCACCCCACAGAGAACCGCTAGTCAGGGGAATACCACCCCTCAGGGGAATACCACCCCTCAGGGGAATACCACCCCTTCGGGGAATTCCACCCCTCCGGGGAATTCCACCCCAAATCGGCACGCAGAGCTGGACCAGCAGGCCAGCCTGCATGCCCCAATCCCGACCACTTTAAGCGGGTCCCCAAGTCCTGGTCTGCCAAGCCCGGTGGGCAAGCTTGCAGACCAGGCAACCGTGGCACTTCCGCGGAGATCGGAGCGGGTCCGAGGGCCACCAAAATTCCTACAGGAATACGTGAGGGTTTTGTCGGCGCTCGCATAGAGTTCTTGCTAGCCGAGCATTCAGAACGTGCTCGAACGCACTACCTTACTTTTTTTCAAAAGCTGCCAATACCTTGCTTTTTTTCAAAAGCTGCCATGTGCAGGCGCCACGTCCTAAGAGGTCCCAGGCCGGGGCCAAGGTTAGTGGGAGTGATTGGATAGCCTTCACATGGAGGCAACATTACTATAGCAAAAGGAGGGTGCATTATGCTTCTAACCAAGGGGGGAGGGGTGTAGTGTACTGACTTTGCTAAAGACAGCAGGTGCAGGGTGGGAACCAGGCAAAGGTAGCGGCCATGTGGCTGCTACGGAGACTGGATGTCTGGAGACCCGGGCATGCTTGCTCTTTTAGCGCGGGAGAAAACCCGTGCAATGATTGGTTACAGTTACCCAGAGCTCCTTCTATAAAAGGGCGGAGCCAGCTTCGTTTTCTGTTCTGTTCTGTTTCTGTGTGTGATGAATAAACCTTGTTGTTGTATTATCACATCTCTTCAATGTCTACCACCCTAAGGACAGAACACTAATCTTTATGGACATCTGCCTATTATGGAATTTCAGGTTCGGGCATATAGCAGTAAGTCTGGGTCAAGAGAATGAAAGATTGTCTTCTCCCAGAATCCCCTGGACATACATTTTAACTTTTCCTAACTTAGCAATAAGTACTAAGTACACATACTAGTTTGTAGTTATTGCTGCCACCAGTTTTACTTGATATAATGATAACAATAAGGTATTAAATTTGTATACTGTTTGACTCTCAATGAATCTAGGTGTTCAACAATAATAAAACAAACAAAATTACAATAAAATCAATAAATCATAAAAGATAAAGGCCAGCTTTATTTTTGGATTAAGTTTCAATTTTCTAGCAATTTCCTGGCTGCCATGATCGTTCCTGATAAATTTTCATCATCCTGGAAAGCAAGAATCTGATGAAAAGAGGTTCCAAGTTGCACAAAAGACATATTGTGACCCAGGTCGCCTAGATAGAGGCAGGCATTGATGGAGTCCTTTATTGCCCTGTTAACTGCCACAACAAATGACCTTATAACAGTGGGCAAGTCTCCACCCCACACTTCCCCGAAGGCAGCCACCCTCAGTCCCACAAACAAGAGCTAGTCAACAAACAAAACCAATTTGTAAAGGCAGAATGGAAGTCCAAAGAGAAGGTGCAAGCTCAAAGGGCAAAGTCCAGAGTCAAGATCCAAAGGGCAAGGCAGTTCCACAGAGCAAGTCCACAAGCCAAAGGCACAGGCAGAAACAAGAGTCAAGGCTAAGTTTTTCCAAAGCCGGGGGAGTGTAAACCAAAGCAAGCAATTGTTCCTGACAAAGACAGACTCCCCCAGCTTTTCCTTAAGTCAACACCTGCCAGATGTTCCAGCCTCGCAGACCTTCTTTGAGCTTCTGTGCCCTTGGGTCGAGTGGGAGAGGCAGCTGTTCCTTATCAGAGAAGATCTGCTGCCTCTAAGCTCCACTGCCTGTCTGCATCTGATCCTCCCGTGTCTGGAGGACAGGCAGCTCTCCGTCCAGTCGACCACTTCTCCAGATGCCTGAAGGTCCTGGGACAGCATCATCCTCAGCCCCTGAATGTTTCCAAACATTTCAAAGGAGACAGGCCTTCCCCATCAGACGGTCCCGGTTCCAACTCCTCCTCTGAACCGGGTTCCGATGGGGCCATGACATTTCCTACCATTTGAACCAAGCTACAGGTTACATCCTGGGGGGCGGGGTTTCTAACCAGCCAGACCTGATATGGATTTAACACAGAGGTGGCATATCAAGAATCCCGTCCACTTCCTCGGGAGTAATTGGATGGAACTTTGCCTAGAAATCTGGAGAAGCCTGTGCCTTAGTTATTTCAAAATCAGCACTGCTGGAGCTCAACTCCAAAAAGATCCAAGTGACTATCCATCAGATAGATAGAGCATGAGTCCTGATCCTTGTTGATCTCTCAGAGGTTTTTGATACCATCGATCATGGTATACTGCTGGCTTGTTTTGAAGGGGCTGGGAATGGAAGGCATTGTTCTTCAGTGGGTCTTTTGCTTCCTCCATGGCTCATTACACTAAGTGCAGGTATTTAGAAAGATGTAGCCCCAATCCTCTGCGATGCAGTGTGCCACAGGACCTGAGTCTTTCCACTCCTATTTAACATCCACATGAATTGCTGGGTGACGTTATCTGTCAGCTCAGGGTTAACATTGGAACCTCTGATCACCTTCAGTTGTACATTTGCCCTGGGCCATCTAAAGCATTTTACTGATGCCTGGAGGTTGTATGAATGTGGATGAGGAGGAATCAGCTTCAGCTTTGGCTCAAACCTGACAAGACTGAATAGTTTTAGGTCTCTCCTGTCTTTTCCACCCTGGAGTGGCTCCTTTGCCTTTGAGTTAAGCAGACTGTCACAATCGGAGGGAGATTTTGTCTTTTTTTGTATTAAGCATCTGGAAAAGTCAAAATCTGCTTCAATATTTTAGCAAATGTATGGGGCATCTAGTCTCTTTTCTCTCTTTTCCTAATAATAGAAATGGGAAAGAAAATTCTTCCTCATTCTCCCTTCTCTGACTGCCAACTTAACAGTGATTTCCCAATTAAATGGAACAGTTCAACATTGGAGCTATTACTCCACAGTCTGGAAAGCCAGAATTATATCTTGTGGAGTTTTGCTTTTGGAAATATTTTTTTATAAAATATAAAATTTTCTAAGCTGCAATTCTTACAGCAACAAAAAAACTTCCAAGACAGATTCCAGCATAAAGATTTTCAACTCAGCAAAAATGTTAAAATGGTTAAAGAAACTGCCCTTTTTGACACCTGTGACAGCTTCATGGGAATGAGCTGTTTCTATTTTAACTTTTTTTATTCAGTGCCTTGTCTACCTACCAATTATATTATGGTAAAATCTCAATTTAACAGATTAACTGAGGGACATCTGCTATTGAGGAAAGGCTGATGAGTCCAAGAGTGAGGATTTACATCATTTGCATAATTATCTTGACCCCCATGCAAATGATGTAATTTCATTTCTGAATTCTATTTGCATCGTTTCTGCCACTTAAAATCTACTACATTTGGTAAAATAAGATTTCACTGAATTACTTATATATAGAATTGCCAAGTAGTCTGCATTTCATTTGCTCCTGTACTATTTCCTTTTTGTGGACAATTGTTATAATTTTCCTAGTTCCAATGGGGAATATGGGTTTTTCCCCATACAAAGGTAATCTGATATTATCTTGGACAGTATCAGCTTAACTTCAATGAAGTTAATGAAGTAGCAAGGCTTAATTTTAATTTAGTGCCCATGCGTGCATTTTTTGCTGCTGAAGCAAAGGTGAGATAGAGAGAAAAGGCTTTAATGAATACTTTCAGTTCTCCTAAGTACTTACCAAACTATACACAGTCAAATAGCTTTAGACATAGAGCCAATAGAGATTGCTGAATTCCTAACCAGTATTAGTATGCTATTACTATTAATTAAAACAAAGAATGCAACAAAGGACAACTAGGCTACTTAAATCTTTCTTAAAAACATTCTCATAATTATTCATAAATATTAAATTCTGAAAGCAAAAGACTTTAATTACTAATTACAAACATCTGCAGGTGCCTATAATTATTTTGGTCTACTGGGAAAGTCACAGATTGTTGTATATAGAATTCAGCAATTCAGCAATATAATGCTTTCTCTTATAATGTATTGCACAGCATTCCAGTGTTTATTTTCCTTCCTCATTAACAAAATACTTTCTCTTTAAAAGGGACAGCGCACTCTCTAAAAAAGCCAAGAGGGACATCTTGTGGTTGAAATAGGAACTTTTCCTTTTTTTCTTCTCTCCTTGGAACTTACTGACATTGGACGTATCCTCTTGAAAGCTTTTCTTTTCCTCTCTGTGGGATTACCAATAGACTTTGGACACAAAGGACGGTTCGGAGCAACAGATAAGACTTAACTGGGGCCGTGGTTCAAATAGTTAAGAAATAGTGAATCTGTGCACAGAAATTAATATTTAAAACTATAGATATCTTTTCTACTGCTACCAATTACCTATCTTATATTGTCATTTGTACTGTTAATACTATTATTATCTAAGGTATAATTAAACTAAGTAGGTTATTTTATTGATTGAAGTGTGGAATTCAAAATGACAAGTATTCTGAACCCATCCAAGGTAGGGATAGCGAAGAAGGGGGCACAGACTGCCTCAACTATCTCAAGTCCATTGAGCCAAAAACCAATTGATGAGCTTCTGCAAAGAGAAAGGTCCAATTCACTTAAAGACATACAGGTCATGTTACAAGCGATGCAAGAGGCCATGGCTAGAAATCATGAAGAGCTGAGGAAAGAGATTGGAGAGGTGAGGAACGACACAAGTGATCTCAAAGAACGGATGCAAGTAATGGATGGAAGATTGGAATCGTTCCAACAGCAGATGGCAAAGAATGAACAGAAATTACAAAAGATGGAGGAAAGGATGGAAAAGGAAGAAAAAAGAGTAGAAGAAATAGATGAAAAGCTAACCAGAGCGAATAAAGAACTAGAAGCAACAGTTATCGCCCTAGAATCTGAAAAAGCTGACCGATCAGTTTCAGCTACGGTTTCAGAACATAAGAGAGGACAGGGGAGAGGATTTATTGGAACTGATGGCGGATTTACTAGCAAAAGTTCTGGGAACAAGGAAAGAAAAAATGCTGAGTGAAATGGATGAGGTCTATCGGATCCACACAAACTACGCAAGACGACACAACTTGCCTAAAGAGATTCATGTTAGGTTCATTAAAAAGTCGATTAGAGACGAGATCCTCCATAGAGCGAGAGATGAGCCATTAGAACGTAAGGGGAAACAGCTGATTGTCTTAAAACAGGTGCTGAAAAGAGTTAGGGACCTACGAAGACCCTATTACTTCTTGACAACAAAACTGACTAGAGACAAAGTTAACTTTCGATGGCTGATACCAGAGGGAATACTGATTTCATGGCAGGACAGGAAGATTAGAATAGATACTCCAGATAAGGCGGAGGAATTTTATAAGCAAAACCTTAGCAGTGAAGAAGAGTCAGAGAGAGATGTTGAAGAAGTGAGGGAGTTAAGGTTGGCTAGAGTAGAAGAGGAGGGACAACGGGGAAATGAGAAGAGAGAAGAGAGAGGAAACGGTAAACCATGAACGGGAACGACAAGAGCTGAGAGAGGAGCCAAAGGAGACTAGAATAACGAGAGGTATAAAAATTAGCTATAAGTAGATACAGGATGGGAGAACTCCAAATCCTATCTTTGAATATTAATGGCCTAAACTCTCCTCAAAAAAGGGAATTTTTTTTTAATAAACTGATCAGAAGAAAGTTAGATGTCATAGTTATGCAAGAGACTCACATTAAGGAACAACATAGACAGGTGTTGGAATGTCCAAAAATGGGGAAGATGTTTGCATCTCTATCACAGCACAAAAAAAGAGTAGTGATATATATTAGAGAGTCAATCTTAGCTAAGCAAATCTATAAAGATACAGAAGGCAGGATTTTGGTAGTGGAGATGACAATTAATCAAAAACGGATAATCGTAGTAGGAATTTATGCCCCAAATGGAGGGCAAAAACAGTTCTATAGAAAATTATTTAATACACTACGGGTGATAGACTGTGAGAATATCTGTATTATGGGCGACTTTAACGCAATAGTAGATAGGAAGTTAGATTATAAAAGCGAGGAAGAAAGAAAGGGACCTAGAAGAATATTGCCAAAAGTTTTTTTCAAGATGGTGGACGAACTAGGGATGCGAGATATCTGGAGAGAAAAGAACCAAGGGGGAAGTCAATATACTATTCGAATAGACATAAGACGTGGTCTAGGATAGATATGGTTTGGGTATCGACAGAACTATCGCAGGAAATGGGGGAAGTGGAAATAGAAATGAACCTTTGGGCGGACCACAACCCGGTGAGAATCAGGTGGAGAGGGGAAAAAAAAATAGGCAGATGGACACTTAAAAGAGCGATTATAAAACACAAAGAATTTAAAATAAAGCTGGAGGAACAGCTAAAGTTGTTCTTCCAGGAAAATAAAAAAGAGGATACGAACATACAAAATCTATGGGATACAACGAAGGCGTATGTGAGAGGAGTGGCTATAGCTTATATGGCAAGAGAAAACAAAAAGAAGAAACAAAAGGGAAAAAACCTAGAAGAGGAATTCCAAAGATTAGAAATAGAACTACAACATAAGCCCCAAAATGAAAGCCTGAAACAACAAATGGAAGTGATTAAACATAAGCTGTCCATTCTTGAGAAAGAAGAACTAGCACAACAAATTAAAAGGAACGGTCAGAACTTCTTTGAGAATGCGAACAAGCCAGGAAGATGGTTATCGTATAAGTTAAAGAAGCAGAGAGAAAGGAGCTGGATTAATAATTTACAGGATGAAGAGGGAAATATACAATATCAAAGCAAAGAGAAGAAAAAGATAATTAAAAACTACTATACGAAACTATATGATGAGAATAAGTGGGCTACGGATGAAAAAATACTTCAATGTTTTAAAAAAGCGGATTTACCAAAAATTCCGGATGAAACAAAGTGTATGTTAAATGCGGAGATAACAATGATTGAATTAAATGAGGCACTGGAAAAACAGAAGCACCGGGCCCAGATGGACTGCCAGTAGAAATATACAAAGACTCATTTAGCAAAATATTACTGGAGACGTTTAATGCAGTTCTAAAGGAAGCAAAAACGCCAGCATCCTGGACAGAAGCAAATATGGTGCTGATTCCAAAAGAAAATTCGGACTTAACAAAAATTAATAATTACAGGCCAATATCGCTTTTAAATTCGGACTATAAAATATTTACGGCGATAATTGCGGGAAGGCTTAAAAGATACCTAAACGAATTTATTCATGTAGATCAAAATGGTTTTCTACCGCGAAGGCAAATTCGATATAATACGAGGATGATTTTAAATATTTTGGAGTACTACGAGATTCATAGTGAAAAACAAGTCGCTCTGATGTTTTTGGATGCACAAAAAGCCTTCGATAACGTAAATTGGAATTTTATGTTGAGGCAGTTAGGCTATATGGACTTCGGCGGAAATTTTATAAACATATTCAGAGCCATATATGATAAACAAAAGGCGAGAGTTATAATTAATGGAGAAGTGACACAAAGCTTTCAAATCAGGAAAGGTACAAGACAAGGGTGTCCACTCTCGCCGTTAATGTTTATACTAACTCTCGAAGTACTGACTAGAATAATCCGAAAGGAAAGTCAAATTAGAGGCTTAAATATTAAGAAAGAAACCTACAAACTACAAGCCTTCGCGGATGACCTCGTATTTATCTTAGAGGAACCGCTACATTTGGGTATAAGACTTGTGGAAATATTAGAAGAATACGGAGAGGTAGCTGGACTGAAAATCAACAAAGATAAAACGAAAATGATAGTTAAAAATATGACTAGTACACAGAAAAATGACCTGGTGGAGAAAGTAAATATCCAAATAGTGAAGAAAGTTAAATACTTGGGAGTACAGCTAACAGCAAGGTGTATTACAACCAAAGAAGATAACTATGTTAATTTAAACAATCAGATAAAGAAAGACTTAGAAAGATGGAAAAATTTGCAACTCTCCTTCATGGGGAGAATTGCAGCAGTAAAGATGAATATTTTACCTAAATTACTCTTTCTATTTCAGAATGTCCCCATAAAATTAGAGAAAAAATATTTTGTAAATTTGAATAAAATAATATTGAAATTTATTTGGCAGGGGAAGAAACCTAGAATTAAATTAAAACTACTACAAGAAGCTAAAGAGAGAGGGGGATTCGGTCTACCTGACTGGGAGCTGTACTACCAAGCTGCAATACTCACTTGGGTGGGGGATTGGATAAATTTAAAAGACAGAAGGTTATTAACCCTAGAGGGTCACAATTTACAATCTGGATGGCATGCATTTCTGTGGGATGAGAGATATAATGTTCATCAATACTTCCAGAGACACCATATCAGAGCAGCATTACTAAATGTGTGGATTAAAGTTAAACAACAGAATTATAGAGAAATACCGGTATGGCTCTCAACATTGGAAGCGCTAGTGCATCCAAATTTCATGAACTTGGGAAAAGTAGTTACGTATAGAGATATTCTAAATGAACAAGGGGAAATTAAATCTAGACAAGAATTAAAAGAAAACGGGGTACAATTGGAATGGTGGGAGTACCTGCAAATTCAGTCACGTTATAAGAAAGACAAAAAGGAATGGGGTATACGGAGGGATCTGACAACACTAGATAAAATATTATTAGGAACGGAGGAGAAAGCAATCAAAAGAACATATAAATATTTATTGGAATATAAAATGGAAGAGGAGCAGGTAAAAGAAGTGATGATAACATGGGCCCAAAATTTCGGATATAATATCGATCTAGACAAATGGCAAACATTATGGGAAAGAAATAGAAAGTTAACTTTGGCCACCTCATATAAAGAGAATCTGTATAAAATGTTTTATAGGTGGTACTTCTCCCCAACAAGACTGGCAAAGATGAGAAAAGATATGTCACCACAGTGTTGGAAGTGCAAGAAAGTGTTAGGGACTTATTATCATATGTGGTGGACCTGTTCCAAAGCCAAAAAATTTTGGCAGCTAATAAAGACTTGGTTGGAGGAAATGTTGGGACTGAAGATAGATCCCAGACCAGAACTGTTCCTACTGGGAATGATAGATGGGAAGTTTAATAAAGGAGAGACATATCTAGTGTTGCATATTATAACAGCAGCAAGGTTGGTTTACGCCCAGAACTGGAAAAATGGAAACTCCCCGGCGGAGAGTGAACTAATTAAAAAATTTCTGATATGTGCAGAGATGGATAGACTAACATTAGAAATTAAGGACAAGGATGAAATAGAGTATTATGAAGTTTGGGATAAGATGTACTATTGGTTAGACTCAAGGAGAAAACGTCAGAACAAAGAAAGCTCGTTTAGAATTGAAACAGAAGTTATGTTGTAAATAGACGTAAATATGTATGTAAATATATAAATATGTAAATAGTATAAAAAGTAATATGTAAATGGTATAATGAATACCTATCAATGAATAGGGAGATATATGGTATATGGTATATGCTATAGTATGTATGGCAAATAACAGCCAGAAAAGTCACACTGTGTTCAACCTGTTTTTAAATGTTTACTTAATAAAATTATATATATATATATATATAAAATACTTTCTCTAATAATACAAGATGTGAAAAATATATGCAGACTCATTTCATGCTCTCATCTTAGTTTGCACAAGTCAATATATTCAGGAGTTAATAGTGATATGTAAATATCATGAAAATATACATTAACATATTAGCTGGTAAAATTAATTTAAGCTCTTCTGTTCCAATTACCTGTGGCATCTTCAGGAGGAAGACAGATGCTATCTGTATAAAGATACTCCAAAAATGCTCGGTAAACAGGATATGAGAATTCACTTATTTCTATGATTGCCTCATTACTGTTGTTCAGAATTGAATGAAAATGCTCACATCTGGGTACAAAAGGGAAACAGTTATAACATCAGCACCAGCACCATGTAACAGAAAACCTGAAAGGTTAACATGAAAATGATATTGGAAAGATGAACCCATGCGAATGTAACATGTATTAGAGGGACGGAGCCATTTCTGTTCCATATTAATTGTGTTTTTAGAATTGACAGTCTTTTGTGCCTAAACTGGCTCTGAAATGAATGATATACTGTTAGAACCCATATTTCTAAGGGGCTCTTTCTAATTCTAATTCTGACTCTATTCTTTCTATTCCTCTGGGTTCTGCCATACTCCTGGAAGGAAGGGGGGAAGACGCTGCGGGCTGCTTCTTTGTTTTTCTCTATCGCTACAATGTAACTCTTTCGCTGTCTCTGCATACACACTCTTTGAACTGTGCTCCCTTGATGTCAACTAGGAAGAAGGGAGGAAAGAATGCGCCTCCAGGCATTTGGCTTATCTCCTGTTCGGAAGGGAAGGTGCGAAGACCCAACAAACACCACTATAACCCTGAGACGGACTGGCGTTATCAGCATTTTCCCACAATGGACTTAACACCTGGGGATTGGCCCATTCAAATTGACTGGATGAACTATTGGGGTGGGGTTTGCTTGGGACTCCTTTAACCTATTGATCTGAGCAGGAAACCCTCAGATCCTGTCCATTATGCCTGCTATCAGCTTCTCCTAATAAAAGTTCCTTTTGGAAGAAACTGCTTCCACGAGTTCGGCTTTCTTAGGATGAGGTTTTGAAGTGGGCTCTGACATATACTTTGTAGAGACTTATTTCCATTTTGCTGATCATGAAGCTGCTTATTCATGCATGGTAGATTTTCCATTTAATGAAAATCATATGCTCTGGCTGAATAGGGATAAGATACATACAGGGGAGCTAGAAAGAGAAGGTCTTTCACTTGAAGATACATGTACATAAGTTGAAGATAAAGACATAATAAGCATCAAGGCAATTTTCACATTTTTAAATTGCCTCTTCTCCATGGAATCTTACTAAGCTTTTTATTTTAAGCTGCTTGAAGAAGAGTATTTTGCATTTTTTCAGCAGTGCCTTATTAATGCAAAGCCACATCTTCACGTATGTGGCTGCCTCATGGCCCTTTATAGTGTACTGAAGTTACAAATATTTCCATCTTATAACTGCAGCATTATTTTTAAAAATGGTATGTTTACTGCAATGGCTTTCATAAGACTATGCAAAGATGCCAATTGTTATTATAGAATCTATGAAAAACTCATATTAGTTATAAAATTTAGTATCACAGATAAGTATTTTAATATTACTAGAAAAATTTTCTGTATATGGGCAAAAAACCCCAGAGAAGGCAATGAAAATATCTGAGAAAATTGATAATTTCATACCTTTCATTTTCCATCTACTTGAAACCTTAAATCAGCATTATCTGGGTTGTCAAATTCCTTCTTTATTGACTGAGCTACGGTTAAGTGATCATCAGGTTCTGAAACAAAAATATTACAAATATTTTTCAGTAATACTTTCTATTTCAATCTCTTTCATTGTACATAAAAACAAGAAAATAATGGAAATCAAACAAACTGCATTTTTCATTACACAGATAAAATCACTACAAAAGCTGGATATAAACAAAGCAACAAGAGAAGCGGATATTTTTATTAGCATTCTTCTCTACGGAATATATTTGAATTTATTGTATCAGAATCATTCAGAAATAATGAGTGAGTGAATAATTCTTTGACAAAGTGACTAAATTAGTGGACCAGTGAAATGCTGTGGACATAATATACTTTGATTTGTACGGAATTTAATAAAGTAGACCATAACCTACTTCAATTTTTATTCTTTTTTATTTTTTTAAAGGTTATTCAAATTATTTATTAAAGATATTTCTGCACTCCAAATGATACAAGTCTGGGTGGCAGACAGAAGAATTCCAAAAAGCAATCTCTCAAATACAGCAATTCATAATAATAAGGCAATCTGGAAAAAATATACCATCTACAATCCATCTATGATCCATTTCAGTTTGGTTTCAGGCTGGATCATAGCCATGAGATGGCTTTGGTCACAGTGGATGACCTTTGCTTGGCTCAGGGTGGGTGCAATGCATCTACCGTAGCCTTCTTTGACCTCTCAGCTGCCTTTGATTTTATTGACTATGGTATTCTCCTGGACCAGCTTAGGACGATGGGAGTGGAAGGACCTTTTTGCACTGGTTCTGCTCTTTTCACCATGGTGGGTTCCAGTTGATATTTGTTGGGGTCCATTCTAGTATTAACCATCCCATTTGGCACATTCAACAAAAGAAACTTCCAGCTCTTTAGATTGACCAAGAGTGTAGCTTTATTGAAAGATCCATCTAGGCACAGCAGAAGCAAAGTCAGCTCTAGGATTTTCCCGCAAAAACCCACATAGGTAAAACCTCCTTTTTTCCCTCTTGGCCCCCACAGTTCATAGTTCACCAATTGAGTTCAGTTCTTTTGTTTTGGGAAAAACTGTCTGTGCCACTGAAACATTCTTCATAACTTGACCTTTGTAGAGAATCTCTCCGGCAACAGAAGGCTCTCTTGCATTCCATAGCTCCCCCCACTTAGGAATTCACCACTCTCTTCCCATCACTATTTGGCAAATTGCGAGCGAAAGCAGGTGCAGGCAACTATGGAGTCAAGTTTGATATGCCGACCCTCCAGAAGAATGATAGGCCTGGAAAATAAAACACAACAGTGCGCACAACATTACATATTACTGTCCACTTTCCTCACTTGGGCTGACCTGAATGCTTGGCATGAAATCTGTGCACTAACCTAGCTGTCTTCACATCTGTCGCTGCAACCCATTCTGCATTGGAGATAAGATAACCTTTATTGTCATTTTTATATTGTGGGCACAACGGCACACATAAAAAATGAAATTTAGTTGCCTGCTCTCAAAGTGAAACACATACATGACACACACCTAAACATACTATGAACAACATATATATAGACCCACATCCCTACATATACATAGCAAATAAATATTAAATACTGTCCATCTTGAATATATAACGCAAGGAGGAAGCCTGAGAGTTCGCAACGTTAATGCTGTATGGAATGAAACTATGGCTGAATCTGGATGTTCTGCTACGGATACCACGAAGCCTCCTCCCAGAAGGTAACAAGGAAAACAGGTCGTGAAGAGGATGTGTAGTGTCCCAGATAATCTTACGGACCCTGCTCAAGCAACGCTTCTGTGCTATGTCCTGGATGGGAGGGAGGGAACTGCCAATGATCTTTTCAGCCATTCTCACCACTCTCTGCACCGCCTTTCTGTCTGAAGCAGTGATGCCTCCAAACCAGACTGTGATGCTGTATGACAGGATGCTCTCGATTGTCCCCCTGTAGAAAATGGTCAGGACAGGGGAAGGAAGATGTGCTTTTCTTATGCGGCGCAGAAAATGCAGGCGCTGCTGTGCCCGCTTCACCAGTTTCTCACTGTTGAGCGACCAAGTCGGCCTACTCGTTAGCTGCACACGCAGGAATTTGATGCTGGTAACCATCTCCACAGGTGAATCATTAATGCACAGAGAAGTGTGGCTGTGCCTGCCTTTTCTGAAATCAACAATGATCTCGTTGGTTTTTCCGGTATTTAAAACTAGGCTGTTTTCCTTACACCAGTTCACCAACCCCTCAACCTCCTTGCAGTATTAAATGCTGAAATTAAAACTTTCAAGAGAGGGAAACTTCAACCTCAGGAGCTGCATTGCAAAGATGGAAGCGGATTAGTATATTCCAAACAATACTACAAGAGAGGTCCTATCTCCTATATGCAGAGTTCTCCTCACAGCCATATGAGGCACACCAGAACAAAGCTATCCCAATTAGTTGGAATATAGCCAGTTCGTTATCAAAATGTAGAAACAATGACTTCATAACTTTCATAACTAGTTCAATGTGATCTTATTGCAAGAAACCTGGTTTCCAACCTATTTGGCATTAAACTTTGGTCAAGAGATCTGCATAACCACTGCGTACTAGTGAGTAGGGGATACAACTATCTAAGGAACAATCTTCTAATGTAGGGGAAAATGAAATTTTTTTCTATACTGATTCTTTTGGAGTCTTTGTATGCTGCCATTATTCATGACTCAAAGTATTCATTCCTAATCATAAAATGTTAGAATACCTAAGTCATGGGATCTGTCTTACCTTTTCAGCAACCCTTGGAATCTGTACAGGCAGCTTACGATCCAACAAGTCTTATGACATCTGAATAGCCTACAATATTCTGCAAGAAAGTGTTAGGAACATATCAACATCTAAGGTCTGCTTTGGAAATGCAGGTACTTAATCCAGTTTTTCCTGCCAGCCAGCTGGCCAGTTGAGGTAGTGGAGAACAGATGGCCTCTTCCTAGTTGCTAAAAAGAAGAGAAAACAATTCTCATACAGACCACTGAAAGAGAAAATATATTATTTATTTGTCAAATATATTTGCTGCCTATCTTGCCATAGGGCCACTCTAGGCAGCTTACAATAAAAGGGAAGATAAATGAAAGCATGTGAACATTAGTAAAATAATAGAACAACAAAATAAACAATGAAGAACAACACAATGAGAATCCATCAATATTATAATCAAAAAGATGGACGGGTGGAGAGCTGAAGTGGAGTCTGCCATCAATCCAGCAGCCACCTCCAGCGTGGAATTCCCCCATTTGGTCCCCAGACCAACGGGCAGAGCCACGTCTTCAGGCTCTTTTGCGGAAGGATAGGCGAGTGCCCCGTATTTCAAGGTAGTGCGTATGCTGCTCAGACCCTGACAAAAAAAAAAAGATAAAGCGTGTTCTATATGATGCCAGCATTCACGTTTGGCCTGTTTTGAATTTTCTCGCCCCACCACTAGGACCCGTGTCGAAATTCAGTGTCACATATAAACATTAGGAACAGCCACACTGCCAACTCCTGTTAAGGAACGGTTGCAAATTTTGCAACCTTCGAACCTCTGAAGGACTATTATGTTTAGTTTTGAACTTTTTCATTTGTGTGGCTCACAAAAGGACCTATACATGTGAATCAACTTCTGTGGCCATAATTGCCAGAAATTTCTAAAATGTTTCGGGGGTGGGGACGATGAGGATGACCGCGAGGGAGCCCAGGCCAGCACAACCCCCCTCCCCCCGGTAAATAAGCTCGGTTGCAGAGGAACTAGTTTCTGTTCCCGGGGAGTTGAAACGAGAGAAAGGACGAGGCCGTCATGCAGTCTCCTCCTTGCAGTCTCCTGCAAGGGCAGTGCCTTGTCCAAACGTACCTCCAGCATCCTAGCCGCTCCAGCAGGGGTAGCAACCCAGCAGGTAAGAGAAACAGAGCGGCAATTTCTGTCCAGTCATCGCATAAGACGCAACGCTCCCACGGCTTCTGATTTGCAAGGCCCCGAGCGGTGGGTGGGACATGGGAGTGGCCGCGGGCGGGCTTTCGTGTTTTGTTTTGATGAAAGAAGGTGGCACATAGCTATCCAGGAGCAGCGAGAATTGGGGTGGCTTCGGTCTCTTCGCTCCTGGGGTGAAATGGCAGTACTGCAAGGGGAACTTTTCGTGGGTCCCACTGCCACCCAGCGATGGTCTTGATTAGCGGGCTTGCATAAAATGGTAGCTTTGGATCAAAATACAGGCAAAAATCTCCCCTCCGAAGGGGGTCGAGTGAGGTAATAATAAAGTGCTTGGTCAGGGCTAGAGCAGGAGGAATATAACTCTTTATGTAGCCAAAGCCTATGCACTCTCAAACCCAAGGGTCATTGGGGACTATGGACCCGCAGAAAGTGCCGCCATGGCTCTTCCCGCCCACTGAGACGCTGCTGCTGCTGAAAGGGCTGCTCAGGTATGGTTGGGGGAGCCTCTGCCCGCCCAGGGAGCCCCATGCGTGGAGGCGGGGATAGAACGGAGACCCCCCTCCCCCCGGCCAATCTCCATGGGGCCTTCCTTTCTGAATAGGACCAAGCCCATCGGGGAAAGGAAGCCCCGTTGTGCCTTTAATTTACCCTCTTTTGAGAAATGTCAGTTTAGTAATTCGGCTCCTCTGCTTTATGAATGAAAGAGGTGGCGTTGAACATTAGTTATTACATGATGATGAAATACCTTGGACTATAAAATCTTACTTGACAAATGACTTCTAGTATAAAGACCACCTATAATACGTGAAATAGAGGTCCCATACCTAGTTATAAAATTATTTTTAATGTCTGATTTTAAAGTCCTCAACTTAATACACTATTAAGAGAATATGGATGAAGACCAGGAAAAGATCCTTTCCATGTTGAAAGGAATACATGAAACCATTCTTTCAGCTTGTGACAAAATAAGATGCAACATAAAAGAACAAGATGCCAGCTTAGATATACAAACCCAAATTTTGACTACAACCAAAGAATTATCAACGCAAAAGATAACAGAAGAAGTGGAATAATCAAATACTAAGACAGAGGACTCAATTGACCAACAAATACAGTTAATGAAAAATCCAGAAAAGGGAGTGACAACACTGAAAATGGAAAAGACTTTCTGTCAGAATCCAATTATATTTTATTTCTAGCTACCTACTCTGAGCAAACCCAATTCTTATTCTCTTCTGGATTCTGTCATACTACAAAGGGAGGGGGAATAAACACGGGTGTTTATGACTGGCATTTCCCTTATCAACTACAAAGTAACAACCTCTGTGGATTCCCTTCGAGAGTACTAACCATAACAATGCGGCCATCAGCCTTTGATCTCACTCCCTATGAAGCCTCCTTTTATCGGCAGCAAGGAAAAAGGGGGGGAAGATTGCAACGCTTGGGATCCGATGGATTTAACACCCAACCATCTGCCAATTTGAATTGACCAGAAGGAATGTGGAGTGGGGCTGCCTGGGAACACTTTAAAACATTGAATGGTAAGGGGGGGGGCCCTCAGATCCTGTCTAGCATGCCTTCAGTCAGTTTTTCTTAATAAAGATTCCTGTTGGAAGAACCGTTCCAAGAATTCTGTCTGCTTAAGATGTAAATTGAGGTGGGTCCTTACATTTTCTATATAAATCAGAAGAAATTTGAGGAGAAAGAAGAAGAACAGATTGAATGGAAGATAAACATATCAGGACAATCATGGGGAATTGGAATAATAGGGAGACGACCTAATGAACACAAATGGGCTAGTTCTTCCAAAAAAATGGCAACGAAATGGTCTCTCTTATTTCAAATAATATATATAATAATAGAGGGAGATCTATTTGATGATTTATAAGCACTGACATGGAAAGCTAGTTAGCAAAGGAAAAAAGCCAGAATAAGGCTGAAGAAAATTGGGGTTTTGATTTATTAGAAGGGATTTCATATTATTAATTAGAGGGTTAAAGGGAGAAGTTGAGATAAGGGGAATTTTGGTCATTAAATTTAAAATATTTGGAAATTAGTTCAAAATAAGGATTCTATTTGTTTAATATTTAAAAATTAGACCCAAAAGAAAAAAATGAATATGTTTGATTTATTGATTAACCCAGTCAATATATATAATGGTTTTGATTTATTGAAGGGGATACTGTATTATTAATTAGATGATTTAATGTGGTGGGAAATAGAAAATAGAACAAGACTATACTCAAATAGATAAGATGTATATTTTGAATATTAGATTCTGTTATGAATTGAGATAAGGGAAACTTTGGTTACCTAAAGCCTGGAAATTATAAATATCAAATGTTAAATTTGAATATTGATGGGAAACTAAAAATTGGGAAAAAACCAATAACAGGACATTGATTGCCTATAAAGATTGAATGTAAAAGTAATTAAGATATGTATAAGCTAAACATTTATTGATAAATGTAATAATGATGTTTTTACTTAGTTGATATAATAAGAACTGTATTAGCTTAAATACGAGATAGTAGATATTAAGGGAAAAAGAGAGGAAATATTTGATGTTGTAACTTGAGATTTGTACTAAAGAATTTTGTATGTTATTGAACTATTGATTAACCCAGGCACCACGTTGCTTTTTAAATACCTAAATGTAAAATTAGAAAACTAATAAAATATTATTAAAAAAAAGAAAGAGGTGGCATTGTATGCATATTCAGGAAGTTGCTTGCTCTGGCTTCTTTGGCTACTCCTTCAGGTTGAGCCGAATTATTTCCTGCCCCTTTACTAGCAGTGGCGTGTGCTTTCCTCCGTAGCAAACTACTGTAATGTAACTTCAGAGGGTTACTGCTGCAAGAGGGTTAGGCATGTCTGGGGTGGAAGAAGCCCCTTCCAGGATTTCTTGTTTTGATGTCCCAGTCTAGCACATTGTTTAGGGCAGGGCCTTCAAAATTTATAGTATTGTAGCACCCTAAAATGATAAATGAATTTGTGTAATCTTCTACATGACTAAAACTGTTTTGTTGAGGTTAGAATTCTGTAAGAAAGGCACCATTTACTAAAACTGTCACCATGGTTCCAGACTTAAGCTGTTTTAACAGCCATCTTTAATTTTTTTCTCCATTTTTAAAAACTAGAATTTAAACAAAATTCTAAACTTCACTCCTACATGTGCTGTACTTTGCTGGTCATTTTTTATTTTCATCCTGTCTTCATTATTTTTATAAATAACTCTAGGTGGCAAACATACATCCTTTCTGCTCCTATTAACCTCACAACCACCCTGTGAGATGGGTTGAGCTGAGAGTGAGTGACTGGCCCAAGGTCACCCAGCTGACTTTCATGCCTAAGGCAGGATTGGAACTGTCAGTCTCTTGGTTTCTAGGCAGCAATTAAAGTTTTTGAAAAAAATGATATATAGATACTTCTAAACGCTGCAATCAGAACTTACCAGCTGAGTTTCACTGATAGCTGTTTGGCACTTTTGAACTTCACTCCCTGTGTTGCTTGCACAAGGCTGCTATTGCCTAAGTAAAGCAGGAGCAAAGTTATCATTTTGTACAAACATAATAAGCAAACAATTTGTTTTTTAAATATGTGTCCCATCCCCTGGAATCATGATCCAGAGTTTGAAAATCTTTTGTCTTAGAGCTACCACATCTGGCCCTCAAATGTCTCTAGGATGACCCCTAGAACACAGGAGTTTTCTGTACTGACATTTCTTTTTCAGATTTTTACAAAACAGATCTGGTAGCCAAACCAGCTTCCTATCCAAATATTAACCAGGTTAATACCCTCTGTCAGAACCCATATCTATAGACTCCCTTATCCTTTTCCCCTTCATGCATGTCTTTCTCTTTGCCTTTCATCCTGACCCGAATCTCACTCTCTTCTCTGCCTACGTTCTTGGGATGAGGTATTGAAGTGGGCCCTGACATTAGACAGGATCTGCAGTAACAGTCAACCCGGAAGGAAGACCCTTGCCGGGGGACTTTGCAAGAATATCCATGTCTGACACCGGAGCAGGGAAGGAAGAATCCACTGCGAAGGGGGAGCCCCCTTGCCGGTCGGAGCCTTGCCAATTGTCCAGCTCCGAAACTTCCTACACATCGGAGGAAGAGGTAGTGGAGGTGCATAGCCACAAACCTCAGTGGTTGATGGGCATTGGGAAGAAGGACGACTGGGAGAAAAAGGCAAGAAAGGTGACCCTCCGAAGAGGTAGCCACCAGCCAGGTTGGAAGCAGGAGATGGAAAAATCCCTCCATCTCAGCGAAGACGACGAAGATCGCCCCAGTCATTCGAGCTGGATGCTGGAGCAGGCGATCAACATGATGAAGATAGATTTCAACTCCCTCAAGGAGGAGAGACCTGACCAGTGTGCCGGAATCATCCGCCTGGGTTGCAGCAAGAAGGACACTGAGGGGGAGTCCGAAGCTGAGGCCCCGGGGACATCCAGCGGGATGAGCAAACCCGTCGCCGTTGCCATGGCCACCCCTACTCCTCACTGCGCCGCAGCCGCTGATCGAGAGGGGAGATGCCACAAGAGGAAGAAGAGGCAGCGGTCCATCCAGAAGTTCCCACCACTAGATGCAAAGTTCCGAGGGAAACCGCAACACCTGGGGTTTTTCCTGACCCAAGTTTTGAACTACATGGAGGAATACGGGCAGGACATCCCCACCGACCGTGCCCAGATCTGCATTGTACAGGCAGCTCTGGACGGCATCGCAGCCGATTGGGTCGTGGACTTGTATGATGCTGACGCCCTGGAGCTACTGAACTTCAATCAGTTCATGTTCTCCCTCAGGTGCAGGTTTGAGGATCCATTGGCTGACCGGAAAGCCCACAAAAGAATAAAAAGAGTAAAGCAAGGCAGACGCCCAGTGGCTGAGTATACCCAGGAGTTCAGAACCATCGCCAGCAAACTGAACTGGCCAGAAGACATCTTACTCAGCCATTTCAAAGACGGCCTGAATTACAACCTCTACGACGCTTGCCTTCCTTGGGGAGACCCCCACCGGTTGCAGGACTGGTACATCTACTCAATCTAATGCATCAAATGACAATTGTCATAACTGTCCTCCAACGGGTGCTCCTGTGGAGAACTTGAACTGACTATATGAAGGCCAGTGCAAGAAAAACACTTTAAACACCATGTCATGGAATGTAGCCAGGTGGTATCGTTTCAGAGGCCTTAATCACTCTGATCCTCTGAAAGGTAAGGATATTATATTGGTGCAAGAGACTTGGACTACTGATGATCTCCTGCTTAATGGCTTTTATTCATATAAGCTGGAAGCAAGGCCAGGCAGAGGCCCAGGAAGACTGAAAGGAGGGCTGGGTATATTAATTTCTACCAACTTGAGAGCAGAGTCCACACTTATTACCCCTTTAAACCACTCAGCTATGGCCCTTCTCCTCAAGTGGGACTCAGTCCTGTTTTTGATAATTAATGTTTATCTCCCTCCTTCACTAAGAAAAGCTGAAACCACTGCTGTATGGCTAGAGTTGGAACACTACGTTAATAAACAACTTATGGAACACCCAAATGCCAGGGTCCTACTAGGGGGAGACTTTAATGCCAGATTGGGACCAGATGATTATACATTATTCATGAAACATCATCAATACCCACCATCGGAGGTCCCTATACAAACCAACGCCCCCGTCATACGACTCTCTAAAGATATTAGAGCTAACTATGCTGGCCTCTGTCCTGCCAAGTTGGCAAATAAATTTAACTTCTTCATATCGAACGGCTCATGGCCTGGTGACTATCCTGGTGAGTTTACATTCATGGCAGGGTCCAAAACTAGCACCATTGACTACATCTTAACTTCTATGGAATTAGTATATTATATAGAAAATTTTGAAGTCCTGCCTTTCCTAGAAAGTGATCATCTTCCTCTGTATATATACATGAAGCCCTTTATCAGGCAGACACCCTCCAAGGACCATTTTATCCCTGCAATCTCTACAGCCAGCCTAACAAGATGTCGGGTCAAATGGACCCAACAACTTGATCAGAAGGTAAGAAGAGCCCTAACAGAGGATAATTTTCAAAAAATCCGCGCAGCCTTTATATCAGCCAATCTGACTCAAGATTTATTAGAACTATATGAAAGTTTAGTCTATGAGCTACAACCATTATTAGCACATGACCGAAATTTCTCAGCTAACAGGTCCTGTACCACCTCCAAACCATGGTTTGACAAGGATTGTGTAGAAGCCAAGCAAGCCCTTAACTCGGCATACAAGGAGTACAAAAGCGAGACTGGATATGGCAATAAAGCAATTCTTCAACAGCTACTTACACTTAAAAAACAATTCAAGCAATTGATTGCTTTCAAGAAGAGACAAGACACAAGGTCTTCCTGGGAACAACTCATCGTGGCAGCAAAGCAAAAGAACTCTTCTTTATTTTGGCATCTAATAGCTTGCCACTCTGAAAGAATCTATAACCCATTAGACTGTCATATATCTCCTATAACCTGGGAACTCTATTTTCGGAGAATGTATGAAGACCCCTCCAGCGAGAGTACATTGTCTAAAATGAAGGATTTACCAGAGTGGCCTCCAGTTTCAGAGTCTGAAATCAAATCCCTCACTGGTCAACTCAGGATCGGGAAGGCTCCAGGAGCTGACTTCATTTTGGCTGAATTACTAAAGAACAATATGGATGGTGGATACCCGTCCTGGCAGCGCTATTCACCTATATTGACTCCACCAGCCATGTCCCAGAGGATTGGGGCTTGGCAATTGTGGTCTCAATTTATAAAAAGGGAAAGAGAGACAACCCTGCCAACTACAGACCAATAAGCCTGCTAAATATAATCAGCAAACTCTATGCCAAACACCTTCAAGATAAATTAAAGGAGTGGCTGGACCTTGAGAACCTGATTGCTGAAGAACAAGCCGGGTTTAGAGAGGGGTGAGGCACCATAGATCAGTGCTTAGTTCTTCATCATTTGATTGAAAAATATGCATCAGATAGACCTGCATCATTATACGCTGCTTTTATAGATCTTAAGGCAGCTTTTGACACGGTCACAAGGACTAAGCTATGGAAGAAGCTGGAAGCTGCCTCAATTGATCACAGACTCCTCCATCTGATACGTGCCTTACATACCAAAACATCCCTCAAGGTGAGGTGTAATATGCAAGGGTCTCTCTCGAGGTCAGTTGAAACTCAAAAGGGGGTTAAACAGGAGTGCATTTTGGCCCCCTTGCTCTTCAATTTTTACATAAATGATATGGTAAATTGGTTAAATAATCCAAATTACCACCCCCCAAAAATAGGTGACCGAAGCATTGCTCTGCTGCTCTATGCAGATGATGCTGTGATTTTCTCCAGGACTCCAGTTGGCCTTAAAAGAGCCTTGTGAGCCCTTGTCCAGTATTGCAAATATAGTAAACTGGACATAAATTATGAGAAAACAAAGGTTATGGCTTTTGCAAAAAGGCCAAAATGGTACTCATGGTATTTAAATAGCCACAAAATAGAGCAGGTAACCACCTTTAAGTACCTAGGGGTGGTCATCCATGCCACTGCCTCACAGTGGCATGGAGAATATGCGGCTGCCTCTGGCCAACGATCAGCGAATGCCATTCTCAAATTTCTCCACACAAAGGGAGGACACTATGTTCCAGCTGCAATTAAGCTCTTTCTGGCCAAGTTGCTAGCACAGCTTCTCTACGGGACCTTGCTCAGACCCTCAGCTTCGTGTTTTACACCACTGGAAAGAGTTCAATCCAAATTTATCAGAATAATTCTCCAGATGCTGTGCTGTGTCTCAAATGCACTTCTGCGCCTGGAGACAGGATTGATAAAAGACGAAGCAAGAATCTGTATAGCTTCCTTAAACATCTGGCTAAGGCTTAATTGCTTTCCGCAAGGCCTTGCTCCATTAATTCTACAAGATAAATTTTCATCTTCATGGATCAAGGCAGTTGAGTCCAACCTTGCCAAACTAGGCTTCTCATCAGCCTCAATTCTCAAATTGGACTACGACCAAGCAAAACAAACCTTGCATCAAAGGGTAGAGGACATTGAGAGGCAAGTGGACTTAGGTATAGCTCCGCTGTTTCTGGCTCCAGACTCTATTAGATACGTGGTTACACCTGCCAGGTATCTTAGTCAGTTGAGTCAGTATACCACCGGAAAGCATTCTCGCTTGCACGATGCCATGCGTTTCCATCGGCCATCCTGTACGGCAAACATAAAGACACCATTGTCTGAAAGACTCTGCTCCTGTGGTTCAGGAGAGGTGGAGACCATTGGACACATACTTCTTCGATGTTCCTTCTACAGAGCCATTCGGAAAAACCACATCCTCCCCACAATTGATAGGTATCCTGGTCGTTCAGAAAGTATTTATCTCCAGTGGCTGCTTAAGGATGAGCAGGCAGTGATCATGGCGCAGGTGTCTAGATTCTGTGCAGCAGCATTGGGGATTCACCAGAAACATAAATAATCATTTTAGATCCTTTTAATAATCTTTCATAATTGATTTTATTACGTGTTTTATCCAGTTTTAGACTATACTCAATGTATTTTTTTATTGAATCAAAGAAAGGGATGAATGGAAAACTGTTTTTAATTGCCCCATGGGGTGCTACCAATTCAAGGTCCTACCCTTTGGACTACAAGGAGTCCCAGCAGTTTTCATGCAGCTGATAAATGATGTGCTGCGGGAGCACCTGTACAAGGGCGTACTGGTTTACCTGGATGACATCCTCATATTCACAGAGACTATGGAGGAGCCGTTCTAAAGAAATTGAGAGCCGCTCACCTCTACGCCAAACTATCAAAGTGCGAATTTCACAAGGAAAAGATAGAATACCTAGGGTGCCACATATCTCCCGAGGGCATAGAAATGGACCCTGAGAAAGTCCGAGCAGTGTTGGAATGGGTGCCACCCCGCACGAGAAAACAATTACAAAGTTTCCTGGGGTTCACCAATTTCTACCGCCAGTTTATCCCCTCATTTGCCCAAATTGCTTTGCAGATCACAAACCTACTAAACACCAGAGGGGAGGGCAACCCGAAACCCAGCCAAGCGCTGAAATGGACGGTGGAATGTCAAGCCGCTTTTGAGAGACTAAAAAGACTTTTTTCGGCTGAACCCATCCTACGGCACCCCGATCCAGAGAAACCTTTTGTAATACAAGCAGATGCCAGCGATGTGGCTGTAGGGGCTGTATTATTACAAGAAAATGATCAGGGGGCATACAACCCTGTGCGTATACCTCCAGGAAACTCACCAAAATGGAACAAAGGTGGGCAATATGGGAGAAGGAGGTGTACGCAGTGAGGTGGGTGCTCCTTACCTGGTGGCATTTTCTAGAAGGGAGCAAAATCCCTTTCCAAGTATGGACTGACCATAAGAACCTAGAAGCGCTCAAAGCACCAAGGAAACTTACCCCTAAGCAAGCCCAATGGTCGCAACACTTCCACCGCTTCAATTTCACTATCAAACATCTGCCGGGGGGGAGGAATTTCTTAGCTGACGCGCTGTCCCGCATGCCCCAATACAACAGCACCCGGTCCAGCGTCACAAAATCACTCATGCCCAAAATGCAGTTAGTGGCACGAGTAACTACCCGAGCACAAGCAAAGCTGAAAAAACCGCTAGCCAGTCAAGCGGGAATTGAATTCAGAAAAGCCCTAGAGACCGACGAATGGTTCCTAAGCCACAAAAACCTATGCACAATCACAGATGGACTACCCTGGGTGAGGGAGAAACTATACATACCAAAAAGCCAAAGACTTGCCTTCATGCAGCTATGCCACGACACGAAATCAGCAGGGCATTTTGGGTTCATGAAAACACTACACCTAGTCAAAAGACAATTTTGGTGGCCATCAATCAAAAAAGACATTGAAAGCTATGTGGCCAGCTGCTCAACGTGTGCAGCAGTGAAAAGACTGCAAGGAAAATCACCCGGGCTGTTGCAGCCAGTAGCAACCCCCCCAGCACCTTGGAGGGAAATCTCCATGGACTTTATAGTAGAACTACCAGAAAGCAGCGGAAACACAATCATCTGGGTGGTGACAGATCTGTTTTCTAAACAAGTACATTTCATACCCTGCTCAAAAATCCCCACAGCAAAGACTCTGGCAAAGCTGTTTGTCCAACACATTTACAGATTACACGGGGCACCTCAACGCATCATATCAGACAGGGGGGTGCAATTCACATCAGAATTTTGGAAGGAATTTCTGTCCCTTTTGGGGACCACCCAGGGGCTGTCATCTAATCATCACCTGCAAACGAATGGTGGGACGGAACGTTCAAACTCAGTACTCGAACAATATCTAAGATGCTTTATTAATTACCAGCAGACAAACTGGACAGACCTACTTCCGTTTGCTGAAGTCGCTTACAATAATGCGGTTCACTCCAGCACCGGCTACACTCCATTCCAAGTAGCTACCGGACAATGTTTCAACCCCATACCAGAACTGTCACCAACCAAGCCAGTCATCCCTTCCCTAAAGGAATGGATTGCACAGCTAAAAAACACCTGGCCAGTAGTTAGGAACGCACTAGATGAAGCCAGACAAGCATACAAAACACAGGCAGACAAGAAAAGAATCGAGCCAAAACCATTCACTATAGGGGAGATGGTTTATCTGTCAACCAAGTACCTAAAGTCCCTACAACCATCAAAAAAGTTAGGACCAAAGTACGTGGGCCCATTCCCCATAATCAGGATCATAAATCCAGTAATGGTGGAATTCAAACTCCCCAAAGCACTCAGGCAAATCCACCCAATTTTCCACTGTAGCCTCTTAAAACGGGAGCAGCAGTCGCCCTTAAGACCAGCTGTTGCTCCCCTCCCCCTCCCATTATGGTAGAGGGAGAACAACATTTTGAAATAAAAGAGATCTTAGACTCCAGAAAATGTCACGGCTCGACCCAATACTTAGTAGCATGGAAACATCTTCCATCTTCCCAAAATGAGTGGGTCCACAAACGTCACATTAACACTCCAAAACTGCTAAAGAAATTTCACACAGACTACCCAAATAAACCCAACTAACCTATACGTATTTATCTTTATCTTTTCACAGGTGAATCTCTCTTTTTTTTAAGGGAGGCAGAATGTCAGAACCCATATCTATAGGCTCCCTTATCCTTTTCCCCCTCATGCATTTCTTTCTCTTTGCCTTTCATCCTGACCCGAATCTCCTCTGCCTGGGTTCTGCCATACTCCTAGGGGGGAGGGGGGAGAGCTTGAGGGTTATTGCCTTGACTTCCTCTATCGCTACAATGTAACACTTTGCTTTCCTGCACTATTTCTCTGTGAACTTTCCCATCCCTTAATGTCAGCTAGCAAAGGGAGGGGAAGAATGGAATGCAACCTCTGGCAACTGGTTTATCTCTGCGCTCTCAGGAGAAGGTGTGAAGAGCAGCCAAAACATCGCAGCTACAACCGGAGATGGCCTGATATTATCTCCCCTTTCCCACGAGGAATGTAACACCTGGGGATTGGGCCATTTGAACTGACCGGATGAACTATGGGGTGGGGTTTTGCTTGGGACACTTTTACCTATCGATTTGAGCAGGAAACCCTCAGATCTTGTCTAGTATGCCTGCTATCAGCTTCTCCAAATAAAAGATCCTTTTGGAAGAAATGGCTTCCACGAGTTCTACTTTCTTGGGATGAGGTATTGAAGTGGGCCCTGACACCTTCCCCAGTTCCCCTTTTTCTGTATTTTTCTATTTGTTGTAATCTTTCTAATAATGATTATAATATGCTGAAGGAAAAAATCAGTTTCTTTACTAAATCTATCCTGCCCCTGCCTACCATCTATCCCTCACCATCAGCCAGAACCACCCCAGTGCCTTGAAATGAGTAGTCTATAAAATATTAGTTCCTTGACCTACAAACCGGTCTGGTTAAAACACCTTGGTATTTTAACTGCTATACTGCAGTTCTACTTTTTTTATAATCACTTTTGCCTTGCAGCCCCCAAACTAGGGGCATTAAGCAGGCTCAAGTCGCTACTGCGATACATTACAAATTCAAATTTCTTTTTTGCTGACAAAGAGTTAAAGAATTAAATGGGAGACTAGAATAGCTATTTCGGGCTCATTCTGCCCTCATCAGCTAGCCACACCCCTTTATGGGATTCGAACCTAGGCAGCCTGCATGCAGTATAGCAGTTAAAATACCAAGGTGCTTTAACCAGACCAGTTTGTCCGGAAAAAACTCTCTCTATATATTCCCTTGGCTCGGCTGACAAAAGAGGGGAGGAGAGCTGGTGGCCTGGTGGTTAATACAACTGCCTAACATGCAGGCTGCCTAGGTTCGAATCCCATAAAGGGGTGTGGCTAGCTGATGAGGGCAGAATGAGCCCGAAATAGCTATTCTAGTCTCCCATTTAATTCTTTAACTCTTTGTCAGCAAAAAAGAAATTTGAATATATATATATATATATAGGTCTTGTGCCGGCTGGATTCCTTCCGTATTAATATGTGTATTCCCAGGATTCGCATTTTTAGTGTTATAAAGGACACACACACACACACACACACACACACATATATATATCATTTATCATCTAAGAATATTGAATTGCTCATGCATACGGATATAAATCTCAAAAGTTCTTTAAGATTGAAAAGTTCTTTGAATATTACTATTTAAATTGGCAACCTCTTTGAATGCTTCAGAGATTCTGTTCCAGAAACTAATGTGAAGTAGAGAGAAACATTTACTTTTTTATTTGGAATGGACAAAAGCTGGCTAATAATGCTGCAATCGTTACATTTCTGTCTCTTATGTTATTATACAAATGGATTCTGTTGTTTCATGTTTAATTTGATGACATAATGGATCTAGGTTCGTGAAGAAATGCACCTGTCTATTCCATCTTCTTAGTAGCTCCATATTAGTCACAGCATTAGTAACAGTAGTCATCCTTGTGGCTGCCAGTGTGGTTGCTGTACTTACATCTGAAGAGGTCAGCTTCACTGTTATGAAGATTGCAATGTGGATGAGAACTGTCAGAACTCCTAAGAACACATTTAAAGTCCAAATTATGTTGAAAGCATTTTTTTCAGCCTCAGCTGATGATAGATTGACTCAGTACATTGCGCCCCTGATGAACAGGAAATACTTAAGAGGGAGACAGGCACATGTATATGGTTCTGAAAATAGTTCTAATATATATATAGCTAAATTAAGTACCATTTTCAAGCACAGAGTTTTCTACTACCAAATATTTAATCAGTTTTGAGCATTGTAAGAAACGTCACTATCCTCACTCCAGCGTTTCTCAGCCCTTTTCTTCCTGTTCCTTTCAGCCATTACAATGGCAGCTACAACAGTTACAAATACGGTAAAAGTTATGACAAGAACAGTCACTGTCTCAGCAATACAAAGTTCCGTATCTACAGCTGACAGAGGCAGGTTTCTCAAGAGATGGGGCTCCATGCATGTCATGTTATAGTAATCATCCAAGATCAGTCTCCTGACACTGTGCAGTTTTGCAAATACTCTCTGAAGATCACAGTCACAGAACCAGGGATTGTCTGAGAGTAAGATGTGAGTTCCAGGGGTTTGCAAAGATAATAATGTTTTGAATTTAATATGCTCAATTTTATTGTGGATCAAGTTAAGTATTATAAGGTGGCTTAATGGAATAAAGACTCCAGGAGAAATAGTTTTTATCATATTACCCTCCAAGTTCAGGATCTCTAAGTGTTGCAGCATAGAAAATAATTTATTATGTAGGGCATGAAGGCAATTGTTCTGAAGATAAAGTTGCCTCAAGCGACTAAGACTGCGGAAAGTCCCCATTTCTATGGAGGAAATGTTATTATTTTGCAAATTCAGCTTCTGAAGGTTTTCAAAGTACTGAAAACTTTTGTACTGTAGCTCCTGCAGTTTATTGTAGGCCAAAATAAGTTCATAGAGAGAAATAAAACCCACTGAAAAACTGTTGCCAAGAAACGAGATATCATTTCTACCAATATCAAGCTTGTGGAGTCTGCCCAATGAAATGAATGTTCTTTCTCCAACTTTGTGGATGGAGTTGCTGCTCAAAAGGAGAACCTGCAACTTCCACAGGAAACTTAGAGATTTCCAAGGAATAGAATACAAGTTGTTGTGAGAAAGGTCCAAGTGTTCTGCATCAGGGGGAAATGTTAGATTTGACACCAGAGCATGGACTCCTGAACAGTTCACAAACATTGTCCCCTCTTTGCAAAAACAGATTTTCTTGCAGGCTTGGTAGATTCTAGAATCACTGTGTGAAGAAGCAAACCAAAGCCAGACTAAGTAATGGAAATACATTTTCTGCCTTATTCTGTGCTTTTGATGATTCCTGTTGGGTAATACAAATAAAATATATATATTAGAAAAAGTTGCATAATGCATAATTAAATTTTAATTACAGGTAGTCCTCGACTTACGACCACAATTGAGCTCAACATTTATGTTGTTAAGTGAGAAATTTGTTAAGTTAGTTTTGCCCCATTTTATGACTTTTTGCCACATTTGTTAAGTGAATCACTGCAGTTGTAAAGTTAGAAACACGGTTGTTAAGTGAATCCAGCTTCCCATTGACTTTGCTTATCAAAGGGTCACAAAAGGGGATCACATGAACCCAAGACTCTGCAACCATCATGAATATGAACCAGTTGTCAAGCAGCTGAATTTTGATCATGTAACCACGGGAATGCTACAACAGTCATAAGTGTGAAAAATGGTCATATGTTACTTTTTTCAATGCTGTTGCAACTTTGAATGGTCACTATATGACCTGTTGTAAGTTGAGGACTACCTATATTATCATGAGATAAAGCTGTTATTTCATTGACATGTCTCCTCTATACTTAATAAATTGCCAGGCTATTAAGTCCTCAGCAGTTTCCACAGATTTTGACTTACAGTTTAGTTAGGCTATTGGCTGTATGCCTGTTAAGGCTCTTCAGCACACAACATGGCAGATTTAAATAAGAATCTATTATTTAAAAATGAATACACCACTAAAATGATTGATTGTCCAAGGGAGCAGTTGTTTTGAGTTAACTAACAATCAAAATATCATCTGATAGAACATTCCAAATAGGTCTGTTTGTTCTGCACTTATGATAAAGCAAATTTGGTTTCATCTACATCTCTACATTTTAATGCAAATATTGGTAACTTGATAGGTTTGGGATACATCTTTTAAAAAGCACAGTGGATTATTAGTGTTAACTACTTTTTCTGTATTTTTGATAAGGGAATAGGCTACCTACTTATAAGCAGAAATAAATGAAATAACAAATCAAGGGAGGTTTGACCTTATATTTCCTTTAATTAAAAACTGATCATTTAAGAGACAAGTAGTAAAAATTAACTTTATTCAGTTAATGTTTAGTGGATATTCACTTTGAATGTTCCATCATAGGCACTATGACAATTTAAATTAAGATTTTTATTTCAGAATTCTTATTTTGTAGGACATTTCTTATTTAAAACATTTCTATACTTTTCCAATCAATAGACTCCCAAGGTGGTATAAAAGTTTAACATAGCTTAAAAAGTTTAAAATATTTAGACATACAGTATACCATTTACCAATTGGCAAACCATGAAAAGCTTATTTAATCCCTTAGAGAAGATGCTTATAAATAAGATACCACAATACCAATGAAGAAGAAAAATAACAGCTCTCAAAAGAAACCAGCATGGCTGCATAAAGAACTCTGATAAATTGAAAGACAAAAAGGATAAGTATAAAAAGTGGAAAGAGGGGCACATAACTAAGGCAGAATATCAGCAAATAGCCTGAGCCTGCAAAGATGAAGTGAGGAAAGCTAAGACTTGCAACAAAAGTCAAAAATAACAAAAAAAAGCTTTTTTCAATATGTAAAAAAACAAGAAAAAAGTTAAGGAAATGATTGGTCCATTAGTGGGAGAAAGTGGCAAGAAGGTGACAAGCAACAAGGAGAAGCAGAACTAAACTTGTTTTTTGCATCCGTATTTATACAAAGGGAAAAAACAGTCCAACCTATCAAAAACAGTACCATAAAAAACAGATTAGAAATACGTTAAGATAAGCAAGAAAATGGTATGTGAGCACCTGTCCACCCTAGATGAGTTCAAATCACCAGGACCAGATGGACTACACCCCAAGGTTCTGAAGGAACTGGCAGATGTAATCTCAGAACCACTGAACTATATCTTTCAAAGATCCCGGAGCACTGGGGAACTATCAGAGGACTGGAAAAGAGCTGATGTAGTTCCCATCTTCTAAAAAGGAAAAAAAATGGATCCAGGAAATTACAGACCTATCAGCCTGACCTCAATACCTGGGAAGATCTTGGAAAAGATAATCAAGCAACGAATCAGCGAACACCTAGAGGCAAACAAAGTCATTGCCAAAAGCCAACATGGGTTTGTCAAAAACAAATTATGCCAGACAAATCTTATTGCACTTTTTGACCAGGTGACAAAATTAGTGGACCAGGTGACAAAATTAGTGAAGTTTGTATAATTTACTTGGACTTCAGTAAGGCATTTGATAAAGTAGACCACAACCTATTACTTGATAAGATAGAAAAATGTGGGTTAGACAGCATCACCACCAGATGGATTCATAGCTGGCTGACCGGCCATACTCAGCGTGTGGTCCTTAATGGAACTGCATCTACATGGAGAGAAGTGTGTAGTGGGGTGCCCAGGGCTCTGTTCTGGGCCCTGTGCTCTTCAACATCTTCATCAATGATTTGGATGAGGAGATAGATGGGAAACTCATCAAATTTGCAGACGACACCAAGCTGTCAGGAATAGCCAACACTCCAGAAGATAGGCTTAAGATACAGAAAGATCTTGACAGACTTGAACATTGGGTGCTATCTAACAAAATGAAATTCAATGGTGAAAAAAGTAAGGTTCTACATTTAGGCAAGAAAAATCTAAATGCACAGGTATAGTATAGGTCAGGGGTAGAAAACCTTGGCTCTTTTATGACTCGTGGACTTCAACTCCCAGAATTCCTGAGCCAGCCATGCTGGCTCAGGAATTCTGGGAGTTGAACTCCACGAGTCATAAAAGAGCCAAGGTTGCCTACCCCTGGTATAGGTGGTACCCTGCTCAATAGTAGCAACTGTGAGAGGGAGCTTGGAGTCCTAGTGGACAATCAGTTAAATATGAGCCAGCAGTGTGCTGCAGCTGCCAAAAAAGCCAACATAGTGCTAGCCAGCATTAACAGAGGGATAGAATCAAGATCACGTAAAGTATTAATACCACTTTACAAAGCCTTGGTAAGGCCACACTTGGAATACTGCATCCAGTTTTGGTCACCACGATGTAAAAAAGATGTTGAGACTCTAGAAAGAGTACAGAGAAGAGCAACAAAGATGATCAGGGGACTGGAGGCTAAAACATATAAGGAACAGTTGCTGGAATTGGGTATATCTAGTTTAATGAAGAGAAGGACGAGGGGTGACATGATAGCAATGTTCTAATATCTCAGGGGCTGCCACAAAGAAGAGGGAGTCAAGCTATTCTCCAAAGCACCTGAAGGCAGGACAAGAAGTAATGGATGGAAACTAACCAAAAAGAGAAGCAACCTAGAACTAAGGAGAAATTTTCTGACAGTTATAACAATGAATCAGTGGAACAACCTGCCTCCAGAAGCTGTGAATGCTCCAACACTGAAAGTTTTTAAGAAGAGACTGGACAGCCATTTGTCTGAAATGGTATACGGTTTCCTGCCTGAGCAGGGGGTTTGGACTAGATGACTTCTAAGGTCCCTTCCAACTTTATTATTATTAGGTAATTAGGTAAGATGCCGCTCTACTGAGTGGGGGAGAGCTAGAGTAGTCTATGATGAAGTAAGGAACAGCTTCATCTTAAACAAGGTAGACCTTGAGATAATCTGACCCAATGAAGAATGTGGGTTTTCTTTTCCTGATATGCACCGAAATCTTTTCTTTAAAAGATTTTGTTAAAAGATCATGAGCTTGAAAAGGCATCATTTCAAACCCAAGATATTTATATTCTTTATCTTCAATTGATAAAGATGCCACACAATGCAAAATAGGAGTGGGCAACCCACAGCTTCCAAATGTTTACTTTGTAATGTAGCATCCAGAACACAGATAATTATTGTAAACATGCCTTATCATTATGAGATAGAAAACATGAAAACCAGCATGAGCTATAGAAGAGGCTCCCGAGGACCTTATTCTCATTTTACATAAACATAGCTATGACAAAGATCCACAATATATTGTGTATGTTCTCCCAGAGTGATGAAGTGTAGTAAATTATTTGAGGAGTGTTGTTAATGCATGAAATGTGAGAGTAAGCTGTCACAGCACCTGTGTATGAATGGAGAAACCTAAATAGTTTAGAAACCATTTTTTTCAAAGTAAAATTACCCATATAAAGCTGAAAAAAAAATAACGGTTTTCAAACACTGTAGACAACACAGATTGTACTAACAAAAATGTCCTCCAACTCCTCACTCGGAACAGCACAAATGAAAATATGTTTTTCTGTTATTTTGCATTGGTGTGCCTTTTCAGCAACTTTCACTATTTGTCATATCCAACAGTATTCAAAGCAGTCTTACCTTTGTTGTAGCCTGAGACACCCATAAAGTGCATGTTTCAAATGTCTTTCAAAGGATAGCAGCTGGTGGAAAAAGTATAGAGATGAAAGGATTGGCTATCATTGTGCTAAGACAGACTAGTTGAAGTGTGTGTGTCTGCAGAAGCATCAGGTTAAAAAGAAAAGTGTTAATAATTTAAGGATGCAAATGAACATTTATGCCCACCACCTGCTTCTTTTAGTAAATACTGATACTCAAATCACCTTATAAGAATGTGGAAATATAAAAACACATTTTCATTGTAATATATTGTGCTCCCTCCTAGTAAATTATTATACACTGAAAGTCGATATGGGTGCATATTTTAGATAGCTACCCATATATGCATTGGCAAGATATCTCAACAGACATGTGAAGCAAGTAATGGAATAGTAAAAACATTGATTTCTGCTAAAAAAAATTTTTTGCGATAATATTGTATGTTAGGACGCTTCTCCTTAAAACATGACTTTACTAGAATTGTATTGTATTTGTATTTTCCAAACCACATCAACCCATGACATTAAAATAAACAGAAGACTTTGTATGTATTCTTGACTTTATCGACTGTATTCTTGAATATACATTGAATATACATTCTTCAGTCCTTAAGAAATGCTAAGAGTTTGGTTTATACTAACTTATTTTTAATATATCAACTAAAATTAACAGTCCACATTATTAATGCAAAACCTACAGAGTAATTGCTTCAGGTCAGCTACCTTGTGTATTTCTAAACATTGATATTGAGCCTTACTTTAGCATACAGCAGCTAAAGTCTTTAACATATAGCACAGGGGTGTCAAACTGCTGGCCTGAGGGTCGGTTGCATTATGCAGAGGCTGTGCCCACCCCAGCTCTGGCAATGCAAAAAAAGTTGTGATACATCGCGACATGTCACGTGACGCAGCGAGTTTGACAGCCATGATATAGCAGCTAAGCATCCTAACCAAAGGCAATCCGCCATTTTAACGTCTGGTTTAAAACCTTCCACAAGATGCTTGCCCACTACTACACCAAGCTTGAAGGAAATGCAAAACATTGTTTCAGCTTTCCAAGATAATCTTGTCCCATTGTTCTCCTCATATGCTACAATAGCCTATTGTAAATATCCAAAATATAACCTATAATTGATTTTAAATCAGTGATCCAGGACAGGGGTTGCCAAACTTTCTGGATTGGTGGCTGGGTGGGAAAGGGAGGCACAGGCACCTTTATGCGAGCATGCGCGCACACACAAATGTGGCTGCGGGAGCCCAAATGGGGCCGAGAGCATTCGTGCTCCGCAAATGGGGCTGCTGGCACTGGTGCATGGCTCGCCTAGCCGGTGCAAGATTTATGGTTCAGCTAGCACTGACGCAAGGACAGGTGGTGAGCGTGCATACATGCACGCGTGCACTGGCCAGCCACAAACACTGGCCAGCCTAGTGGCCAAGATGCCATGGCCCGGTAGTGGGCTGCGGCCCATAGGTTGGGGACCTCTGATCTAGGAGAATTCTGTTCTCAGTATACGATTGAAGTTTGTATGGAATTTCCAAGTAAGCTAAAGTTTTCTTCTATTGGCACAATAAATAAAAGTTTTGTTAGTTTAACCCATATGTATGAAAGGATATAGGTCAGGATTGTCAGCCAGTCCAGAGATCAGAATTTCATAGGCAGAATCCACACAAATGCCACTTGAGTTAGAGATCACTTGTTTCCAGCAAAGGAACTTGGGTCAGAGTTGCCTCTTAAATCAGGCTGCAGCCAGCTGTCACTAATCAATAGTTACTCCCTTGCTTAGCAAGGAGTTTCATAGAAGTCTCTGCTCTGCTTTCCTCCTTACTGACCAGGTGCAGACTTTACATCTTCCTCTTATGATGGTTCCAGCTATTCAAGTGGTGCCTATTTTTCAACAATTTCATGTGATTCCCAGATGCTATCATTCTACAGGTTCAGCTCAAAAAGCTTCTTGGTAATCAAATTCATAGTCTGAGTCCTGGGCCATGACACACTAGCAAGTTTTATTTGAATCCTACAAATTTGGTGTACCTCAAAATCTGTTTCTGCTATATGCATATAATTATGGTTTTGATCTACATGTATTGGCAGCACAATTGAATTTCTAGAAACATAGCTATTTTAAAAAGTTAGATCTAAGTGAAGAGTATTATAAACTTGTATTAATGAGGGTGAAGGTTCGTACTCTGAGCTTGGGGTTGGTTTCCAAACGTTTTGTTACCAGGCTAGGTAACATCTTCAGCAGAGTTTAACGGAGGTCAGTGTTCTGACATCCCCTAAACTCCGCTGAAGATGTTACCTAGCCTGGTAACCAACGTTCGGAAACCAACCCACAAGCTTGGAGTACGAACCTTAACCCTCATCCTATACCCAAGCTACAGATATTCACCACTATTGCAAACTTGTATTAATGTTTCTATTGTTTGTACTTGTTAAGTTACCTAAGTATTTCTATATGATAGACATCAAGCCCTTTCTCACCATGTAAAATCTCTCTCCACCAAACAAAAGGTGTTTCTGAGAAATCAAAGAGGAATTTATTTCTCCAGGCTACCGTATATGTTAATTCTAGCTAAGATGGTTAAAATTATGCTTATAGAACTGGAAACTAGGAACAGGCCTATTAAAATCAGAAAAATGGCATATTTTGGTCCCATATGATACAGAGGAAATCCCAGCCATACTTCATGCTTTATTGGATCATTTATGTCATAGTCCTATGACGGGAAAATCTGCTAAGATTCCAGAACTGAGAATCTATGCAAATTCTGAGTAGGAGATCAGTGCCCAGAAAAAATGGGAAAGCTGACAAAATATTGTGCCAAAGTATGCTTAATGTATAAATTTTTATATATCCACGAGCTCTAAAAATATCTCTTTCCTCTTTATATGTCATTCCATGACAATAATATGTACTAGAATTGAGGCTGTTTTAAACTATGTGTCATGGTTCCAAAAGATGAAACTCTTCAAAGAACTTTGAGGCATTGTTTTCCTTAAAGAATCTTTAATTGAGCAGCATAGCTTCGGCATGTACATAATTGAAGCCAGAATCTGACTTCCCCTCCCTTCAGCACATAGATCAAAGCGCAATTCCCTTCCACAACTAACAGTCATAAATCACATTCTCCAATTAGTTTGAAGTGCTGGCTTTCCGCCCAGGTCTTTCTCCCGCCATCCCTTATCAGTTCTTATTACAATATTGTATGTCTAATTCCCATTGCATTCCTCCCCCTCCCTCAATACCATCTAATTCTAAGAGTAACGTATAAGAAAGAAAAAGGCTGCATCTCCATATGTTGTCAAAGCAAGAACATCTAATGTTAGCAGTGTTGACATCTGGCCCCCCTTACAAAAAGGACAGATCCTGTAGCATAAACAAAAGCATATGTTAGGGATTGTCTCTCGGTTTGTTAGGGTGTTTCTTTTGATGAGTCTGTTGGCTTTCACAATGCTAGATTTCACTCAAGTGGCTTCAGATAGCGAGTATCCCTTCCATTGTACTAGGTACTGCAATTTCCCTTTAAAAATTCTAGAATCAAGAATACGCTTTACTTCATAGTGAGTTTGACCCGCCACTACGAGGGGTCCGGGTGCCTTCTTAGGGGGAGGTCTTAAAGTGGATTCTCGCAAAGGTTTCAACAAGCTGCAATGGAAGACAGGGTGAATTCTCCCTAAAAGCCTAGGGAGTTTTAATTCTACTATGACCAGGTTGATGATTCTTACGATGGGGAAAGGCCCCAAGAATTTCGGTCCTAATTTCTTACTGGGTAATTTAAGGCAAAAATGTTTGGTCGACAGACAGACCTTTTCCCCAACTTGGAATGTTCTTTGAGGGGCTCTCTTTCTGTCTGCCTGCTTTTTATAAGTCTCGGAAGTCTTTTTTAAAGCGGCTTTCGTGGCTTTCCAAACCTCTTCCCACCCCCTCACCCATTGATCAAGTGTCTGAGAAGCGGAGGGCGCTTGAGGGTATTCAGGTATTGGGCTGAACTCTTTTCCTGTAGCTACTCTGAAAGGCGTGAAGCCAGTGCTGCTGTGAACAGAGTTGTTGTAAGCCACCTCTGCAAAAGGGAGGAGGTCGGTCCAGTTGGTTTGTTGGTAGGAAATATAACATCTGAGATATTGCTCCACCATCTTGTTAGCGGCTTCCGCGACCCCATTAGTAGACGGGTGAAAAGCAGATGATAGACCTTGAGATGATCCAATTAGTTTAAGAAAGCTCCTCCAAAACCTAGCTGTCAACTGCACCCCCCTGTCCGAAATTATTCATTTAGGGGCTCCATGCAGCTGGTAGATGTGTTTCAAGAACAGTTTAGTCAGTCGTTGGGCAGACGGGAGTCCTTTGGAGGCGATGAAGTGAGCCTGCTTTGAAAATAGGTCTATCACAGTCCAGATGACTGTATTTCCTCTACTTTCAGGGAGGTCTACTATAAAGTCCATAGCGATTTCTTCCCATGGTTGAGAAGGGTCTGCCACTGGCTGCAGTAATCCAGCGTGTTTTCCTGGAATTCTTTTCATGGTGGCACATACAGTACAACTCCTGACATAATTTTCCACATCCCGTTTTAACCCCGGCCATCAGAACTACCAGCAGATGAGATGTAGAGTTTTTAAATATCCAAAGCGTCCAGCCTGTTTTACGTCATGGATGTGTTTGAGAGCGTTAAGACGGAGGGTTTCTGGCAAGTACAATTTCCACCCCTTCCAAGCCAAACCATCCCTGCATGTTAGGGATGTCAGAATCCAATTATATTTTATTTCTAGCGATCTACTCTGAGAAAACCCAATTCTTACTCTCTTCTGGATTCTGTAATACTACAAAGGGGGGGGGGAGTAAACACGGGTGTTTATGACTGGCATTTCCCCTATCAACTACAAAGTAACATCCTCTGTGGATTCCTTTTGAGAGTACTAACCATAACAATGCGGCCATCAGCCTTTGATCTCACTCCCTATGAAGTCTCCTTGTACCGGCAGCGAGGAAAAAGGGGGGGAAGATTTCAACATTTGGGATCCGATGGATTTAACACCTAACCATCTGCCAATTTGAATTGACCAGAAGGAGTGTGGAGTGGGGCTGCCTGGGAACACTTTAAAACATTGAATGGTCAGGGGGGTCCCTCAGATCCTGTCTAGCATGCCTTCAGTCAGTTTTTCTTAATAAAGATTCCTGTTGGAAGAAATGTTCCAAGAGTTCTGTCTTCTTAAGATGTAAATTGAGGTGGGTCCTTACATTAGGGAGGTTTGATTGTCCTTGAACCATTGATTGGTGAGGAGCTCGTTTTATTTTCTTTGCCCCAGGGTCATCAGGCTTAGGGGCCCTGCGAGGCGTGAGTTGAGCAGCAGTTTGTGGATTGGAGATAATTGCTTCATTAATCTCTTCGCGCTGGCTTTTGTACTGGGGCAGTCTGTATAGAGCATCATCCCTCCCGAAATGTACTTTAGAGTGAAGTTAAAACGATTAAAGTATTGTGCCCAGCACACCTGTTTCAGGGACAATTTGCAGGCAGTTTTCAGGGCTTCTAGATTTTTGTGATCTGTCCATACTGTCCATCTGTCAAAAGGCACCTTGCTCCCTTCTAGATAGTGTCTCCAGTTTAATAGGGCCCATCTGATTGCGAAAGCCTACTTTTCCCAGATTGCCCACCTCCTTTCACTCTCAGTGAATGTTCTCGAGGTGTAGGCGCAGGGTTGCAAGGCTCCACTTTGGTTCTTTTGCAGCAATACAGCTGGCGTCGGCTTGAATTACAAAGGGCTCCCCTGGGCAGGGGTGATTTAGGACCGGCTCAACAGCAAACAGTCTTTTTAGGTTCTCAAAAGCGGTTTGACAGCCCATAGTCCATGCTAGTGGATGGCTCGGTCGCTGTTTTCCTCCTCCTTTGCCTGTTTTGAGTAGTTCTGTAAGGGGTAGGGCAATCTCAGCAAAGGAGGGGATGAATTGATGGTAGACGTTGGCAAAACCTAGGAAGCTCTGGAGCTGTTTGCGAGTCTTTGGGGGCTGCCATTCAATTACAGCTTTCACTTTGGCTGGGTCCATTTCAATGCCCTCGTTGGAAATTCTATAGCCAAGATAATCTAATCGGGTCTGGTGAAATTCACATTTTGACAGTTTGACATAAAGCTTGGCATTCGAGAGTTTCTTTTAACACTTCTCTCACCAGCTTTATATGATCAGTCATATTCGTGCTGTATATCAGGATATCATCAAGATACACCAGAACCTCTTTGTATAAATGATCATGTAGGACCTCATTAATCAACTGCATGAATATGGCTGGGCCCCCCTGTAGTCCAAATGGCATGACTTTGAACTGATAGTTCCCCATGGGGCAGTTGAAGGCATTTTCCACTCGTCTCCCTCCTTTGTTCTCACCCGGTAGTATGCCTCTCTCAGGTCTAATTTAGTGAAGACACTCCCCTTAGCCAGGTGGGTTAGTAAGTCCTTCAGGAGCGGGAGGAGGTATTTATTTTCCACACTCATAGCGTTGAGACCCTTATAGTCTCTCCCCCCTCCCCAATATCATCTAATTCTAAGAGTAACATATAAGAAAGAAAAAGGCTGCATCTCCATATGTTGTCAAAGCAAGAACATCCAATGTTAGCAGCGTTGACACTATGATTTGTTTAAACAAACCAATATCCACATTTCAGGTTGGTCAGTTTGAAACAAATCATAGGGCGATTATTGCAGGTTCCATTATCTCCAAAATAGTTTGTAGATGATCTGCAATCATCTTTAAACTTACTAATCTCCAAATGTTAAGGAACAAAACTCCTGCACACCCAAACCCACACCATCCACTACCTCCACAAAACTGCAAAGAAAAGGCTGACAAATTCATTGGAGGGCTAAGATCATTAAACCATAATTCATAGCATGATATTGAAAAGCATTAATGTAATCCAGACTAACGCCATATACAAGATCATACTTGCAATGAAAGAAACTGGCATTAGTAGTACAAGTAGGACTTCTATTCTAGAATATTAATTAATTTTACTGTTTTTGGAAATGTAAATGAATTAGCAACTACAATCATGAAGAAGTATTAGAAATGTATTCTAATTATTAGAAATGTATTTTGAATAAGAGTCTGTGCAATTCAGTTGAACATTTTTAATAAAAACATACATGGGACTCAGCATTAATAATATAGAAAAGGAAAGCTGAAGTTGTAAGCTTCCCAGTATTTTTGATAAAAAACTGACCATTATTTTAGATGAAATATCAGTATAAAAACACATTCAAACACAAAGTTTTTTTTTTTTTATAAAATCTGATGCAAAATTTATCACACAGAGATCCCTTTATTCAAATGCTCATCAATGTTGAAAGATCTGCAGGGCACAACACTAGTGCAAGCCGTTCACTGGTGAATAAGGCAGTTACCAAAGAACTCTGGTTCAGATTCAAAGCGGGTTCTCACTACATTTAATTCTTTTCTTGTACAGCTTGTCCTAAATTAATACAAATTTAAATTAAATTTGTTATTCCACAAACTTTTGGAAATAGATATTTTACAACTTTAAAATAATATATTTTAAAAGGGATTTGAATTAAACAGTATAGAAAATCTAACTTATAATTAAAACTCAATTTCTGATACTATACAAAATTGATGTATTGATATTTAAATAATGTATAAAAGGACATAACTGTGATCTAATTTGCACATAAGAGACATAATTCTTCCCAATCCCATAAGTTTAGCTGTACATGCTGCCTTTGCATTCTGATTAGCTACTACAACCAATTTTAGCTTCAGACTTTGCCTTAACAAGCCAGGAATTCTTAAACTGTCCATGGTTTGTGTAGATTTAGATCCTAGAGCTAACATTTGGGGTTCAGGAGCAGTTTGATTTTTTTTTTATCACTTCCTTGTCCTCAAGAAAGCAAACTACATTAAGGCATTTTGTTCTTGAAGTTTTTACTGCTAATTCCTAAATGTAAGGTTGATCTTCTAGAAAATTGTTTGTAGCCGTATCTGACCAAAAATGTATATAATTTCACTTAAAGTAGCATAAAAGAACAAGCTTTGTATTATGCTCTTAAGTGAATTACTAAAGTGATATCGTGATATTACTTAGGTACATAGGAATGTATACACTTAATAACCTTAGTTGGGACTGGAATTTCCATCACTTAGTGATGCGGTCATTAGGCCAAATATCATATGACTGCACTACTTAACAGTGATAGTTTTGGCAGTCCCGGTCGTTAGATCAGGACCTCGTGCTTCTTCTGCACTCACTCTCACCCATCCCCTATCTCCCCCCTTTTAGCCACCCTGCTCTTACTGCCCTGTTGCCCCTACCACTTGACTTCCCTGTCTTCTTCCTCCTGCTGCTGATGAGGTGTCTCCAACCTAGCCCTTTGTGAGGCAGTTGCTGACCACATACAGCCTTCCCAAGGTCTTCATGGCAAAGGCCACCTGGGGACAGCCGAAAGGGCAGAGATTGGGGAAGATAGGTGGGTTGGGTGAGTTGAAGTATATCCCATTGTCATGAATGTGGGCAGGCTGCCAAGTGCCCAAAATTTGATCATGTGACCACAGCTGGTCAACTTAGATGACCAGCTGTAACTACCAATCATTCAATAACTTAGAACAGTTGCTGACTGAATAGTCATTAAGGAGGGAGTACGTGTAATTTCTGCTTCATGGAAGAAAAATTGTTCTAGTTTCTTCCAAACTTGGTTAAATAATTTGACTGGAATTTGGTTGTCATGCAGAGGAGCTTTTACATGTTCTCCAAAAGATAAAGGAGAGTAGGAAATCATTGAATTAAGCTTCTATAGTGTTCACACCAAAGTCAGCAAATTATATCTAGTTTAAGATTGGACTTTATGTCAATACTAAGATTATCAAGTATGATTTAAAACAGGTTAATGGTTTGATTCAGAATTTATCAATATGAAGTTACCTGGCAGGAGAATTCCTAGTCTTTCCTGAATGGCCTCCAAGTGTGCAATGTATTCAGTTAATGAATCTTCAGGATCTTTTAATGAAGTTTGTGAAATAAAACTTGTAGACCTATACAAGAGAAATTATACTTTACCTTAAAATATATTACACATCTTAGAAAATATATAAATAGAAAAAGGAAAATACAAAAGAATGTGTTAAAAGATTTACAAATGTCACAGAGATTATACTTTTCCGGTATGTATATGTGTATGTGCCTGTGAGTCTGTGATGACTCCTGGCAACTGTTTGACAAGACCCTGGAGTTTTCTTTGCAAACTTTTTGGAAATGGTTTGACATTGCCTGCTCTCATTTTTACGGCTGATAGTGTGACTGACCCAAGGTCACCTAGCTGGCTTTGTGCTTAAGGTAACACCAGAATTCCTGGTTTCTAAGCTGAGACATTAACTACTACAGCAAACTGGCCACACTAAACCTTTTGGTATATGAATTGTGAATAATGGTATATGTAAGGACCCACTTCAAAACCTCATCCCAAGAAAGCAGGACTCTTAGAACAGTTTCATTCCAAAAGGAACTTTTATTAGGAGAACCTGATAGCACGCATAGAAGGCAGGATCTGAGGGTTTCCTGCTCAGATCAATAGGCTAAGAGTCCCAAGCAAACCCCACCCCAATAGTTCATCCGGTCAGTTCAAAAGAGCCAATACCCAGGTGTTAAGTCCGCTGTGGGAACGGAGCTGATAACGGAGTCCGTTCCCATGCCTGTGAAGACGTTGTTGGGTCTTTGCACCTTTCTGTTCCACAGCGAGAGATAAGCAAGATGGCCAGAGGCACATTCTTTTCTCACCCCAGGTTGACATCAAGGGAGAAACAGTTCAAAGAGCGAGCATATAGAAACAGCAGAGAGGATACACTGTAACAAAGCAAAAGGGCATCCCATAGAGCCTTCCCCCCTCCCCCTCAGGAGAATGGCAGAACCCACAGAAAGAAATGAATTAGGCGCCCCCCAGGAAGGAAATGGGTTCTGACAGTATATATTATATCAATAATATATACATACGTAATACATATAGATCACAAAATGAAAACTATGAAATATAATAAAATCTGTCCATAGTACTAATTTTAAAATCCTGTAAAATTGAAATACGGATTTTAGGTAGATAGAAACCCAAATTTTGTATGTGCTACAAATCTATAAACTGGGATCTAGGAATAGGTTACAATTTGAATTAAATGGTGTTGTCAGATTACTCTTAAGATATGAAATTATTTTAGACATTGAACCATACTCCCACAATGAAGCTCTTGGCATAGAAGGGATCTAATCAATAAAACTTAGTATCTCTGCAGCAATTCTTCTTCTTCTTCTTGTGCCATATCCGTTATCGGACGTTGGCGATCATGTTGGCGATCCTGTTTTTATCAGCAGCCGCACGAAAAAGTGCTGCTGAGTTTTGTCCAAACCAGTCCCTTAGATTTTGAAGCCATGATGTTCTTCTTCTACCTGGACCTCGTTTGCCTTCAATCTTTCCCTGGAGGATTAAATGGAGTATGCCGTATTTTTCTGGGTGTCGCATCACATGTCCGAAATATTCTAACTTTCGTTTTTTAATTGTTTTGATGATTTCCCTTGGCTTTCCCAGGCGGCTTAAAACCTCCTCATTTCTGATCTTGTCCACCCAGCTTATATGTAACAGCCGCCTGTAAATCCACATTTCAAATGCTTCTAGTCTCTTCAGGTGGCCTTCTGTCAGAGACCAACTCTCTACTCCATAGAGCAGGATAGAAAAAATATAGCATCTGACAAGCCTGATTTTCAGTCTTAGGCTTATGTCGTGACTGCAGAAGACCTTTTTCATTTTGAAGAATGCTGTTCGAGCTTTCTCTATCCTTGTCTTTACTTCAGCAGTCATGTCCCAGCTTTCATGTAAATTAGAACCGAGGTGTGTGATCCTTTCAACTTTTTCTAGTGGCTGCAGCAATTAGCATATGCAAAGTTAATTTACAAAGTTAATTTAGCATACATAGAATAGAATAGAATAGAACTGGAGACTTCCGGTTCTGGTTGCAGCGCAGGCGGTCGTGCAAAGAGTCTGCTCTCTTTTCCGGCCGGTTTCCCCCGGCCGGTAGACCCTAGATAGGGTTGAAAGTTGCCCTGGAGGGGCGACCACCGCTGAGGAGGACACTCGTTGATGGCGGAGGGAGCGGTAGCTCCCTCTGCAGTCTGAGACAGCTCCTTTGGGCCGACGGGGAAAAGATCGGCCATTAACATGGCCGATCATCTAGCTGCTCCAGCCGAAAGTCACAACAACATCTAAGCAAAAAGAACCACCGTGGGTGATCCGGGTGAGACCTTTCCTTCCCTCTTGGTACTCTATTTACCTCCCTGTGAAAAGCTTCCGGAATTACGTCCCTATTTTAAGAAAGCGGCGTTCAGATATTTGGGAAAACAAGCCTTGAGAAAAATAATTAATTTTTACTGATTATTTTAGCTGTTGGAGTTGGGGGTTCCTGAAAAAATCTTTACTGTGAAGATGGATTTTCTTTCTCTTTGCCTGCTTATCTTTAATTTAAGCAGAAGCCTTTAGGGAGGGGGGTGGAGCGTTTTTTCTCTCTCCCCCCCCTTCTGAACATTATTGCTTATTTTAAAACTTTTTTTTTTCTGCAGTCTGGGCGGCTCTTTGCGGTTTGAAGCTGTAACAAAGTAGCAAGCCGAGATTTTCACCGTCTTTAGCTGGATGTGTATTCAGACTAAACTTGGCGTGAAGCCCAGACACTTGGCTCTACGCCCAGACATTCCTATCTGATTGAAACCAGCTGAAAGAAGGCTTCCTCCCTCCCCTTTTTCCTATTAGTTTAGTTGGATTTTACAGTACAAATTATATATTTTTGACATGGATTTTCTTTCTTTTTTGGATTATTAATATAATAATTGATTTACAAGGCACCTTTTTTTATTACTACTCTGGATTATAAATTGGATATTTTATAATACTGACTTTAGTTTTTTCTGCTTTTTCCTTTTTGTTTGGCTTGATCTTTTGGCTTTGTTTTTATTTTTGTTTGGATGTTACATTTTATAATAGCACTACTATAGAATTTTTATTGCTGTATTTATCTTCCAGGCTGAATTTTTAACAAAAAATTAAGATTATTTTATTGTTGAATTGGAATTTTACCTACAACTTGGCTATGGACTCACACTAGAAAAAATTCTTTGGAACTTAAAGATTTTATTACTATTTTGGACTACAAATTGGATTTTTTTTTTTTCATATCCACTTTGGTTTTTCTTGGCTTTTTTCTTCCTGTCTGGCCTGACTTTTTTGATTTTTTTGGGGGGGGGGATCTTATACCTTATAATAATATCTCTACTTTAGAATTTTTAGTGTTCTATTTACTTTCTAAGCTGAATCTTCACTAAAAAATTAAGACTATTCTACTACTGAAATGGAATTTTACCCACAGCTTGACTATGGACTTTTACTAGAAAATTTTTTGGAACTTAAAGAACAATTTAGAATGAATATGAAAGAGGATGCTCCAGAGTTAAAAATTGAATCTCAAACTTTGACTGACCAATTTATAGATCAAGGAACAACAGAGGAAGAACAAATCAACTCTAATGAGGCCAGCATGCGACTATATCCACAACTTAACAAGATGGAGGAAATATATTTACAATCTATTGGTGATCAGATGTTGGGAAGAATACATGAATTTAATGAACATGTGAATGTTAGAATAAATTGATTTTCAGATTTCAACTGACGACTTTACAATTCAAACAACACCAGATGAAGATCCAAACAACATAGAGGAAGATATTACATCTCATTTACAAGTTATGGAGAATCTCGATGACCAAAGGCGGATTCTAACTAAAATACTTATAATCCCAAAAGCAACAGGAACTTTCCAAATACGAGGCATCGAAAACGTTGACAACACGGATAAACAACGAATAACTACCATATTGAATAAGACTGATTATGTAGTGCAGACAACATTGGAAAAAAGAGAAGAGGACTATGATCAGATTCAACTGTAGAGAAATATGTACAATCAAATAAGATTTGATAAATTAGAGGCTCTTTTGTGGAAACCTGCTTGGCACAAAAAGAAAGCTAGAATTAGGTTTAAAAATGAGAGTTAAAATCCTATCTGATGGGTTAAAAAGGCTTTTAGAGATTTTGACTGAGTTAATACTACTGAGATGAAAATTATTGATTTGACTATGGTTGGGATGTAATTTGATTATGGTTGGGAAATGTAATACGGAAAAGATGGTAAACAAAAAGTTAATAGATGAAGAAAGAATATAGACAAGAAATGAAATAAGGTGTCTAGTGAAATAATATGTTTTCTTTTTAAGGTATAATGACTTTGATAAGATTAAATTTTAGATAAGGAGTTAAAAAGGGGTTTTAAAGGTATGTTCATTTATAAAATATGTTTTTGAAATAGAATAGAATAAGAGATAGAATTTAATTGAGAAGTATAAATAGAATGGTTGGAATAATATGTATATTTTAGAAACAATTTATATTTTACGAAATAAGGAAAATTGGATACCCGAAGTGTAAACTATATGTATATTTAAGGCTAAATTGGAATATGGTAATTGTAAGTTAGTTAAGCCTGAAAACAGGAATTGATCATAGGTGAAATATTATTGATAGTTTTCTTTTTTTTGATTGACAAAATAGAGAGGGAACCCTTAAAGAATTAATTTGAATTATATATGTATGTTTCTTACTTTTTTCTATGGAGTACCCTATCCCCACGATGAGTCTCAAACACTTTGTTGTAAAACCAAAAAATCAATAAAACTTGTTAAAAAAAAAAAGAATAGAATAGAACTGGAAGGGACTTCGGAAGTCTTCTAGTCCAGCCCCCTGCTCAAGCAGGAGAACCTATACCATCTCAGACAAGTGACTGTCTAGCTGCTAGTCTCTTTTTAAAAATCTCCAGTGATGGAGCGCCCACGATTTCTGGGAGCAAGCTATTCCACTTTTCTCCACATTGAAACTCATTTTGTTGGATACGGCCCATTGTTCAAGTTTGTCAAGATCTTTTTGGATCCTGAATTTGTCTTCTGGGGTGTTGGCTACTCCTGCCAGTTTGGTGTCATCTGCAAATTTGATGAGCTCCCCTTCAATTCCCTTATCTAAGTCATTGATGAAGATATTGAAGAGTACTGGGCCTAAGATGGAACCTTGTGGTACCTCACTGCTTACTTCTTTCCATGTGGATGTAATGCCGTTGATGACTACTCGTTGAGTACAGTTTGCCAGCCAGCTACAGATCCATCTGGTGGTGATGTTGTCTATTCCACTTTTTTCTAGCTTACCAAGGAGTAGGTTGTGGTCTACTTTGTCAAATGCCTTACTGAAATCTAAGTATACTATGTCCACAGTATTTCGCTGGTCTATTAGTTTAGTCACTTTGTCGAAGAATGAAATAAGATTGATTTAGCATGATCTGTTTTTAACAAACCCGTGCTGGCTACTAGTTATAACTTTGTTTGCTTCTAGTTGTTCACAGATCTGTTTTTTAATTATCTTTTCTAGGATCTTCCCATGTTAAACTGATTGGTCTGTAATTTCCTGGGTCCGTTTTTTTCCTTTCTTGAAGATGGGAACCACATCAGCCCTTTTCCAATCCTCAGGTAGTTCCCCGGTGCTCCAGGAGTTTTGAAAGATGTGGTGCAATGGTTCTGAGATAACATCTGCCAGCTCCTTCAGAACTCTGGGATGTAATCTGTCAGGCCCCGGTGATTTATATTCATCAAGGTTGGATAGGTGTTCTCTTACCATTTTCTGGCTTATTTTAATTTTTGTTTCCAATTTGTCTTTTGCAGTGTTTTTTTTATTATGTTGGGTTATAGTTTCTTTTTGTGTAAAGACTGATGCAAAGTATGAGTTAAGCAGCTCTGCTTTCTCCCTGTTGCCTGTTATTTCCTTGCCATCTTCTCTCTTTAGTGGACCTACAGTTTCCTTGACTTTTTTCTTGTTAATATGTTGGAAGAAACTATTTTTATTATCCATATGATTTCTGTTGCAAGTCTTCGTTCATTCTGAGTCTTTGCTTTCCTGACTTCTTCTTTGCATGTTCTGGCTGTCTGCTGATAATCAGCCTTAGTTATGTGCCCCTCTTTCCATTTTTTGTATTTGCCCTTTTTGTCTTTCAGTTTGTCAGAGAGATCTTTGTGCAGCCATGCTGGTTTCTTCTGCTGGTCTGTGAGTGTGTGGCCTAAGATAAAAAAATGTCACTGTTTTCATGGAAGCCATGCCGCTAATTTTCAACAATTGCATGACCAAAAAAATTTCTAGAAACTGTAAAAAAGGAATTTAACCAGTAAGATAGCTACTATATGATAAAGATGGCTTTATTAAAGCCAATCTAATTCATAGCAACTACAAACATTCAAAGAGAAGACTTGTTTTCCTAGTTACTTAAAGTCTGATATGAAACTTTTGTTAATATAAATTTTATTAGTTTTTATAGGGTTAGGGATGAGGTGGGATTGGGATTTGGGTTCGGGTTAGGATTTTTCCAAATAACATTCTCAATATTTAGCAAACAGCATAATGTCTGGGTTCATGTGTTTAACAAAAAATAATAGATAATAGTTAATTATCATAAACAATATGTTAATTAATTGCTCGATAGTCTTCTTCTTACTAATATATATTCAAGGTTACATATCACATTCCTTTCTCTCTAACTCATGTTTCTAGCCATTGATAGAAATTATCCCATGTTCTAAAATACACTGAGTTTTCTTTCTCTTTTATCTTTAAAGTCAATCTGTCCATTTCTGCACACTCTAAAATTTTCTTAATTAGTACTTCTTCAGTTGGTAAGTTTTCATTTTTCCAATGTTGGGCAAATACAATTCTTGCTGCCATTAGTAAGTGTAGTATTAAATATCTGCAATCTTTCTCATAATTTGCTCCTATTATTCCTAACAAAAATAATTCTGGTTTAAAGTCTATTTGTTTTTTAGTCATTTTCTCCAACCATATTTGAAGTATTTTTAAACATTTTTGCTAATCTCACTGGTGTCATATGACATCTATAAAACATTTTACATAAGTTTTCTTTATATGCCACTGCTTTAGTTAATTTAATATTTCTTCTTTCTTTCTCTGTCGCTGCAACCCATTCTGCATTGGCTAGACCAGTGGTGGCGAACCTATGGCACGCGTGCCAGAGGCGGCACTCGGAGCCCTCTCTGTGGGCACATGTGCTGTCGCCCCATTCCTGCCTCCCCTCGCAACCCCCCCCCAGAGGAGAGCCGCCTATGGGCATGGCCCACGCAGAGCAGCGCAGCCAAGGACATGGCAGCCGGGACAAGACTCCGCCCTCATGTCCCGTCACATGCAAATCATGCTGCGGGGTGCAGGCAGAGGGCGTGGCCGCCATGGTGCTGCAGGGCCGCCTGGGCGATCTGCTGTGGAAGGCCATGGAGGCAGTGGGTGGCCCTGCGGGTGGGCGGGGCAGGGACAGAGCGGGGGGGCGCAGGGAGGGTGGAGCAGGGGTGGAGTGGTTTTTTGGGCACTCGGTCTCTAAAAGGTTCGCCATCACTGGGCTAGACAATAGCTCTCCATAATACTAAATACTGCAGTACCCTTATGGTACTGCGAGTTAAAATTTCCTTAATTTCATAGTGTTCCTCTCCTTTGACAAGAACAGGAGGAGGAAGCGCTTCCGCAGCAGGTCTTAATCCCAAACTGCGGAAAGGTTTCAGCAGGCTGCAGTGAAATATTGGGTGGACTCGCCTAAGGCTTTTTGGTTGCTGCAACTCTACAGTAACCGGATTTATGATCTGGATAATTTGGAAAGGTCCTATATACTTGGGACCCAGCTTTTTACAAGGCTGCCTCAGGTTGAGAAATTTTATAGACAGGTACACTCTATCTCCTACTTTGAATTCCCCATGTGGAGTCCTCTTTTTGTCTGCTTGCTTTGTGTTTCCCAAGCTTTCTGTAACACTCTGCACACTACTCCACACGTTTCCTTTAAAGTTTCCAACTCTTCCAATGATACCGAGGACGGTCGTCCCTGAGGGATCTCTGGCATTGGCACAAAATTGATTTTAATCTTTCCGCAATTATAGTAGTGAAGATTTTGTAGTCCGTGTTCAACAACGAGATTGGCCTATAATTTTTTACCTGTTTGGGGTCTGTACCTTCTTTTGGGATAAGAGATATATTAGCCTCTATCCAGGAGTCTGGTAATTTGGCTTTCTCCAACACATCATTGTACACTTCCAATTATATCGTTTCGAACTCTTCATAGAGCGTCTTATACACCTCCCCTGGAAGTCCATCTGGCCCCGGAGCTTTATTATTTTTTTGTTTTTGCACTGCGGTTCTTAATTCCAAAGCTGTTATTTCCTTATTCAATATTTCTCTCTGTCCTTCTTTTAATTCCGGCAAGCCGTTAACTTTTAAATATTGTTTTATTTTTTCCACATCTATTTCCTCTTTCTTGTATAGTGACTCAAAATAATTCTGAATTTTTTTCTTTTTATCCATTCTATATTGCAACTCTCCATTTTCATCTTGTAGTTCCTGAATAATTTTTTTTTCCTTCTCTTTTTTTAATTTATAGGCGAGCCACCTCCCAGGCTTATTTGCATGTACAAAGAAATTGTGTTTGGCTATTTTCAATTCTCTTGCCATATCATATTTAGTTTATGTTTAGCCAAAGCCATTTCCACTTTAATCATTTCATCCTGTGGCTCCCTTTGTAATTTAGATTCTATTTTTTTCATCTCTTCCTGAAGTGTGTTTTGCGTTTGCCTTCTCACTTTATTCTTTTTTGCTGTATAAGCTATCGCTATACCTGTCAAATAAGCTTTAGCCATATCCCATATAATTTGTAGTGATGTTTCTTGTTTTGTGTTTTCTTTAAAGAATAATTCCATTTCTTTTCTAATCCTTACAGTAAATTCTTTTGCCTTTAAAATGTGGGAGTTCAATATCCACCTTCTCCTTTCGTCGTAGTGGGTGTTTGCCTCACACCTCGCTACTCCCCAGGCTTCACCCCTTTCGCGCGTAGCCCTCCAGGCTCTCTGCGCCCCCGAAGGGTCTCCAAATGTGGAAAAATCAGAGTTGGAGGACGGAGACTGTACTCTTTCCCCTGCACTGCCTTGACATCACCACCGGAAGTCCAGATTTTATTAGTTTTTATGGGGTTAGGAATAAGGTGGGGTCGGGGTTGGGATTTAGGTTAAAGTTAGGATTAAGGTTAGGGTTGGGTTTTTTCCAAATAACATTCTCAATATTTAGCAAACAGCATAATGTCTGGGTTCATGTATTTAACAAACAATAATAGATAATAGTTAATTATCATAAACAATATGTGAATTAATCACTCAATAGCCTTCTTCTTGCTAATATCAAAATTATATATCACATTCCTTTCTTCTAATTTGTCTTTCTAGCCATTGATAGAAATTATCCCATGTTCTAAAATACACTGAGTCTTCTTTCTCTTTTATCTTTAAATTCAATCTATCCATTTCTGCACACTCTAAAATGTTCTTAATTAGTACTTCTTCAGTTGGTAAGTTTTCATTTTTCCAATGTTGGGCAAATACAATTCTTGCTGCCGTTAGTACGTGTAGTATTAAATATCTGCAATCTTTCTCATACTTAGCTCCTATTATTCCTAACAAAAATAATTCTGGTTTAAAGTTTATTTGTTTTTTAGTCATTTTCTCCAACCATAAATGTATTTTAACCCAAAATTTTTTTGCTTTAGGGCATGTCCACCAGATATGATAGTAAGTACCTGATCTTTGTTTGCATTTCCAACAGTTATTTGAAGTATTTTTAAACATTTTTGCTAATCTCACTGGTGTCATATGCCACCTATAAAACATTTTATATAAGTTTTCTTTATATGCCGCTGCTTTAGTTAATTTAATATTTCTTTCCCATAACTTTTGCCAATCTTCTAATTCTATATTATATCCAAAGTTCTTTGCCCATGTTATCATTGTTTCTTTTACTTGTTCTTCCTCCATCTTTAAATTTAACAGAAATCTATAAAGTTTCTTAATCAACTTTTCATCTGTTTTTAGCAGTATCTGATCAAATTCTGTCTGTTCTTTATAAAATCCCATTGTTTTAACATCTTTTTCATATCTCGTTTGGATTTGCAGATATGGCCACCATGCTAGATCAATAGCTTATTCTTGTAGATCTTGTCTATCTTTAAATTTTCCTTCATTGTCCAAAATATCTTTATAAGTCACAACTTTATCGTAGTTAATTAAATTCCAATATAAAAACCAAATCATCTGCAAATGCTTGTAGTTTATATTTTTCATCTTTTATCTCCAGTGCTTTAATTTCTGTATCTTGTCTAATACCAATCTTGTCAATACTTCCAGTGTTAGTATAAATAGTAATGGAGATAGTGGGCATCCCTGTCTTGTGCCCTTTTTAATATTGAAGTTTTCTGTAAGATCTCCATTTACAATTATTTTGGCTGTTTGTTTACAATAAATTGTTTTGATTACATTTATAAAGTTTTTTCCTAAGTCCATTTCTGCAAATTGCTGAAACATAAATTGCCAGTTTACATTGTCAAACACTTTCTGTGGATCAAGGAATATTAAAGGCATCTGTTTCCCTAAATGAATTTCATAGTACTCTAACATATCAAGAATCATTCTTAAATTATTTTTTATCTGTCTTTTAGGTAGAAAACCATTTTGGTCTGTATGTATAAATTCGATCAAAAATTTATTTAGTCTTTCTGCCATTATTGAGGCGAAGATTTTGTAATCTACATTTAATAGTGATATTGGTCTAAATTTTTTTATTTGCGTTAAATCAGAGTCTTCTTTAGGTATTAAAGTAATATTGACTTCAGTCCATGCATTTGGTATTTTAGCCTCCAGGAAAATTTCATTACACAGTTCTTTCAAGATCGGACTTAATACATCTTGTAGTGATTTATAAAACTCTACAGGTAATCCAAAAGGAGTCTTATTCTTTTTTTGTCTTTTTATAGCCTCTATAATCTCCATCATTGCTATTTTTCCATTTAATATGTTTCGAATATTCTCTGGAATTTTTGGTAAGTCTGCTCTTTTTTTAAATACTGCTGTATTTTTTCTTTTGGAATTTCCTCTGCCTTGTAAAGTATCTCATAGTAATCGTTAATAATTTTTTTAATTGTATCATTTTGAAACTGTAATTCATCTTTTGGATCTTGCAGCTTGTTTATCAATTTTTTCTCTTTTTCTTTTTTCAGTCTACAGTCTATATGCTAACCATCTCCCCGTCTTGTTGGCATTTTCAAAGAAGTTCTGTTTGGCCCTTTTAATCTGTTGAGCCGTTATTTCCATTGCGGCTAAATTTAATTTATGTTTTATTATCTCCATTTGTTTCTTAAGTATTTTCTTTTGTGGATCTATTTGTAATTCTGATTCTAACTTTCTGAATTCTTCCTTCAACTTTAATTGTTGTTGTTTCTTTTCTTTATTCTTTTTAGCAATATAAGTTATGGCCAACCCTCTGAAATATGCTTTAGCCGTATCCCACACATTTTGAAGCGATGTTTCTTCTTTCTTGTTTATTTTGAAGAAAAAATCCATTTCCTTTGTCGCTAGTTGCAAAAATTCTTTTTCTTTCAATATAGATTTATTCAAGGACCATCTTAGTTTTTTCTTAGTTCCTCTCCAAGTCATCTTTATTGGGTTATGATCTGTCCAAACATTAGTTTCTATCTCAATTTCTTGTATCATCGTATTAAGTTCCAAGGATGTCCATATCATATCAATTCTAGACCATGATTTATGTCTATTTGAGTAAAATGTATATTGTAGTTTCTTTGGATTTTTCTCTCTCCATATATCTTGGATACAGAGTTCTTCTGTCATTTTTAAAAAACGCTTTAGGTAATATATTTTCTCCTTTTCTCCCTTGTTTAGCGCTTTTGTAGTCCAAAGTTCCATCTGTTATTGCATTAAGTCTCCCATTATACAAAGATTTTGATAGTTTAAATCTAATATTTTTTTATATAGTTTTGGGTACAATTGTTCTTGTTTATCATTTGATGCATATATTGCTACCATCAGTATGTTTTTGATCCATCATTATTTCCACCATTAATATTCTCCCCTCTTCATCCGTGTAGATTTGTTTGGGGTTCATCGTTTCTTTAATGTATAAAGCTATTCCTCTTTTCTTTTGAAGTGCTAATGCAAAGTGAAGTTTACCAATTTCTGGTTGTTCTAACAACTTATAATGCTGTCTCTTAATGTGTGTTTCTTGAAGACAAATTATATCCATTTTTAATTTTTGTAATTGTGTAAAAATCTTTCTTCTTTTTGAAGGAGAATTTAGTCCATTTATATTCATTGACAAAATCCCACTCTCCTCCATCTCTTTCAATTATATCTAGGTCTTAGTCTTCTAGTCGATCTTATCAGTCTCTGATCTCTTGGTCTTGCTCCTTCTTCTATATATGCGTTTTTAATTTCTTCCTCCTCTCTTGGTTTAACTGCACCTTCTATTGCCATTTCTTCCTGTTTCTTTGTTTCTCTCTTTGTACCAGATTCAGAGTCACCTCCTTCCAGAAATGCTATATGGTTGTCAAAGAATTCCATATCTTCTACATCTTTTCGTATCCCAATAGATTAAAATCCCTTCTGGAATCAGCCATCTGAAATTCACTCCTTTTTCAATTAATTTCCTAGTTAGAAACTGGTATTCTCTTCGGGATTCTCTTATTCTCCTAGGAATTTGTTTGAGGACAACAATTTCTTTTTCTTTGAATTTCAAAGGTTCATCTCTTACTCTTTTCAGAATCTCCTCTCTTATAGATCTTTTGAGAAATCTAACATGTACTTCCCTGGGGACTTTATTTCTTCTAGCATAGTTTGAGTTGACTCAATAGATCTGATCTAATTCTCCTTCCATTTGCTGTTTCCCAGTTCCTAATGAGTCTGCCAATAATTCCGTTATCAAGCCTAGGAGATCCTCTTCCTTATCTTCCATTATATTTTGAAATCTTAAAAAGTATGAGGCTTTTTCCATCTCCATCCCAGCTATCGAGTCTTCTAGTTCTCCATTTATTTGCATCAATTTCTGATTTTCATCTTTTAAGATTTCTAATTTCTGATCAACCTCAGTTGATTTATCTTCTACTTTTTGGATTCTTTGTTGATTATCTGTAATCATCTGTTTAAAATTTTCAAATTGAGAGTCCATGTTGTTAATTTTTTGATTCATTTTATCAAAATCACTTCTCATCTCATGATTTCTCGTTGTAACTGCCATGTGAGTAGCTATTGCCTCTTGAATTGCTTGTAGAGTCGCTTGAGTTTCCTTTTGGAAGTTATTAGCCTTTTCTTGTTGGAGCATTGTATCAATTGATCTCTGATAGACTGGACTTGCAGAAGCAGAAAAGGAAGCAGAAGATCCTTTTTCCCCAACTCTAGATAGATTAGGGACGCTCATCGTTATCTTTTAATCTTACTTTATAATCCACCAAGTAAATCAAAATTTATAATCCAACAGGCTCCTAACTAATAGGAGAGGTAAATAATAAAAATAGTGAGTGGTAAAAAAAGAGCAAAAGGGAAAAAAGAAAAAAAAAAGGAAAAAGAAAAAAAAATTATATACTAAAATTTGCAATTCAAAGTGTTCTGTTCAAAGAGATTTCTTGTTATTCACTCTTTCAAAACAGCTTGTAAAAATTCCAGGTCAAGCTGTATTTGTAATCCAGGGAATTCAGATGACTTCAAAAACAATTTTTATTTATAATTGTAATCCATCCTGTAGAAAAGGGCAATCCAAAAGAGTCTTTTCTTTTTCAGCCACAATCTTCAGGAGTATAAATTCCAAGGACACCAAAATGTTTAAACTATAAGATGTGTCTGGGCATACAGCCAAGTTTTAAAACTCCTATCAAAACAACTCAGTACGATAAAGAAAAGAGAGAGAAAAAAAGCAAGGTTAAATGTAGTTCTCAGTTTTGCCACTAGATGTCATTAGATGTCTGTTCCAAACCATACTTTAAAAAAAGTTTAAGAAGTTAAAATCCGATGGTTTCCAAACAAGGAATAAACAAAAAAGATTTATAAATCCAAAAGATTTTGAAATTATCCTTCTTTTATGCCTGTTATCTTCACAATATTGTTATAGGTCAGTTTTAATTTCCCCAAAGCTTAAACCACTGCTTAAGTTCAGGGGGGAGGGGTAAGGAAAAAAAAGCCCCCCCCTCCCTGGAGCTTGGGGATTTCTTGCTTTTGAATGCTTTTTCCCAGAACCGGTATTTCCACTTGTAGAGAGATAAGGAAAGTAGTCTCACCCGGATCAGCTGTTTTGCTTTCCGCTTTTAGAATTTGTTGTCTCCGACGATCAGCTGCTTCCTGCCGGTCCCGAGGGCTCCTTTGGCAAACTGCAAAGTTTCACCCTTTGGCCAGTTCCCTTTATGGGGTGACTTTCCATCCTATTGGACTCCTCAGCTGGTAAAAATTGGGCTTGAGGAACGGAGCTTCATTCCCCAGTGCCCATCTTGCAGCGACGTCACCAGAAAACCCCAAGTTTGATATGAAACTTTATTCATATTGTATTTTTATCAACAAGTACTTGTAATCATACCACTGAAGCTATACCATGGAAATAGAATAATAAAATGAAGTACAAATTTTACAATCACGTAGATAAAATAATTTTGGTATAAACAAACATAGATTTTATTGATCTATAGAACTGGACATGAGTTTAGTTAAGCATAATATATTTTTTATAATATTGTTAGTAAAAATAGTCCTGCAAAAGACACACATACAGTGAAGTAAGGTCTGCACTGACCTGTTATGTAAATGGTGTAAAGATTTAACTGTGCAGCTTGGAAGTCTCATGAGATTATTTCTGTTGTATTCACCTTCTGGAGCAGCATAACTTGGGAAGGGCTTTTGTTGCTTTAGTACTTCTAAACTAGCTACAGGATCTGTTTTAAGCAATGTAAAATTTTAATCTGAACTGTGAGAATTTTAGGTTATAGCTGTTTCACAAATGAAGAAAAATAAGCATGATTAGTACATTCTATTGTGCATTAAAAACTGTGAATACAGGGAGTCCTCAAGTTATGACCATAAACACAGCCTGCCCATTGCAGTCAAGTCAGAAGGGCTGTTAAGTGAACCACCTCATTAACAACTGCGCCATCACTGCTCTCTCCAATGCATTTGTTAAATGAATGCATGGATCATTAAGTGGAGCACTGGGTACCTTGTGGACAGGAAGATCCTGGGAGGCTTAGAGCAGGGCTTTTCAACCTGTGGTACGCGTACCACTTGTGGTACATTAATGAGTGGCAGGTGGTACGCAGCCCTGCCTAGCCAAGTGTAGTGGGGAAGGGAAAGAGCCAGCACAGGCAAAGACTTACAGTGAGAGAGTCCTCTGGAGCTGCAGATTTTACTTATGAATGGAGCCATTTGGGGAGGCTGCCTTAGCCGGCAGCCAGTACTTACATTTTTTTTTTCTTCTTTAAGTGCCAGCTGGGCTCCTTACTTTCCTTTCTAGCCAGTAGCTAATTCTTAAAGGGGAAGTGCCTTTTTAAGCTAGTTCACTCAGCAGCTTGTCTTTTCTGTCTCTGGAGGCCTTTCCTTGTTTGATCAATATATGGAAGAGGGAAAATATGGGGGGGTTCAAATTCTTTCTTCAGAAGGAGATGGGAATGAGAAAAAGGGAGGCAGGGAAGGGAGGGAGGGAAGGAAGTCCCGCCTTAGCAGTTGGCCACCAGCAGCTCTGCCATTGACTTTGCTTGTCAAAAGGTTGCAGAAGGGGATCACATGACCCTGGGACACTGTGACCATCATAAATATGAATCAGTTGCCAAGCATCCAAATATAAATCTCATGACCCTGTTGCTGCAATGGTCATAAGTGTGAAAAATGGTCATAAATCATTTCAGTGCAATTGCAACTTTGAACAGGTTTTTTTTTGTCACCAAGTTTTTGACACCTTGCTAGGTGGTACTCGAATATTGCCATATCCTAAAAGTGGTACAATCGGTAAAAAGGTTGAAAAGCCCTGGCTTAGAGTAGACACAAGCCCACCTGCTTTGGGCCTCCCAAGGCCTCCCCCGACATATCTCATGCCCCCTTCCTGCCCACAGCCCTACGGGACTCCTCCCTACTTTACCCTGTCACAATCACACTTATTTTTTGAGATCCTCAGAGCTCAAGGAGGTGAGGGTAGGGAAGGACAGGCTGTTCTATTGCTGGGCCACAATTGAGAAGAAATCCCATCTTGAAAGGGAAAACCCTTTCATCATTGCTAGTTTTATATATGCTAGCGCTGCTAACACTGGGGAATCTAAAACTGTCTCGGAATGATTTCTTGTCCTCACTAGCATTAGTGTAGTTAATGCTGGGGCAACTAACACTTTTAACTATTTATCATGGTATCCTTTTGGGCTGATTTAGGGAATTGGAGAAGGGTAGAACAGTGTTCTGCTAGTTCACCTTCTTCTTCAAATCCCAGTTGGTGTTTATAGGATGTGCGAGATCCAGCTCACAGCCACTTCTTTGTGGGATGTCACAGGGCTCGGGACTTTCTCTGCTCCTTTTTAGCATCTACACCTGTGGAATGAAACATGAAACTGCTGGGCGAGATCATCTTTCACCATGGGATGAGGTATCAACAGTATGCTGATGATTCTCAGTTATATATCTTTGTCCTGGGACAAGTGCATGATGCAGCAGACACTCTTTTGTGGTGCCTGGAGGCTGTGAGGGCCTGGATGGGGAACAACAGACTTCAGCTGAACTCTGGTAAGATGGAGTGGCTGTATATCCAGACCTTTGGTGTTGGATGAGGTTGCATTCCAACTTGGAAGTCCTCTTGGACTCATGACTCTTGCTCGAAGAGCAGGGGGAAGCTGTGGCTAGGACAGCGTTTGAACAACTTCATGTTATGCGCCAGTTACTTCTTTTCCTGGACAGTGAGGATCTGTTTGATCAGTCATGCCCTCATCATCTCCCATGTGGTATACTGCAACTACATGGGGCTACCCTTGAAAAGTATCTGGAAGCTTCAGCTGCGAGCTATACTAGGTACCCAAAGAAGGGCACCAAGTATAGCTCAGCGAACTGCATTGGGTACCAGGTTGCTTCTGGGTCCAATTCAAGGTGTTGGTTATTACCTATAAAGCCCTACAATTTTAACTCAATAATTTAACTAACATTTTAATTGTTTAATATACTGACTTATATTTTAATGTCTTATTGTATAATCCCCAGAGTCCCTCTTTGAAGGCGATGGGTGGTTTAGAAATGTAAATATAAAGTATTAAAAGTGGTATATTTATTTCCTGCCTAACCCTAACTTCAATGATACTGATTTTATTATGAGGTAGGTGTCTCAAAACTTCTGAATTAAGATATATATTAATTTAGAATGTTTTTTATATAAAAAGTAAACTGGCTTTAAGATTTTAATATTGCTAGTGACAATAAATGTTGAGAATATAGCATATATTGGCATACAAATGCTAATTTGCCTATAACAGTCATTTGTTCTTTTCACATTATTCAAATTAAGTTAATAAAACTGAATTAAAATTGCAATTGAAGTAAATATCCAATTATTTTATCAAAATGTCATACAGAAATACAATACAAGGTACCTATTTGTTATCGGCAAGTGACATATTTCCCCAAACAAGATATTCATATCAATTTAATTTTGCCAAATAAATACCCCCAACTTAAGGCAGCCAAGCCATCCATTGAATATCTCTATTCCTCTCTAACAATCTCGGTCTCATATAATTTCCAGAACTGTTTTTTTTTAATTTAAACAATTACAAAAAGTAAGAATATGTTCTGTTGCACTTTTCCAATTTCTGCAGCATAATAAAATATTTTGTTTACTCAGAATAAATCTAACAGAAACATATGTATATATCATTACTTTACTTTTCAGTTTACTTAATAGAAATGATTTACTAAGAATTACAGTGAAGCTATAGGATTTATCAGAAAACACTCTCACATGAATTGCGTCCAAGGCTAGAAGAAATGACTTCCAGTGGCATTTCTTTCTTATTTACTTTATGCCATTTTCTTACTAGAAACTTTAATCTTTGGAGATAGAAAAAGAGAAACATTAATGAGTAAATTGAAACAACACATAAGATAATATTTCTATATTAATTATTAATTATCGAAGTTTACAAGTACTGCCAACCACAATATTTTGCTTTCTCATACTTGTTTAAAAAAAAAAGGAAACAATGGATTAAAGCTTTAATGGTTAACCAACCATTTAAATCCCATTAGATCCATTGGACTTAGAAGAATTTTTATTCACCATTTATGGAAACCAATATCAGGAAATAATAAATTAATGTAAACCAGGGGTGTCAAACTCAATTTCATTGAGGGCCGCATCAGCATTGTGGTTGCCCTTGGGGGGCCGGGTGGGTGTGGCCAGGGTGGGTGTGGCCTGATGGGTGGGCGTGGATGGAGTGGGTGTGGCCTGCTGTGTGGGCATGGCCAGCTCTACATCGTTCGCGTCAAGGGTGCCTGTGGGGGTCTGGGAAGGAGTGGGACAGATCTGAGGGTCTCTGGCAGAAGGGGGTAGGACCAGGGCAAGTGCCAAGGCATGGTCCACTGGAGGAGCCTCACTGTTCCTCTCAGGCCATGCGGGGGGGCGGGCTGGATGATGGTGCAGGCTGCCTGGAGCCCTGGGCAGCAGAGGTCAAATGCCCAGCCTGGCCCTCGAGCACCCACGGCACCAAGCCCAGCCCCACTTCCCCAAAGGAGCGCCCAGCTGCACTTACCTCCTCCTCAAGGCTGCTGCTGCTGTGCTTGCTCTCCTTAGCCAGGTTGCTCATGAGGAGTACGAGGGCAAAGTCAGAGGGAGGCCCGTTCCCTCTCCATGGGAGGAGACCCGGCTTTGTATCCAAAGCTTCCTTAGCAATAGGATGGGAGACCCCCAGGATAGGCCAGGAGGGGGCAAGGGGATGGTGAAAGGGCAGCAGGGCAGGACTAAGGCAGGACTTCCCTCAGACCCTCCCTCTCCTTCTTTCCTTCCTAAGTACAGAGTGGTGGGAAAATATTTGAGATGAGGGAGGGAGAAAAACAGGCAAGAAACGCAGCTGGGGAGGTGTCACCCTTTGTGAGGAATGAAGAAATGCACCATCGCCTGGAAGTGGCCAGCACATGGCCTTCATCTACTTCACATATCTGGCTTAGTGGGCTCTGGGGGAGGGGATGTCATGAGTCAACGTTACCTGCGCAATGCCGCCCAGCCCTCAGCCTGCCCGGTCTCGGCAGGCAGCGGGGCGCTCTCCTCATAGCACCAAGAGGCTGAACCGGGTGGCGCAAATCCAAAAAGAAGCAGTTTCGGCAGGCAGCAGGGCGCTCTCACAGCGCCGAGAGGTTGAGCCGGGCGGTGCGAAGCTCGTCAGCTTTGCACCTTGCTGCCTGCTGAAACTGGGCAGGCTGGGGGCTAGGCAGCATTGCACTTCTCACCAGATTTGCGCCGCCCGGCTGCTTGCTGAAACTGGGCAGGCTGGGGGCTGGTCGGCGTCGCGCTTCTTTTTGGATTCGTGCCGCCCAGCTCAGCCTCTTGGCGCTGTGAGAAGAGCGCCCTGCTGCCTGCCGAAACCCCTCCCCCGGAGCCCATCAAGCCGGATATGTGAAGTAGGCGAGGGCCATTTGCTGGCCACTTCCAGGCGATGGTGCATTTCTTCATTCCTCACAAAGGGTGACACCTCCCCAGCATGCACCCAGGGTGCGGGGCCGACGCGGCAGGGCCTGGTTCCTCGCTATTTCCAGATGGCCTTGTGGAGCTAAGACTGAATGCGTTTCAGCATAGATGGCCACCACAAAATTGTACATTGGCTCCTGGCTGGCCTGGGCCAGGGCCAAGGCAGAGGGGGCCGTTCCCTCACTGTTTCCAGAATGGCTTCATGGGCCACATGAAACCACTTCGCGGGCCGCATCCGGCCCCTGGGCCTTGTGTTTGACATGTCTGATGTAAACTCTTTGAAAAAAAGTACTAAAGATTAGTTACCTTAATATTGCAATGACCACACGGACTGCAGATCTGAACTTGGTAAAAAAACGACTTCGTGTTTCAGAAACATTCAGATCAGGAGGAGAAGGATAAATGCCCATGCGTGCTATCAGGGACAATGTTGCTTGTTCACATTCTTGAAATCCACCCAAAAGCAGAAGAAGGTATTTCTTCTGATAAACCAGGGCCTTCCTAAAACTCTCAGCTCTCAAATACTTACAATAAAGCTTCTGTATCTAAATAACGACAACAACAACAACAACAACAACAACAATAGCAGTAGCAAAATAATTCTTATGGGGAGTTAAGAAAATCTTTTGGAGTTCTGGTAATTACAGTGCTTAACAGTCACTGATTACATCAACTGCATCTCTTAGCGCTGGCAATCTTGCCACTCCCGATGATTCTCATTAAGGAAAAATTGCAGGATGTTACCTAATAACCTCCTTGGACTTCCTGCTGCTCTTCAACAAGCAAAGGATTATTGTTGTGGGGGGAAATGGAGAAAGAAGAAATATTAGCCGTGTTTGCCACCTTGAGTTACATAAAAAGTAATAAAGATGGGATAAAAATCTAATAAATGTAAATAAATACATACATACAGTTGGGAAGTCACAATGAATTCACAAGTGTCAGGCAGTACACAAAGAATAAATGCTGCTGCCAAGGGGAGAGGCGGAGGAGAGTGCATTAATGGCCGCTGAGATGTAGCCTACGCATGGTGGGGCCAGCTGTTGCCGAGTGGAAAGAGTACACAAGGGCAGGTGGCTGGCACAATGCAAGCAAAACAGGGCCAGAGGTGGCTGCTGCCAGGTGGAGGTAGGGGTGGACTGGCAGCCTTTGGGGAATGGTGTGAGTGTGGTGTGGCCAGGGCTGGCTGCTTCAGGGTTTGCAAGAATGCAGGAGGGATGTGGATGACTGCTATGAGTAGGATCAGGGAGTGGCTGCTGCACTGAGGTAACTGTTGCTGGAGACACAAAATTGTGCAGATGTGGCATGAGCACAGTGGTCCTAGGGTTGGCTGGACAGGTGGCTGTTGTGGGCAGCAGTTCCACATGAGTATGGAGTATGAGATCCCCAGAATCTTCAGAGGAAAAACCTCTGAATCTCAGCGATATACTAGAGCAATAGTCCCCAACCTTTTGGTACCAGGGACCAATTCCGTGGAGATAGATTTTTCCACGGACCAGAGGGGGTGTGCTGCCTGCAACTGGTGGATGGGGCTTCACTTATTTGTGCGGCTGGTTTCTGGCATGTCATGGACTGGTGCTGGTCCACGGACCAGGGGTTGGGGATCCCTATACTAGAGCAACTCACAATCTTTAGTTCCAGCTCTTCGATTGACTTTGCTTGTGGGAAGCCAACAGCAAAGGTTGCAAGTAGTGATGATGTGACATAGGATACTGCAACTGTGGTAAATGCAAGTCGATTGCCAAGCACCAGATCATGATCACATGACCACTGGAATGTTGGGATGCCAGAACTTGAAGAACTAGTTTCACTCAACGCTATCATAACTTCAAGCAGTTGCTGAGCCAACGGTTGTTAGCCGAGAACTACCTATAACTTAATGAGTGAAAACTTCTTTGCATCTCAGAAGTTGCACTAGGCATATAAAATAAGGACTGGATCCAACAATATCAGTTAGCTGAATGTTCTGTTGTTAAGGGCAGTAAACGTATATTCATGTTCATAGTTGTACAAATTCTGAATAAATGCTAAGAACTATGCTTTTATATCATTCTTATAGGAACAAAGTTTGGATTTATTATGGATTTTTTTCCAGTAACTGGGAGTTGAAAGAGTTAACCATTATTTCTGAAGAATGTAAGATGATTAAAACAAAGCTGATCTGTTTCAAATGTTTTGGGGATTATGTTTTCAAAAATATTTTAAAATCTTCCATTCCGCCAAATTATTTGTATTTTGGATGGTGGACAACAATCCAATATAGTTGGTAGTTGACATCCAATCTGGGAGTGGGAAAAATGGAGCAGCAGCTCATCCCAAATTCCTATTTTTCCTATAGCCAGAATACTCAAAATATTCATGTGATAAAGAAAATTTACCTTGGCTGTTTTGTATGTTCCTAACTCTAAAAACTACATGAATCAGAGACTACTTATTTGAAATTTCAGCTAAAATTAAAACTCTGCTTTCTCTTGCCAAGCACACTAAATCCCAGTCTGCTTTCCTTTGCCATTCCCAGACAGACAATGGATAAAAATAATAGAAATATAGTATTGTTTACCTTTGGGCTGGAAGACATCACAGTTTGTTTGTTTTCTGTCACATTTGTTTTGGTTGCTGCATAGTTTGTTGCTTTCAAACCATTCTGTAAACCACGCTTATCTTGGTAAGTATACCCTTCTGATGCTTGCATAGAGTGAATTATACTTGTAGGGATAACCTAAATGTAACATTTTAATAATAAAAGTGATAAAAACTTCATACAACAAAATATGACTTTAATTTAACAATATAGATATATATGTTAAAAAAAATTAAATCCACTGTGGCAAATCAATCTGCTACAAGATTAATTTAAAAGAGGACTGGATAACTTCCTGAGGATACCTAGTTTGCACCTTTCTGGCAACAGTCTGGACTAGTTCCTGCAGTTTTCTTGGCAAGATTTCAGAAATGGTTTACTGGTGGAGAGGATCAAAAAGGTTATTGGAATGTCTTTGGAGAAATTATAAGTTACTAAAGACAAGATAAAGATGGCAAACATGTGACCCTACAGTCAGCACCGGTCACCCTGTCTTCAATGGTTCTTAATTAACTGAATGGTAGGACTTCTCTAAGAGGCAAAATGCTTTCTATTTGTAATCTTCCCAAAAATTGTGAAAAAACTTAAATAATTGCTTTGCTGAAATTCAACAGCTTCTTCATCTTCTTTTCTTCTATTTTTACTGTTTTGGGTGTTGAGGGAGATACAAAGTTCTGGTTCTTGCACTTCTGGTGGCCTCAACCATTGTTGATTCATGTTGCTGCAATGTATCTTTGATGTTGTCTCTCCATCTTCTGCTGGGTCTGCCTCATGTTCTTTGGCCTTGTTCTCTTTTTATATATGCCTTGTATGGTATAGAATCTCAAGACAGCATTCAACAGCAAATTGCCAAATTTAGATGGAACAACACTGACTCATTTTTCAATCAGTATTGTGTGAGGGGGAGGGAGTGGGGATAAGTATGAGAATGGGAGCACTTAGCCTCCCAGAAGCCGTTCCTACACTTATTGGGCATTACTGTTGAATTTCAATTATGCAATAAGCCATCGGAAAGCCATATCTGATCTACAGAATATGACTTGTTAACCACTGAATATATTTCATTGCATATATGAAAGTCTTCATACTTCCCATCAAAGTCTAATTTTTTAAATGTTAATATTATTTAACACTGAAAAAATGTTATTGTGATAAGAACATAATTAACTGGTTTGGATTCCAAACTACATTCAAAAAATATATACAGTAGAGGGGAAAATAAACAGATAGCCCTGACTTATAACCATTTGTTCAGTGACCGTTGAAGTTACGATGGTGCTGAACAAATAGTGGTTAAACTAGTCCTGAGTTTTGGCTGTCTCAGTATCCCTGCAATCAGTTGCAATGCCCTATGACCACTTGATCGCCACTTGTGACCTTCTCTTCTGGCTTCCCCAGAAAGTCAATGAGGAAGCCAGTAGGGAATGTCACAATTTACTGGGGTAAGTCTCCCGTACCTGTGCACCCTCCTCCAGCTCTACACCTGTGACAGCCACTCATACATCCTTGCGCACCCTTCCCAAGCCTTGCTTCTTTGCACCCTCGCACACCCTCCGATTCTCACTCTGCCTCCCTCACACCATCCCTTAGCTTTCCTTATACACGTACACTCTCCCCAACCTTTGTGATGTTTCCCTCACACCCCCTTGTGAACTCTCCCACCTGGCAGCCACTGCATACTTACCTGCCAATCTGCTTGCAAGCCACCTGGGACTTGCAACATCCTGCTAGCTTCCCAGTAACTAGGTTATGGGACATTGGCAGGAAGTTGTCTTGCCTAACTGTAGGTTTCAGTTAACAATGACAATAAGGACTGCAGGGATTGTGGTCGCTAAGTATACATAGTCAAGTCTGTTAATTTCCCAGGGAAAGATTTGGGGGAAAAGAGTAGTTTATTATGATTTTTAATTTTTTTATAATAAAATATAAAAATAATACAATTATTTAAATATTATAAATATAAGATACTATATAATATATATATATATATTATACAATAATATAAAATGTTATATTATAATAAGAATAGTTAATTTATTTTAGCCAATCTACTGTTTTAAAGGACAAGATCATAGGTTTATGCCAAGATTCTGCCACAGAGGCTTTTTAAACTATAAAGCTTGGGAAAATAGGTTGCTACTGTGAGAGTTTTCTTGCCATTTTTAACATGGATCTAGACTGTGATATACTAAAAATCTGAGCAGAGAACTTCAAATTGTGTTTTGATGTGCCTGTATCTAGTACTAATTCAAAATTGATATGATACTTCACAGCTTTGTCGTTGTGGGGAAAATAGGAAGAGGAAAGTGTGTTGGATAAATTTGCTGCAATGAGTTTTCTAAAAATAATAAAAGCAGGATATAAATAAAGTAAAGTAAAATAAAATAAAAATATTTTTATCCTATTGGAAGACATGAGAGATTAGCTGGTTTTCTATAAATTGTAACTAAAGTCTAAATAGTTATTTATGAAAAGAAAATACATCCTCTTACCACAGGTTTGGAAAAAGCCAGTAATTCTTTGATTTCAAGTATATGAAATAAGGCTGCAACTATCTCATCATTTGATGCAGACCAATTTACTGTTCTGTTAAGTACAAAACAGAAAGATGTAATCCAGGTAGTTATGCAACAAGTAGCTGTCCCAAAAAACAGATATATAACTCTGTATATTTAGTCTCAAGCAACATAGCTAAAGATAATAAGTTTGTGTAAAAACAATTAATCTTATATAGATCTTTGCAGTCATATAAAATTAATATTCACCAGCCAACCTCACAAATGATTTTGGGCAGGGGACAATTTCTGCTACTTGGATGCTATGTAGATTTCTGCTATGTAGATTCAGGCACTTGCCTGAAATCTGGAAAGCAGTTAATATTCAGTAAAGAAAGCAGAGTTACATGTATCATTGAATTCAAGCTTTCTGATTAACTATCATTAATCTAAACAGTAATATCACGTATTGCCGTTAACATTTTTTCCAGGAAGACTGATATTTCTTGGAAAGTATAGACAGTGTGTCCAGTTGTTAGAATTCATGTTCCCTTTGTTTCTCCAATTTCTAGAAGATGTTTCTAAAACAAAGAAAATTCTTAAAAGAATACTCACTTGTCTATAGTTTTATATATGAACTCAGAAAGATATGCAGCAACAAGAACCAGCTGTTCTCTGATGTTTTCCAATATCTGTTGTTCAACATGCAATCTTACAGTATCAGATGTAAAAGTTAAGTTAGTGTAATTATTTTTTGAAGGAAATTGATTATATTTTTTTAATAATATTTCTTGTTTCTTCAGATCTTCTAGCATTTTTTGTAATTCCATGAATTTCATACAGTTTTGCAAATATTGTAATGTGGACTCATTCTATTGGAATAAAAAATACAGTAATTTGTATTATATCCAATAATGTATATGTAGAACATCCATAAACTGAGGGAACTTGTCAGTGTTATTGATTTTTAATTGACAAAATATCATTAGAAATATACTTCTCAACATCTGAGTATCCTGATATTTTTTAAATTGCATTAATCCTTGTGCAGTCATATATATATATATATATTCAGAATATGATGAACAGGTTGCTGAAACTGTAAAGTATGGTAACTATCCCTCTGAGTATTCAACATGAATGCCAATGCCAAAAAAGACTTTCAGAGACTACAAAGTCCTGGGCAGAAAAATGGGAATATATTGTTTTTGTTAATCTTTCCATCTATAAGGATAAAAGCCTTTCACATGTGATAAGAGGAACAGGATTCTAGAAGTCAACAATTAGCTATATAGATTGTGCTGCTATATTTGAATTCCTCGATCATGGATCTATTTACACAAAGAACTCATGAAAAAGGTAGGCTACATCTCATGGAACCGGGAAGTATCTCACCATTCTCAACAAGAAAGCATTAAATTGAAGAAAAAGGGGCTGAGAACAGGTCCACACTTGAAGAGCCAATTACTGATTTATTGCTACTCGTGCTTATGCACAGGAATATTGAAATTGATATTTAACACATGCTTGGAGTTAGATAAGGGTAAACAGAATTCAAGGAAGGTTAGACTTAGTTCGCTTGTGGCTACTTAGGGATTTTAGGCTGATCCCTCTTTTAACTGTGTCCCCAGATTCTGCCACACCTTACACCAACAATGCAGGAGACATAGGAAATCAAAGAAGTAGAAGGGTATGTAGAGATTGAAAGAAATTATAAAAGTGAAGCAAATAGGAGCCATTATTTTAAACATGAATTGTGAGTATATTAGGTTATCTTAGACAGGCATAATATATGGAAGAAATCCTTCTGTGCCACATTAAAAACTTGACAATGGGAGATTTTAATTAATATGATATCTAACAATTATAGTCCTCTCTTGCTGAAAACCTCTTTGGCAGAAAATGGAAGGATCAAAGGGAGAGGGTTCTATTTTGGACCCAATCATTTTTAATTTTATGTGTGTGTGTATGTATGTATAAAATACATTTATTGTATTATAGAAGAGAGTCAGCCAGCTGGATGACCTGGGACCTGTCATTCCCTCTTAGCCCAACTCACCTCACAGGGTTGTTGTGGGGAAAATATGAGGAATACGTATTAGGTGTGTTTGCTGCCTTGAGTTGTTTATAAAAATAATAAAAGTAGGACACAAATAAAAATTAATCAATCAATTAATGTTCTTTACTCAACGGCTTCAAATATAGACTACATAGCTATCTGTTCCAAACACTTTAATAGCCCTTGCACAGATGATCTATAGGCTGGACCACAAAATCTACAATTCTATGTAGATTCCTCTATGTGCATTATACTACTAAGGTAACAAAAAATAGGATATTCTTACTTGATTTTCTTGAGCTTCTAGAAGTGCCCTTAGACAGTGACATTCAGTTTGTTGCTCCTGTGCCTTTTTTCTTTCTCCTTGTACAGTCCTGATCTGTTGATCGCTCATTGATTTCACAACAGACTGCAATTGTTTCCACCCCCTTTTCGTTTGTGCTTCTTTCTCTCTTTGTACCTCCAAAGTATGAGCAACATCTTGTTTTTTATTTTGCATCATTGACCCTGTAACTTGAACAGTGTTTTGGAGATCTTGTTCTTGTTGAAACTCTTTACAATGTATATGCATTTCTTCCATTTGTTTCTTTGAATCAAATATCTGCTGCTGTGATTTCTCAATTATAGCAAAAAGTTTCCTAGAATTGGACCTTTCTAAATGCAACTGTGCTTGCAATTCCAGCAATGAATCTTTATGTTTACAAGATCCACATTCATTTAATCTCACAGTCAGATGTTCTGTCAAAACACGTTCATGGTTCAAGGCATTTAACAGGTCTGCATTTTGTTTTTTCTCAATATCTAAATTTTTCTGCAGTTCCAACAGTTTATTCTGATCCTTGGATAATAAAGCCTCACAGAGAGAATGTTCAATTTGGAGTTCTTTACGGAGATTACTATTTGCTGACTGTTCATGCTCTAAAGCCACAGTTAATTGATTGTTCTGAATACACTGTAACTCCAAGGCAGCTTGCAACTCCTGTACAACACAAAAGATATATTTACATTAATTATATGAAAATTCAAACCTGAATATCTATGAAGTCTAATACTGTAGTCAATGAGATTTCATGGAAATTAGGATTTGAGTCCAGACAGCTTTAAGAAAAACAGACAGAACTATAGTCTTTAAGAAATGCAAAGAAACAATTTCACCAGTGAAAGAAGGTCCGTTCCTTCTACCTGTGTTTTCAGCTATAGGCTACACTTTCCCAAAGATAAATTGATTTATAAAGCAGCAGCATAAAATTAGGGAATGGATCTATCCTAAGAAGCACTTACCCAAGACAATATGTTAAAAAAAAAAAACTAAGTAAATTAATGAGACATGAATAGTAAACACATTTTTATCATTTCAATTGGTGTTGCAAGGGTAAGCCTATTTGAAGTGCTCTAGTAAGTTGATTGAAGCTTGCCAAACTAGCCATTTATAGCTATACAAATCTAAAGTGTGCTTTTGCTGGCTAGCTGAAGGTAATTTGATGATCTAAATTTTAAAATATTTTGAAGGTGGATTTATTGCTATTAGGCTTTTCTTTAAAACTATTGGAAATTTGGACTGGCAGGACATAAACATCATGCCATATCCAGTAAATCTAACATTCATTTCAGGGATAATGAATTTGATAAAGTCCTCAGAGAAGATTTTTACTTGTGAGAGTGTGTTATGTTGTCAAACCTGAAAGTATTTTGAATTTTCACATTTCTGTCTTATTTTTCAGCATCTCTGACCATGTCACGGCTGCCATTCTGCTAAACTATGCATAGCAAGCTGACAGCCTGACATTAATAACAGGAGGAGGGAGCAGTGGGGGGTAGGGACAAAGGGAGGGAACCAGGAGGAATCAAAACCAAACCATACTGGCCTGTGAGAAGCTCCAGCCGTCTCAAGGTCACACCAAAATAATGCGGAGCCGGCAAGTGCCAAAAACGGATTGTTTCCCAAACAATTTTGGGACTGGACAATGGACAATGACTGATAACCAGCGGTTGGCCGGGAACAAGGGAAAGTTAACTGTATCTTTTGTGTGTGAAAATCTCAGATCCAGCTTGTTCCAATGACTATCTACCCCAGATTCATTACACTTATCAACAAATACAGTAAAATAGAGATATAAAAATAAAGGCCTTCTCTACACATTGAGGTGTTAAATATTGACATTTTATATAAATTTACGATAAAAAAACCAGGGCAAATTCTCTTTTTATTGTTTGTAGAAAAATGAAACTGCTACACTGAATTGGTTATAGCTGTCTTTTCACTGACAGATATCTTTCTTTACTGTAAAAATTAAATATTAGATGATCTTTGCAAGACAACTATTGAAAGGAGTCTTTTAAATATTTGAGTTTTATTTTTCCTAAGAAACTGACCTGGCAAGCTTGCACCTTAGTATATTTGGAAGCAAATAAACAAAACAATTGGATGATTTTGTCCTCTTTTATATTTAAGAATTATTAATAACACTACATGGAACATTTTCTGAGAAGGAGACAATATATTAGCAAAGGAACATACAGATTTTTTTAAAGGATCAGTCAGTATCAAATTAAAGACAAATATAAGATCAAACTATAGGGTGTGACAACTATATAAGTTATCTAAAATATATCATCTGTCTGGGGCTTGAAACAAAATCAGTTAGTACTATAATAAATAAAATAAAACAAGATGTGTTATCACTTTTAGGCATACTGAGCTAACAAAAAATGAATCTAGTTTGAACTTTGATCATTATACAGTTTTTGGTAAGTGCTCTATGACAAGGGATCTTGAGGTAGTTATTCCTTCCTAGCCTAAGCCTAACTGAAATTTGTTAATGGGCCCAGTTAGTCAGTTTATAGACATTATTTCTTTTCATCAGGAAAAGGATATATATCTAGTAATGGGGAACAAGAAAAAAAAATTGTTTGCTTTGGAGATTTACTACATTGAATTTAACCTATTTTGGTTGAAGACAAGAATATAAAAAACTGTGTAGCAATAGGGATTATCATTTTCATGACATATTTTACCTCTATAGCTTTTGATTTTTCATCCTCTTTTTTTTTATGCTGTTTCTGCTGTTCATCCAACTTAATCTGTAATTCTTTGTTTTTAAGATGTTCCCTCTGTAAATTCTCAAGTGCTGCTGTAATACTTCTCTCTTTATTTTCCAATGCAGAACTATGACATAACATTTTAAAATATTATTTATAAAAATTGTTAATCTAATTACAAATCATCCTTTTTTTCAGGAAATTAGGCCTTTAATGACTGAACAAAAATAAAATTAATATATTTTTCACTATAGATTTTAATCACAGTGGTAAAAAAAAGTCAAATTTCTTTTTGTGAATCTCTTCATGCTGGTATCAATACAAAATATAAAAATGATTTCTCTATATACACACAGCTGAAAATATAAACTAGGAACGGTATGTATCATTACAAAATTAGGGCTATGGGAAAAGGGCAACTAAAATAAGAAATCATAACAATAATGAAGTTAATTACCACAATAAAAATAACAAAAATACTTCTTTATGTAGGAAGCAGGCATTTTATAAACAAAGTTATAAACACCCAAAGAGAATTATTAGAATTGGTTTAAAGGAATCTCAGAAGTGAGCATTTATGCTATACAATAGGGATTGAAGCTATATACTCCAAAATGATCAGTGAATCGGTGTGGGCCATCCCCTTCTATTCAAATTCCCATGAATAGAACTAATGATTTCATGAATGTGATAATCCTATTGAAGGGGCCAGGAAAATTCCTTTTTTCCTATGCAAATTTTAAGAACAAATATATTAACCCTATGCCAGAAATATAATATGTTACCGGGAGGGCTTTTCATATGCAGTTTACTTTGGAGTAATTTATACATATAATAAATAAGTACATGCTGTACATACACACACACACACAAATATTTGTATGAATGAACATACAAACACACTAGTGTACATCTTCCCCTGATGCACTTATATTTTGCTGATATATAGGCTGACATTCTCCACATATAAGTGCCCATCTTTCTTCCTCTTCCATTCCAGGATGTAGGTCACTTTTTTTCCTTCTCTAACCTCTTCCAGGCACAAGAGAGATATCCTAGTTCTCCTCCTCCTTCCATAGAAGGTGCTTACTGAGGTTTTTCCAAAAGCCCATATTGGTGTGCCCTTCATCTGAAAAGGGAGGAAACGAACATCTGGATCCCAGCACCACCCAAATGTTCCTCCTTCCACTTGGCATTTTGTTTTCCAGCTGAGCCTGTTGGGAATGGTGGCTGATTCCAGACTGTTCCTGTATGGAATTGGGATATTTTGTATGGTTGTGCAAAGCACTTGAAAGGGCAGGAGTAAAGATAGGAGTGAATCTCCTTTCTCTTTGCTCCTTTCGGCTGCCTTTCTCTTATCCTTTCTTGACTTTCCTGTTAACAGATCCTGATGTATCACACTGATCCCACATAAACAAATGAATATGGGTACTGGTAAGTCAGAGAATGTACCACAATTCATCCCTCCCCCACACATCACTCAGAGATAGCATCCAAATAGCAGAGCAGTGGCACTATTAATGCTTCTGCTGCATTTCTAATACAATAGAACTAATAAAACTAAGGAGAAATTTCCTGACAATGAGAATAATCAACAGTGGAACAGCTTGCCTTCAGAAGTTGTGGGTGCTCCAACACTGGAGGCTTTTAAGAAGAAACTGGACAGTCATTTGTCTGAAATGATATAGGGTCTCCTGCTTGGACTAGAAGACCTCCAAGGTCCCTTCCAACTCTGTTATTCTGTTCTATTTTGTTATTCTGTTCTGTTATTCTTACAAGGCAGCTTCCCACACCACACAGCACATGTCTGAAGATACATAGGATCCAGAGACAGTGGTCCTCAGTCAATTGAGGTTGCAGTTGCCATATGAATCCAGGCTGACATTGGCTCACCATCATCTCTCCTTGCAAAGTAGCTGCCAAACTGTACTAAAGAAAGGGAAGAGGACATCAACCCTCATTTAGCCCACTACTTTAGGGCTTGCAAATGTTGCTGAGGATAGTAGAATTGGGAGGGAATTATAGACAGATATATGGGAATAAAAAAGAAAGATAAGACAGATTTAAGAGAATCCTAATGGCCCTGGTTGCAGAGCTCTTTGGTAGAGGTCCCTTCTATAGACAAGCTGGCTACAACTCCCTCCCCCCTAAAATTTGCCTATGATTCCACTCTCCAGAGGATTGCAAACATCTTGCTTAAAAACTCTTGTGGAAGAAAAGAGAAATTTCATAATATACCGGTAGCAATGCATTAACAAAAATGTAAGACAGAATCCATTTGGAAATCTTTACCTGTATTTAATTACTTCATTTTGGTTTTTTTGGAAAGATTTTTCTAACCTCTCATTTGTTTGTTTGCTTTCACAAAGATCTGATTTCAAATTCAATATTGCAGTGTGTTCCTGTTTCAGCAATTCGTGCATTTCAGAAGCTTTCTCTTGTTCATGTTTTAGGGAAGCCTGCAAGTCATTTGCAATGGATTGTTCTTGCTGAAGTTTATATTCTAGAAGTTCAACTGAGAATAAATTTAAACATTGCAAAAAGTAAATACATAAATCTATTCCTAAGCTTTCTATATTTTCCCCAAATATATTTTCCCAATATCTTCCCTTTACCATTTTTAAAAATAAAATTTTAATTTAGATGGAAGGCCAATTAGGATAATCAGGTAGTCCTCAACTTACCATACTTCATTTAGTGATCGTTTGAAGTTACAATGATACTGAAAAAAGTGACATGACTGTTTTTCACACTTACGACCATTGCATGTGATCAAAATTCACACACTTGGCAACTGGCTCATTTTATGACGGTTGCAATGTCCTTTTGCAACCTACTGATAAGCTAAGTCAATGGAGAAGCCAGATTCACTTAACAACTGTGGCAAGAAAGGTCATAAAATGGGGCAAAACTCACTTATCAAGTCTTGCTTAGCAACAGAAATTTTAGGTCCATTTGTACTCGTAAGTGGAGGACTACCTATTGTACCACATGCTCTCACCATCTGTGTCCCTTTCCCTTCATTGTTCAAACCAAATTGAATCTGCTTGAAATTGCTTTAACAAGAATATTTGAGGGACAATTTGCCAGTATGGCTGTACGACAAGGTAAGAAGGAGGAAATAAGTTTGCTGAGTTTGTTCCCTTTTGATAAATTTAATTCTGATGATACAAAGGTTGTTCTTGTTATTCACAGAAACCATTCGAAATCAACAACCATGAATAAACAGAATACCCATGAAAAGTGTTCTTTGCAATGTGCGATAGCGTGTTCATTTGTTCCATTTTGTGACAGAAAATACACAAAAAACATACCTAAGTGAAATCCTGAATAGATATTGAAATCTGGTGAGCAATTTCCAACTGGAGATATATGTAGTTGCATACAATGAAACCATGGATAATAAGGGCCATATACATAGTACTTGGATAATACAACCAATTAATATATTTTAAGAGATATTTTAATTAATATTTCATTAATTTCATTTTGGTAGACAATTTTTTATCAGCTAGGAAAGATACAAGCTAGTGTGGGATACAAGAAATTACAAATAGGTAGTGGATGAAATGTTGAATATTCAGAATTGAGAACTCCTTATCCAGCTTATCCGATTCTCCAATATTTGGTACAGAAATATATTAGGGGTAAAAGATACAAACAAGAAAGGATGCACTAGTAATGCAGCACAGCAGATTTGGGAAGCAGATATATATTTCAGTGGCCTGGTATCTAGTATTCACAAAAATGTAAACAAAACCAATAATGAATAATTATTGATTTTTACTTTTAATATTTATTTATTCAAATGAACAATGAGAAGAAAAGAAAAATACATTACCCTGTCTTTGAAGCTGATGCTCTTGCTTTTTCCCATGATTCTCTGTATTTATAAGTGTTTCTTGGAGTTCCTGTAACTTCTCTTGGCTTTGAAGTTGTGTAAGTCTCAATTGAATTTCAAGATCCTGCATATCAGAAAGCAAACTGTTCCTATCTGAGGATGAAAGATGTTCAACAACTCTCTTTGGTTGCTGCTCCTCCTGAAAAGAAAGTTCATTTCATACACTGAAAGAACATACGGTAGATTTTTTAAAAGATGTAAATTCACATGCCTATTTTTTCAGCACAGAATTTAAAACTGATTCAAACTATGAATTACATGTCATTTATATTTTTAGGCCACTTGAATTTACATAGATTTGTAAGATTTTTTTCTGGTTCCTTAGGGAAAAACAAAAGATTTAATGTGAGTTGTTTATATTGGCACTGGTTTGATTTGCACGTGTACTTGCATGCATATTTCAGTGAACCACATATATGTATAGATAATAGTAATTTGACACAAGTAATATATAATTGTTTTGTTCCTAATATGGTATGTGATTTCCAGACTAATTTTTTTAAGAAATAAAATACTGAAAAAAAATAGCAGTTTGCTTCAGGTGTAATATTAGTGAGCAGAATGTGGCAGTTGAAAATCATCATTTCACTTTAACGTTGCAGGCAAAAGTTTAGACATTTAGTCTAATTGTATGTTTCAATCCATCCTTAAAAAATGGAGGTTGGTACAACCCATACATGATACAAAGTTAATGTCACCCGGATTTCCTGCTTGCAGTTTGCCACTTGCTTACCCTTGGCTGCCATGGAAACGGGGTGTGGGGTGTGTGTGGTATTTGGGTTGGGGAAGCGAGCTGATGTAAGAATTGGAAGGGAGTATCGCTCATCATCAGAGTGGAGATGTTTAGACTCCATCAAGGCCAACTGTCCTGGGCCTCCAGAGGTGCACACCATCTGCTGAAGAGGATTTCTCATTACATCATGCTGGATGTTGATTGGTCGGCAGGGGTCGGACCATGGGGGGAGGGCTATGGGGAGACTTTCAATGTGTAACTTTCACGCGGTTTTTACTCAGATCTTGCCTTGCTTTTGCTGCTATCAATTCATTCTTAGTAAAAGTGCCTCTTCTCTAAATCCTTGGGAGTTGGGTTTTTTCTTTCTTAGGATTTGAATGGAGGCAGACCTGACAATTAATATTGACATTTCTCTGCAAATTTTAATGTATATTTACTATTTATGTTCATTTACTTAGATTCAGAATTGGAAAATAGTGAACATGACAGATGCAAATATTTGGATCTGTTTTCAATCAGTACTTTTTAACACATCCTTATTCCAAATGTCTCCTATAGCCAGCCTTCTATACATGCTTTTAGATCCCCCCCCCCTCTTTGAAATACTCTTTTAATTCAGAAATATTCTTAAAATCTCCTTGTTTGCACTGCATGTTTGAGACTTCATTACAGATTATCAATAATATTGAAATCTGGTGACAGTAAACACCATACCCAAACCTTTATCTTTCTTGTAAGTACTTCATTGTTGCTGACTTTGAGGTGTGCTTCAGATTGTTATTTTGCTGAAATACCCATCCTTTTTCAGCTTTAATTCCTTCATTGTTTGTGGGCCATAACCCTAACCAGGGGTCTTCAAACTTGGCCCTTTTATGACTTGTGGACTTCAACTCCCAGAATTCCTCAGCCAGCGTGCCTAGCTGAGGAATTCTGGGAGTTGGAAGTCCACAAGTCATAAAAGGGCCAAGTTTGAAGACCCCTGCCCTAACCCTTGGTATTTAACTGAATTCATTCTTCCTTCCATTGTATAGTGTTTCCTGTGCCACTGACTGCTATACCACTCCTACAGCAACTCCATGTTCAATGATTGGCAAAGTGTACTGGATGAACAGTTCAGTTTTTCTCAGTCCAAAGCAACTTGTTCCAAAAATGTTCAGGTTTATCAAGGTTTTTTTATGGTTTAAATGATATATGAAAGAAGGTTGGAGAAATAATTTATTTCTGACAACTTGTCCATATAGATCAGGGGTAGGCAACCCAAAACACTCAAAGAGCCACTTGGATCCGTTTCCCACCGAAAACAAAACACTGGGAGCCGCAAAACCCTTTTGATATCTAAAATGAAGATAACACTGCATATATCTTTTTTTACCTTTATTATATACATATAAAAAAGGATATATGCAGTGTTATCTTCATTTTAGATGTCAAAAGGGTCTCTCTCTCTCTCCCTCCCCTTGGTCTGCCAGTCCTCTTCCCCCACTCAGTGTGTGTGTGTGTGTGTGAGAGAGAGAGTGGCACTTGCGCTTCCCCCCTCTCTCTTTCCTCTCCCTCTTTCTCTCTTTCTCTTTCCTCTCCCTCTTTCTCTCTTTCCTCTCCCCCCTCTCGCTCTTTCCTCTCCCCCCACTTTCATGTCTCTCTTTCTTTCCTCTCTTTCCTCTCCCCTTCTCTCTTTCCTTTCTCTCGCTTTCCTTTCTTTCCTCTCCCTTCTTTCCTTTCTTTCCTCTCCTTCTTTCCTCTCTCTTTCTCTTTCCTCTCCCTCTCTCTCTTTCCTCTCCCCACTCTCTTTATCTCTTTCCCCTCTCTCTCTCTTTCCTCTCTCTCTCCCCCCTTCCTTTTTTCTTTCTCTTGGAGAATTCTAATAAATCACTCTCTTCTGAATAGGTCTCTGCCCTCCTGATCTCCATAGTAGAGAAATTCACTTAGAGAAAATATAGACACCCATCAGTTAGCCATTTTGTGAGAGCAGCCACAACACGCCCCTACCTCCAAATCTCAAAAGAGCCTGCCAGGCTAAATAAAACTGGCAGTCCTTCTAGCTGTGTTTCTCAACCTCTGCAACTTTCAGAGGAGGGGTGGTGGACTTCAACTCCCAGAATTCTGAAAGTTGCAGAGGTTGAGAAACCCAGCCTTACCGAAAGAGATTTTTGCACTATTGAAAACACCGACTGCTGAATTGAAACCCCAAATCCAGATGGATTTAATTAGAGAAGCGACCGCACCAATTCTGCTTAACTTGAACCGGGAAGCAACTTAAGAAACAGCAAGGGGGGGGGGGACCTACACAAACACACACACGCCTGCACCAACCCAGCTCCCTCCGTCAAAATAGGACGCGTCTATTTCCAGCCTCCCGTCCACATGGCAGCTGAAGCCAGCTCCGCTCGCAAGGCGGAGGAGGAGGCTGACCATGAGGAGGATTCTGCTGGTGGCTGAGATGACGCAGCGGCCACGGAGGCAGCGCGGAGCGGGAAGGGAGCTGCCAGCAGGCCTGGGGAAGCAACTCTGGGGCATTGAAGGGGGAAAGAGCCGTTCCAGAATATGCTCAGTCACGCCCTGGAAGCCTTCCAGGTTCAGAACTGCTGCTGCCACGTGGTGCAAGGCTGAACATCAGCGCTCGGTCACCCTGGCAAATTCCTTCAACTGCGCTTTCTCTCTGCGGGGCGGGGGTCAACCCTCCAGCTCTGACCAGTGAGTGGCACAGCCAGCCCCCCTTGGAAGACCCCCAAAGCCGCTCAGCCGGGCTCCCTTCGGAGCAAAGACCCGGAGCTGAGCAGAATCAGGAAGAGACACCCTGGGGTCTTACAGAAGACCCAGCCCAGACCCAATTCCCTGCCCTGCCCATCTGGGGACCCCACTGCAGCCCTCCCTGCAAGCCAGCCTGCAGGATGCTCGGGGGGGAAAGCCCAGTACCGGGCCGTGGGGGGAGCCAGGCTCCTAGGACCCCCTGCCCCAAAGAGAGGAACCTCCGGCCAATATGCGCTGATCCTTCCAGGCGGCCTTTCTTCCCTCCGGCTCTGGGGCTCCTACAGCGCCCGGCTTCCTCTCCCCCCCAGCCCCGAGCCAGGCTCCCCAGGAAGCCGCGGGACCCCGGCAGGTGTGAGGCTGGGCTGGGGAGGGATCCTCCCGCTCCAATTGGGTCCCCCCCTCTTTTCAGAAACAGCACCCGAAAGGAAAGGATGGACGGAGCAAGCTTCCCCTGCGGGGATCCGGCGCTCGTTGCCTACCTCCCTTTCCCGGGCGGGGGTCGCCCAGCAGATCCACCGGGCTGGCAAGAGGTCCCTTGAGAGAGCAGCTGCTGCCGCCTCCCCTCCCATCTCCCGGTGGGCTTCAGGGGAAGCACGGGACTTCGAGGGGGCTGATCCTGTTCAAAGCGAGCCGTGCGCCTTCAGGGGTTGGGAGACAGAGCAACGCTGATCCTAAACGGGGCAGACCCCTTTCCTGGGGCCGCGGCTTGCGGGAGGGCTGGCTTGCTCAGCGGAGGCTCCGGCAGGCCACTCCCAGGGGGGATCCTGGGGCTGCCCCATGCGGCTCCCTGGCCCCGTGCGCTTCGGACGGGGCCAGCCCGGGAAAGGGACTTCCTGGCTGCGCTTCTCCCAGGGGGCGGGGCGCCCGGGCACAGGGCCAATCAGGAGCCCAAGTCCACATGAGAAAGAGAGAGAGAGAGAGAGAGAGAGAGAGAGAGAGAGAGAAGGGAAGTGCAAGTGCCTCTCTCTCTCTCTGCAAATGGTGGAGGACTGGAGCCTGGAGCCGCAGGAGAAGGCTCAAAGAGCCGCATGCGGCTCCGGAGCTGTGGGTTGCCGACCCGTGATATAGATCATAATTGTTTAATCCCAAGTACACATGGGATTAACTATTCCAATGAGAGCTAAATTTCCAAGAGGTCATTAGTGATTTATTATATCCTATCAATCTGACTAGTTTTCAGGCAATTACAACATTTTTTCTTTAGTTCTAGAATTTGCTTTTCCTTCAACAGTCCTTTGTAACCTGAATTTCTTTAAGAATGTGTTTCATAGGTAAAATTATTAGCTGGAAGTCTTTATCCCTGCTTTATAAGTGTAAATTATTTTCATTCAAGGCCACACTGCTTAGATATACACATACGGAAACTATACTGATACATTATGACATCCTAGATTCTTGGAAAGAACTAGATGCATATGAAAGAAAATACTAGCTAAAGAACTGGCAACTGTAGGACTTCCGGTCTGGCGTTTGACGAGACGGGTGGAATAAGTCGGGGCTCTGGCTTCTTAGCCTGATTTCGTTCTGCCCGGCGACCCCAAGAGGTCGGAAAGTTGCCCTGGAGGAGCAATGAAGAAGGAGGGATGCCTTAGGAGTCCGGACCAGACGGCGGTTGGTCCAGACGGACTGAAGAAACCCTCCAAAAGGACAGAGGAAAGGCTGCCTGGTAAGCCCAGACAGCCCAAGTCATCGCCAACAGGAAGAAAAGCAAGGAGCCGTAGCGCTCCGCTAAACAGCTGATTGTCAACAGCGTGCTGAAACTGGGTGAGCCTGCTCTTTCATTCCTTTTCCTTTTGGATCTAGAAATGTTGATCTCCTGATTGGGAAGAGCTATGAAGTAAAGACCCCAGAAGGACTAGGGGAGAAGAGAGTTAAAAGCGGCAAGCAACTACAGGAGGGGGAAGGATTTTAAGGAAGATAAAAGAACTCTTAAAAATTGAACTTAGATTGACTCAAAGAAAGACTGCTTAACCTACAGGATGTGAAATTTTTTTTTTAGATATAATAGCTAGGGTAAATAACCTATAAAGAACTTTAAAAGAAAAACTTTGTAATAATCTTTTAAAACCAGATATTGACAAAACAGTGTACGAGGACATCTAGTGGTGAAAGGAGAAACTACAGTAATACTAAATAATAAAAGAACCTAAAATTGTTTGACCTTGAAATAACAAACAAAGTACCTTTGTGTGAGTTTATAAGTGAAAAGACTTTCTACAATTATATCTGTTGACTCTGGATATAACCAAAACAGGAATTACTTGGAGACAGCGGGCATTTTACATCTGTGACTCGACTGGAGGATTTGGATTTGGCCTAAAGTAGTTGGCTCGTTCTTTTTGGTTGGATTTTAGCCTAAGATGCCTTTTTTTTTCTTTTTTCACTTTGTTTTCTCTTCTTAAGATATTGGATTTAGGATAAAGTAGTTGACTCCTTTTACGGTTTGGATTTTAGCCTAAGATAGTTGGCTTGAAAAACGAGTACATCAAATCTCACCAGACTTATGAAAAAGACTTCCTCTGCACCCTCTGTTGGAACATCTAGCCCCAAAAGCCAGGGATCTATCAAAACAATGTTGCAGCGTGAGAAAATAAGCACTGCTCAAAATGAGATGCAAACTACATTAAAATTAACTCAAGAATCAATACAAAAAAACCATGAAGAGACAAAAAGTAATTTTTTGATAAATTAAATGAACAAATATCGGACATAAAGACACAATTTGACAAACGATTGTTAAAAATGAACAAAGAATTCAGAAAATGGAAAATAAATCAGATGATATTGACAAAAAAATGGAAGTACTAATACAGGAACCAAAATCTAGAAGAAGCGGTGGCGATCTTAGAAATGGAGAAAGCAGAACACTATTTAAGATTTCAAAATATTCCTGAAGACAGAAAAGAAAATATAGCAGTTGTGATTATTGATCTCCTGGCAGAGGCTTTGAAAGCAGACAGAGCAGAGATGCAAATGGAGATAGATGAAATATTTCAAATGAATTCAAGCTACGCAAGGAAATATAAACTACCCAGAGAAGTGCATGTAAGATTTATAAAGAAAACAACAAAAGATGAAATACTGAGAAAAGTTAGAGATGAGCCATTACAATACAAGAATAAAGAAATTATGGCGTTAAAGCAGATATCCAAGAGAGTAAGAGATACTCGAAGACAATATCATTTCCCAACTACAAAGCTGATTGCAAAAGGCATAAATTTCAGATGGTTAATGCCAGAAGGGATTTTAATTAACTGGAATATTACAAGATACTGATTGGATTCAGTTTGGAAAGCAGAAAATTTTGATGAAAGAAATCGAGCATTCTTAGATGAAGGAGTGCAACATCGACAAGAGGAGAGAAAAGATCAGAAACAAATAGAAAAAGCAACTGAAGAAGTAATTATACAAACAGGAGAGCAGAAAGAGACATTTGATCAAGAGAGTGAAGGAACCGCCAGAGAACAGAGGTTTACCAGATCGATTAGACCTAAATATAAATAATTGAAATGGAGAAAGAAAACGGAATTTTTTCAGTGAATATAAATGGACTAAACTCCCCATCAAAAAGAAACAAATTTTTTAGAAAACTACAGAAATTAAATATAGATATAATTTTTTTGCAAGAGACACATATAAAAAGACAATATTATAAGCTGTTGGAATACCCAAAAATTGGGAAACTTTACTATGCATCAGAACAGAAAAAAAGAGGTGTTGCCATATATATTAAAGAGACAATAGATTCTAAAATGATTTATTCAGATGAAGAAGGAAGAATTGTGATGATAGAAATATACTTACATCAAAAAACAAACGTTGTTGGTAGTAATCTATGCACCAAATAATAACCAGGAAGAATTCTATCAAAATCTCCATAGAAAAATAATAGAATTGGAGTATCAAAACATTTGTTTAGTAGGAGACTTTAATGCGATAGTGGATGGGACATTAGACTATAAAAGTAGTAAAACAGGAAAAACTGGAAGAAAAAGATTACCTAAGACCTTTTTTTAATATGATAGAAGAAATTGGAGTACAAGATGTTTGGAGGGAAATCAATCCAGGAAAATTACAATATACATTTTATTCAAACAGTCAAAAATCCTGGTCCAGAATCGACATGATCTGGATGACATCTGAACTGAGGACAAATATGCAGGAAATTGAGATAGAACCAGGTAGATCACAACCCTTTAAAAGTGACATGGAGAGGAATACAAAAAAAATACAAAAAAAATCAAGATGGACTTTGAACTAATTTATATTAAAAGAAAGAGAATTTATAGAACTAGCAAAAAAAGAAATGGAGTTTTTCTTCAAAGAAAACAAAAAAGAAGATACAACATTACAAAATGTATGGGATACAGCCAAAGCATACTTTAGAGATACAGTTATAACATACATGGCAAAAAAAAAAAAAAAACCAAACAGAAAAAACAGCAATATATACTATTAAAAGAAAAAATTGAAAAATTAGAATCAGAACTGCAAAAGAACACGCAAAAGAAGATTCTGAAAAGAGAAATGGAAACAATAAAACACACGTTAAATCGTTGGACTCAGAAAAATTGGCACAGCAAATAAAAAGAGCAAAACAAAACTTTTTCGAAAATGCAAATAAATCAGGAAGATGGTTAACTTATAAACTTAAAAAACAGAAGAAGAAAATGATAAATAACTTAGTAGATGAAAAAGTTGCCTACAATTTAAAAATGAAGAAATAAAAAAGATAATTAAAGAATATTACAAGAAACTGTATGACATAGGAGAAATTCCAAGAGAGAGAATGATCCAATATCTGGAAGAAAATAATCTTCCAAAAATTTCAGAAACCTGTAAGATTATGTTAGAGGAAAAAATAACAATGATGGAAATAACAGAGGCCATAAGAAGACAAAAAAACGAGAAAACACCGGGGCCAGATGGACTACCAGCGGAGTTATATAAAGCTTTACAAGATATACTAAGTGAACCGCTGAAAGACGTTTGCAATGAACTTTTGTTGGAGGCTAAACTCCCAAATACATGGATAGAAGCAAATATTACCTTAATACCAAAAGAAGATTCAGATTTGACACAAATAAAAAATTATAGTCTGATATCGTTACTAAATGTGGATTATAAAATTTTTACTTCAATAATGGCAGAGACTGAAAAGATTCTTAACTGAATTTATACATTCAGACCAAAATGGTCTTTTACCAAAGAGACAAATTAAAAATAATTTAAGAGAAATAAAGGATGTATTGGAATATTATGAATTACATCCAGGGAAAGGCATTTGATAATGTTTCCTGGCAATTTATGATTCAATAATTAAAAATAATGGACTTTGAACAGAACTTTATAAACATGATAAAAACAATATACAATAAACAAACAGCGAAAGTGATTGTGAATGGAGACTATACTGAGAACTTTGAGATAAGAAAAGGCACAAGGCAAGGATGTCCATTATCTTCATTGTTATTTATTTTCACCTTGGAAGTTCTAAATAGAAATATTAGACAAGATATAGAAATTAAAGGACTAGAAATAAAAGGTGAAACATATAAATTTGCTGATGATTTGGTATTTATTTTAGAAGAACCTTTGGAGATGATTCCTAAACTATTGGGAAAGATAGAACAATACGGAGAAATGGCAGGACTGAAAATAAACAGAAAAAAACAAAGTAATAGTTAAAAATCCTACAGATAAGCAAAAAGAAAAAGTCAGAAAAAACAGAATTGCAAATAGTTAAAAAGGTCAAATATTTGGGAATATATTTAACAGCAAGATGTTCAACGATAAAAGAAGATAATTATACAAAACTATTGAATCAAATAAGACTGGATTTGGAAAAATGGAAAAACTTGCAATTGTCAATATTAGGAAGAATTGCTACAGTGAAAATGAACATACTACCGAAAATCTTATTCTTATTCCAAACAATATCTATAAAACTTGAGAAAAAAATTCTTTGAAGACTTAAATTTATTAATCTTGAAATTTGGCAGGAAAAAAAAGCTAGAATTAAGATGAAAATGTTACAAGATGCCAAGGAAAATGGAGGTCTTGGTTTACCAGAGTGGGTTTTATATTATCAAGCATCTGCATTAACATGGGTAAAAGAATGGATAACTCTCAGAAATAAAAGGCTATTATATCTGGAGAGGCATGATTTACAATTGGGGTGGCACGCTTTTTTATGGTACGGGAAAAATAAAGTTCACAAATATTTCCAAAATCACTATATAAGAAATGCATTATTAACAACATGGGAAAAAATAAAATGTAAAATATATTTGAAAATTCCAGGGTGGTTGTTAACAATGGAAGCATTTGTACATCCAAATTTAGTGAACTTTGAAAAAATCTGGACATATTCTAAACTCTGAAGGGAATTTAAAATCTAAACAAGAAATGGAAAATCAGGATATCAATTTATCATGGTGGGCACATTTACAAATGCAAGCTAGATATGATAAAGATGTTAAACTGTATGGATTTTATAAGGAACAAACTGTGTTTGATAAGACATTGTTAACTTCTGATGAGAAACTAATTAAGAAAATGTATAATTTTCTATTAACTTTGAAAATGGAAAGCGAACAAGTTAAAGAAACAATGATGAGATGGGCGAAAATTTTTGGATACAATATAGAATTAGAAAAATGGCAAAATTTATGGGAAAGAAATTACAAACTGATAATGTCAACTTCCTACAAAGAAAATTTATATAAAATGTTTTATAGATGGCACTTGCCACCAGGAAGACTAGCAAAAATGTTCAAAAACATGTCAGATAGATGTTGGAAATGTAAACATAAGTCAGGCACTTATTATCATGTTTGGTGGACATGTGACAAAGTAAAGAGTTATTGGGAAAAGATACATGCCTGGCTAGAAAAGATGTTGGGAGAACATGTAGATTTTAAACCTGAACTTTTTTTTATTAGGTATAATACCAGAAAAGACTAACAAACAAAGCATATATTTGATTTTGCATGTCACAACAGCGGCAAGAATTATATTTGCGCAATACTGGAAAAATGAAGGAATACCATTAGATGAAGAAATAATTAAAAAAATACTAGAATGCGCAGAGATGGATACACTGACTATGAGACTGAAAGAAAAAGAAGAAACAGAATATTATCAAACTTGGGATTTATTTTATCGATGGCTAGAGGAAAGAATAAAGGATTAGGAATTAAATATGTATTAGCGAATGTAAACTCAGACAGCACATTTGTTGAAAAATTATTACTGAATGTATGGGGGGGGAAAGAACTGGCAACTGTAATTTTCATGCTGTTTTGTATGTAATAATTAATTACATATTAATTATACACATTAATAATTATTGACTAACTGTAAACAAATATGTTATAATATCTATGTACCTTGCTTTCTTTATTAGATTGTTTGAGATAATTCTTCAGTGATTGTATTATATCAACCAAGATTAGTCTCTCTCTTTGCCAACCCTCCACCAATGGAGCTTGTTGAATCTTATCACCATCATCAAGAGGTAGAGATTTTTCTGATAGAACAAGTATTTTGTAACTCTCATCATATACCATCTTCAGCACATTCTGAAAAGGAATGAAATATGTTACTTAATGAGAACGGAAAGTCAACACTTAACAAGGCATTTACCATCTGAAAGTTTGACTTTCTGCTATGTTGCAATTTGTAAATTAAGATTTCTACATGCTCTGCCCTTGAAAGAGAAGGAGATTTTTAATTATTATTATTATTATTAATTTTCAAGTCCAGGCTTTTGTGATGGAGGAAGTACGAATTTAAACTCCAGCAACAATTGCTGTTTATATGTAAGAAAATTACTAAAAAGAAGACAGAGTAAATGGAAAACTTTTCTTAAAACCTTGTCTTCTGTTGAAATCAATAAATACCTTATTTAAAATATTGCTATTCCATATAGATAGTAGATCACCCATTTATTTACGAGATATTACCTTCAACTGTTGTGACAACATTTCTGTTTCTTTTACTGTTGGTGCAGTGACATCTGGAGTCATTCCAAAACTCTGCAGAGGAGCTATGACATTGCTGTTTTGGCATACCTTATTTTCTGGCTCTGCCTGATTAAGCTGAAGTATCAAATCTAAACTAGTATCTGAAAAATAGAGTATTAAATACGATATTGAAACAGAGCTGGTGCAAATGAATCCGCAGTTGTCTAACCATCTGAATTTCATTTAAATTGTGTAACTAGCCATGTTTATCTCCTTTATAAAGGTTTAACTCACCCTCCTTTATAAAGGGGTGAGCACTTGGAATGCCTTGGGCTTTCAGAAAAATGTCAGGCTATTTGCTGGCACTTTGTTCACTTTCACTTATAACAGTAGATTTATGGAGAAATCCTTTAATGTTAAAGATAATAATATTGTGTTAAATTAGGTCCTTAAACTTAGGAACCTGATTATGAGGAATTATAGTTATGCCAGGCCTGGAGTGTTGCTAACAGAATTATTTTGAAAAACTGGAAAAATAGCATTAATTCTCTATCAAGAGATAAGTAAATTATGTTTTTGAAAAAACAATTTTATCTACTAATCAAAAAATAATGCAATAAGTTTAGCAAAGATTTCATAATATTTTACAATAAGATATTATCAGTTATTTTATTTAGAAACATTTAAATATTATTTAACATTTCATGGATATGGGATATCTATAAATGGATTCCTTCCTTCATTCCTCTCTCTGTTTTTTATTACTTTTATGTTATTTTTTTGCGTTTTGTATTTTTGATGCAACTTGTTAAGATAATAATTAACATAATAAGGCATACCGTGCAACCAAAAGCAAAATGTCTGTGAGGGCCAAAGTGCAACAAATGGTAACGTGATTTTCTACTGCTTTTAGCTGTTAGCTTTTTGTATTTAAATTCTATTCAAATGACTTTCTAAACTGCTGCTCTCTAGGTACACTTTATTTCATCTCCCGTATAGTCAAGTCACTGGCCATGTTAACTACAGATTATGGGTATTTTCATTCTGAAAAGAAAAAAAAAACTTCTATCTTAACTATTTTATTTAAAGATTTTGTTCTTATAAATTATTCCACATCCTTTAGCCCAAAATATTGTCACGGAATGCTCCCAAGTTAATTTTAGTATCCATGACTCACTGCTTCCATATTCAGTGCTTGCACTTTGAAGTCTGGACATTGTTACTTTCAGACCATCTTGTAACTCAGGTGGCATCAGAGAGAAGACTTCAGCGTTGTTTACCTATCAGATATCATACAGAAAAATGGAATGAATTCCTAGGTATGTTAAAGATTGATCTACAACCATTCTTGCTTTTATTTATTTAATTAATGTCATGTTTATGCTCTGTTTCCATCCTTTTGTTCTAAAAATAGAGCAAAATGGGCTCTATTTTTTTTAAACAAAAAATTACAAATTAACATCAAAACCAAATTAACACAACTACAAATATAGCTAATAAAAAGTGTCCAGCAGTTACAAGTTGCTTCAGCAACTACATTCATTTAAAATGAATGACTTAGGATATCTGGGCAAAAACTAGGAAAGATGAAATTCATCTGGACTCTTTTAACATAGAACTTCTATTTCTGAAAATAACTCCCCAGAAGTTCCTTTCCCACATTCTCCCCAAATTATCTTCCTATCTTTCAAAAAGCCTGGTCCCAAATTGTACAGCTCTAAATCAGTCATAATCTACATTGTGAACATTGAAATAGACCAGTGACTAGGGAAACTGCTATAACTATAGTCACAAATTGCACATAACCATATGACTGAAAGAATATGAAACATTAATTTCTGAACATTTTTTCATAGTACACTATAATGTTTTAAGCATTTATAGGCTATGTGTTAATGTGACCAAACAGATATTTAACATTGTATTAGCTGTGCAAACACATAGCTAGTCCTTGCTAAAAATTGGGCATATAGGTTCAGGACTGAATCTAGAAAAACATGTGTGAACTTCTACATTCAAGATATGTACAACCCTTCACCAAAGGTTGAATCTTTTCAAAGCACAAAAGCACTCAAGAATTAAATGAGTCCCCACTGCTGAATAATCTGAAGCAATATTCTACATATTTTACATACAAGTCATATTATATTGTACCCAAAGAACCCTGAAGTAGGAGATCCTCTTATCAGTGACTAAATGATATATTTGCACCCCAACTTGAGGAAAACTTAGGTTTCTACAGAAACTCTTGTTCTCATGAGAAGTTCTGCTGAAGGGAGGTCTTTTTTAAATACACCAATAAATACTTCAATCCCATGCTGAGCATTGGAAGCAGCAGTCTCAATACTGCAAGAGTCCAGTTTTACTAAAAAAAAAAAATCCTGTTAGGAAAAAATCCATTTAGACGGGGAAAATATTCAACTGAATAATAAGACCTGGAACATAAGAAAAGTGAGTGGTCTCTTCAGAACCCTACTCAGGTAAGAGCTCTAGCTTCACTGTGCACAGAACTGCTACTCCACCATAATTCCTATCAGTAATACATTAACAGGCTTCACAAAATACACATGCTTCTTGCAAAAATAATAATAATAATTAATAATAATTTTCCTTCAGTGTAAGAGGATGAACCTCGGGCAGATGCTACATCTCTTCAAGCATACAGAAATCTGAATTGTGAAACTCAGCTCTCTTTTCAGGGAAATCAGATTCTCTGGTATGGGTCAGATTATACCACAGTTCTTCATACCTTACCATAAAGCTTTACACGGTTTTAATTCTCTGTTAAAGCAACAAACTTCTATTATATTACAAAAGACTTAAGCATCCCAAATAAATTACACTGACAGATCTAGCAGATTTTATCTGCTTCATTCAACCATTCCTGCTAGGCCTCTTGACTAAGCATCTTTCATTGGATTCCATCTACTATATATAACTTCACCTTGCCTTGAGGAGAATTCACCTGCTAAAGTATGACTCATTAGATGCCTTTGCCTGTTCTTGTGAACCCCAGGACATAAGTAGATTTAAGGCTCCCTCTCTTAAATTGTTCCCATCGTTAATTTTTCATTTTGATCACCTTTTTCATCCAACAACCAATGCACTAAAGATGTGGCTTCCATGAGAAATCCTTTAAAAGTTTCCCATGTGGAAACAAGGTACTGGAGTAGTTATACCTTTGGCTTAATCTATACAAATTTGCTTTTATAGCTTTCATGGTTCAACATAATCAATATAATCAAATATTATTCAGAAATATTTTGGATCTCGCGTGATTATAGAATCTCTCGAATCATAAAAATAAGCCCTCTTTTTTTAGGTTTTCATGTCAACCTGAAATAAGTGCAGTTGCTTTAAGAATCACATTGAATTAATTTTTTAAAAGCAGACTGGCATTCTTTTAGGCTTGTACAGAAGCCTAAAAAAAGGAAAGTCTGATTTAATGTGTAGAGATGCTGCACTTATGAAAAAAGTGAAGCATTTCTTCCCAATCACTTTCAAAGCATGCACAAGATAATCAGTAACACTTCCTTTGGAACAATTAATGGATGGGTAGAATAATCCTACATTCAATTGTTATAATAGCTTTCTTATTAGATTAGATCGCTGCAATTGTGTTTATTACTTCCTAAAGTAATTATATTTACTTTCAAGGAGTCACATATAATTAATTACTAAAAGGCCACGGCAGTATTATCTCAGAATTACCTTTGCTTTCCTGACAAGAGTTCATGGTGAAATGATACAAAAAGGACTATGACAGAATACTTACTATTCATAACTCATTTAGTCTCCATGGGAACTGAAGATACATGACTCAGCAATAAAACAATGTGAATGTGGAAATAATTAGTCACTTACCGATACATCTTCTTGTATACCATTGCACTTGTTAATAGAAGAGGTGGGTTCTAAGAACACAGAAGACAAGAAGTGGAGATTGGCAGCTGCTGCTTCCTCATTGCCATTAGAGTAAGAAACTGGACATTCTAAAACTCTAGGGGTGTCTCCCTGGATGACTGAGTTCTCTGAGAATAGGCTTTCAAAGGCTATACTATGCATAACATCAACTTCTGAGAAGGGTGTTAGGGAAAGACTTGCTTGAAACTCTAAATTTTGGTTCTCTTTTCTCATATTCTCAGGAGAATCCCACAAAGTTTTATTCATGATTATATTTTGAAAACAATCGGGTATTGTTTGAGAGATTTGTGAGTTTTGAGAATCCTGATTCGATTGCCACATTTTTTTAAAAAGAAGCTTCAGATTTTGCTGTACTTCATTAGGATCTGTTTGCTTTCTCTGAATGAAAGGGATGTCTTGGGGTTGTTTATTGTGAATATTTGGATTTCTGCTTGAGATCTGCAGATTAGTCACACTATCTTCTTCCTGCAAAATAATACAAATCTTTAAAAAATGGCTGTAAATTGAATACTTCCAAACATTAGCTGAGATAAAACAGAAAATAGGGAGTTTTATGCAAACATCTTGTTTCTATAAAAGAAATGAATTCAGTATGAATTCAGAAAAGTTTATTTTTTCTGGTCATCTAGCATTTGGTGATACTTCAAAGTGAACTTGTTTGAAATTTCCTAAAGTTGTGGTATTTTTCCCAATAATGACATATATCATTTTATGCAGATATACTGACCCATTCTTTCGATAATATATTTAGAGAGTAATTCTGTAGAGAAGCATCATAGCAATATAAGTCTTGACAAGCTAGTATTACTGGTAATGGGCACATTCTGCTTACTGAAAAACGATTGATAATTTGAGTTTCTCTTAACCATGTTTCTCTTAACCTCCGATTCTCCTATTTTAAGATTTAGCAGTAATTCGGCATTAATACATACCAGTGGAAAAGAAAATTCAGCAGATGCTGAAAGCATATTACTTAAATCTCTTTCTTCTCCCCCTTTCTCTTTTTCTTCAGAAGGAAAAAAGGCAACATCAAGGGTCTTAGGGCATGTAACTTTTTTCTGGTAATTGTCTTGGTCTTTTTCCATGGGGATCTTCAGCTGTGAGTGAAACAGATCTTTTTCAGACCTTAGTAATTTCAGTTCTTCCACCTTTTTCTCAATTTCAGACTTCAGTTCTGCAACAGTAACTTGAAGTTCACTTATCTTTCGTTGATAAGTAGTTTCGTTATTGTGCAGTGTTTGTGTCATAATATTAAGTTCATTTTCAAGTTTCACAATATGTTCGGTCATATGCTGAACTTTAGCTGCTTTCTCTACTTTCTGCTCTGACACTATTTGGAGTTGTAGTTCTGTCTCTAACAGTTTCATTTCTCTGTCTCTTAGGTTAACTTTAAGATCCTGACTACATGAATTCATCTCTTTCATTTCATCTTCCTTTTGCATTACATACACCTTCAGAAGCATGTGTTCTTCTTGCAGTTCTTTGTATAACAACTGTAAAGATGTTAGTTCAGAACATTGCTGCTTACAAAATTCTTGAACGTTTTCAAGATTTTGTTCTAGGATTTTAAATTCCATTTTAAACTGAGATTCTTTTTCATTAAGCAGCTGCTGCAAAGTTTCTTTATCCATCAAGGACATTTCTAGTTCTCTCTGAAGTTCATTCTGACTGCTCCTAAGCAACACACACTTGTCATCACCCTTTTTGTTTTCTAAAAGACTTTGTGACCCTTCCTTAAATTTATTATCAAGATTCTCTTTTTGTTCTTCCAAAGAAAAATGATTTGGATTGCCTTGCCCATTTTCAGCTTCATGACAGACAGGTATAAGAGCTCCTGACTCCTTCTGAAGCTTCTTAATTACTTTATGAAGCTCTTTGATTTCTTCTGCTTTATTTCTTAACAAATTCTCCTTCTCACTACGAAGTTCTTCTATAGTTGATTTCATGACTTCAGTTGCAAGCATTTGCTTTTCCAGAACCTGAAATATTACTATGCATTAGTTCTGACAAATACCTTTTGTATTTTTAAACATATATTATAAACATATTTATACTTTATGTGATCTATGTGGAGAGTTCTTTTTAATGACTTTAATATTAGGAAGTAGAAACTAATTAAGAATTCAAATAAAAATGTGATTATGGGTTGACAAGAAATGATGACTCAAGCAAACCATTACAGGTAGTCTCGACTTACAACGGTTCATTTAATGACTGTTCGAAGTTACAACGGCATTGAAAAATACTGACTTATGACCAATGCAGGATCACCATGGTCACATGATCAAAATTCAGACACTTGGCAACTAACTCTTATTTATGATGATTGCACTGACCTGGGATCATATGATCACCTTCTGTGGCTTTCTGACAAGCAAAGTCAATGGGAAAGCCAGATTCACTTAACAACCATGTTATTAACAACTGCAGTGATTCACTTAAAAATTGTGGCAAGAAAGGTCATGAAATACAGCACAATTCACTTAACAAATGTCTCACTTAGCAACATAAATTTGGGGCTCAATTGTGATCGTAAGTCGAGGACTACCTGTATTTGTCACATTTAGGTCAATAAATAAAATCTAGTATTTAGAGTAACTTAATACTTTAGCAGTAAAAACTTCTAAATTCATATTCTCACATGCTTGAGATTTTGTTGTTATACCTGTTTGAACCTCTAAGTTTTCACTAATTTAATATATATCAATAGATTCATTAGCAGGCAAATTTAAAAAGTTGATATTTTGTTACCTCATTTTCCTTGCTATTCTCTATTTTTTGTTCCAGTCTTTCAATTTGTTCATTCAGGTGATCAGTTTCTTGATTTTTTTCTTCAAGCAAGGATTTGAGAAACTGCAGAATAACCAGCTCATTTTCACTTGGATTTTGACACTGTATGGCCAATTTTTCAATGTTTTCCTAACAGAAAGAGTTCTGCATTAGACAGATCGATGTATCACAATCTATTCCTTTACTTTTGACAAAAATAAAGCAGCATGCTGGCACTCCAAATATGTCCCGCTTTGTGGAATATATTCAATTAATATTTTTTTTAGTTTACATATAATAAATCAGCAACTTCTCTCTTATGGTAGATTTGGAACAAATTACTGCTACTGCCTCTGCTATTAGGAATATTACGAGATAGCATAGCCTTGATTAAAACAGCTTTTGGCTTGCAGATAGGTAAAGTTTAACAACATATGTTTGCACTGATACGTGATTCTGCATTTTCCTATTTTCTAGGAAACAGATTGTGTTTGCAAGATTCTTTCTCTTAGCATTAGTAGTATCTAAGTTTGTATCAAGCTGCAAACAGGATTGAGATACAGTTTCTAAATGGGGGAAACTTAATACTTCCAAGCAGAAGTCACCTATAAGCCTTGCACTTTAAAAGCAAAATATATTTTGATGTGTGCTGTATACAATGTAAACATCAGCTAGCATATAAAGTATAAAGATAATCCAGTTAAAATGTACAGTCTTCAGTGCCTCAAATTTTTACTTATATTTATAATTTTAGGTTCCTTGGTCTATTTGTATGTCAATGAGGACTCAATTGTCCAGGCCAAAAGTGTCCGAAAGTTGAATCATGGCAACTGGACCAATTTTTGTTAATCTGAAACATTTTGTTGCTCATCCAAGTAATTTCATCAGTCAGAGCAAAACTGCTCTATTTGTATTTTTATGTCTATTTCCACCAAAACCACTGAGTGATAAATTTCTAACTCAAAGGGAGCTAGCTGGTAAATTACTACACTAATTTCAGTCTATAACAAAAACCTATTTTTAAAAAATGAATAGTGTTCCTTCAATTTTTCCTAGAAATTAGATGGGAAGTCTATCAAAACACCAATGTTAGTATTTCAGCAAATGTAAATGGAAAAACAGCTCTTTGTTCCTTTCTGAAAACCATATGAATATAAACATATTTGTAAGACTGACTTCAATGTTCTGCTAAAGAAGTTCAATTGTGAACAGAGACACTAGAATTAGAGTTAGGATTTGCATACCATCCTCTCCTAGTGCAATGTTTCTCCAGTTTTACTCATGCTTATTGTTACCTGCTTAAAATAAAGGGTGTGCACCTAAACTAATCTGTAGGCCTAGTTTTAATTAATGTTTTATGGCATTGCTGTAGCAAATTCTTCCACAAACACATTATATGCTTTCTCCTTAATTAAGGTAATAATATGTAGTTTATAGGGAACACAATCTCTATAAAGAAATGATTTTTCCTTAAAATTAAATTGCAGGCATACTTTCAGATGTGCATTTTCTTCTTTCAATTGGATTAGTTTGTTGATGTTAGCATTTTTTCCCACTTCTAATTTTGATTTCAGCTGTAAGATTTCTTCATTTTTCTTCATTAAATTTTCTTTAAATTGTTCAAGTTGTTCTAATAAATCAGCAACCTGAAGCAAAATGAAATTATGGAATTAAACAAAGTATTACTGTCTTCAATCATCCTATCAACATATCTTTGTAAAAGTTCAAATTATTTATTTATATAATTATATATATTTCAGTTAAAAAGACTCTTAACCCTTAAACATCTATCAAAAGAAAAAAAATGATACCCAATTTGCAAACCTGAGCTATAAACTCTCTTACAAAAATTGGTGATGAATGTGCTAGCTTCATTGTTTACAAGCAATCACCAAGGAATCTCCCAGCTTCTCTTCCTTTTTTCAGATCAGAAAAATTAGAGGGAGTTTGGAAAATGCTAAAAAGAGACTTAATTCTTTTTATGGGTTGTGGAAATTAAATAAATGCCATTTTGTGCAAGTCTGGAAATGCTTTCTGCATACTCCATTTAACCATGGAGATTTTTCTGAGAACTAAATAAGACTAAATGCTCCTTGTATCTGAGGGAAGATAGAATCAAATGTTCCATCTGCCCATGATGGATAGAAACTAAATTGGGATCTTTCAGGAGGCAGAGATGATCCTTGTAAGTTGCAAAGGCCACTACAAGGAAAAAGGATTAAAGCATCGGAAATTCTGTAGATTTTCACTCTGACCATCAGGCTTATCAATGGGAAAAGGTATAGATGAAGTCTATTCTAAAAGAATAGGAAGAAATAGCTGCAGGTGAATAATTATTCTGCCCTCTGCCCCTATATTGAATCAGATATTTCCAAGAAATCTGTAAGCTTTAGAAGATTCTGAACATACTCTGCACACATGACACTCAATGTACAGTATATGGATCATAGAGTCCCTGATAAAGAATTCAAAGTAAAAGGAAATATTTGCTTCTGGGAGTCCCACCCTAAGAATGTAATATATTTCCTGCAATGTCAGAACCTTTGTCTCAGTGAATATTAGGATGTCATACAAATACATCAGAACCCCCTTGTACAAGTGCTCCTGAAGAACCTGATTTATCAGCTGCATGAATACTGCGGGCGCCCCTTGTAATCCAAAAGCAGGACTCAGAACTGGAAACACCCCAAGAGGCAATTAAATGCCGTTTTCCACTCATCTCCTTCCTTTATCCTAACTCGGTAGTATGCTTCTCTTAAATCAGGGGTTCCCAACCAGGGGTGCAAGATGATATTCCAGGGGGTGCAAAAACTTGGGTTTTCAAAATTATAGTATATATGGATAATTCGTTGCCATTATTTCGAACTTTTGTAAGGGGTGCGAGAATATATCAGAAGCGTTCTAGGGGTGCAGGGTATAGAAAAGGTTGAGAACCACTTTCTTAAATCCAGTTTGGAGAATTATTTTCCCCTTGGAAAGGTGAGCCAGCATGTCCTTCATTAATGGCAAGGGGTAGATGTTGTTCTTGCAAACAGCGTTTAGAGACCTATAGTCCACACACAGGCTTGGAGACCTGTCTTTCTTTTCCTGGAATAACACAGGAGCAGCTGTTTTCGGCAGTGCCGGCTGAATGAACCCCCACGCTAAATTATTTTCGATCAACTTCTGCAGCTCCTCAAGCTCTCTAGGAGTCATCGAATAGAGCTTGGGTTTGAGTAGTTTAGCTCCCGGCAGGATTTCGATGGCACAGTCAGTGGGCCGGTGTGTGGGGGGGTAGTTTGTTGGACCTTTCCTCACTTAAAACTTCAGCCAGATCCCGGTATTCTTTAGGTATGCTTTCTAATGGCCTGTCACTTGCGGCTGCCACCACCTTAGCCATTCTCCCCACTCTCCTTTTCGGTACCCTGTCCTGTATTACAGCCTTCCTTTTCGGGAACCTCAATTCCCCTGTTCTCCAATTTACTCTCGGATTCCAAGTTTTCAACCATGTCATCCCCAAAATCAGGGGCCATTCCATGCCAGGAGCTACAATGAATGTTATAGTCTCTGTATGATCCCCCATCATGAGTTCAATCGGCCGGGTGGCCAGGGTGGCTGGAACTCCCCATGAGATGGACCCATCTAGTTGGCCAAAGGAAATGGGTTTCTTCAGCCTCCTCACCGGAATCCCCAAATTCCCCACTAGGGTTGGGCTGATTAGGCAGCGGGTGCAACCCGAGTCTATCAATGTTTTTAGAGCTACTTTCTCTTCCATCTCTGGGCTGAACAGTTCTATGGGTCTGGTGAGGGGCGTGATGGGTCCACTTAACGGGTTCGTCCAAATCACTGTCAGGTTTCCGGTGGTTTCTCCAGCGGAGTCGGAGTTCCCCCTCCCTGCGGCTTGGAGGGCTGGACCTCTAAAACTTCGATGCCTCTCATGGCGGTCTCCCGGGGTTGCGGTGGTGGCTTTCCAGGTTTCCCCCCTACGATGCGGTCTGCCCTCAGGATCGGCGCTTTCAAATGGCACTCTGCTGCTTGATAACCTTCTTTGCCACATCTGAAGCAGGCAGTCGAACGCAGGTTCGCGGTCGGGATCTTTGCCATCTTTTTTCTTTCTGAGGGGGAACGTCTCCAGGTCTGGCCCATTCACCGTTGGCTGCGTACTAGGTCAATTTCTGCCTCTTCCGCCATTATGTACCAGCCGTGGAGGCATGCTGGATCCCCCCGGGTGATGCAAGCCTGGTAGAGGTCGTCATTCAACCTGTCCTTGAACAAGCCAATCAAGATTTCCTCCGGCCAGTTGAGGCAGCCCACCAAGTCTCTAAACTCCTTGGTGTACTCGGCCATATTGTCTGCCCTGCTTTATGGTTTTGATGCACTCCCTGGCTTTCCAATCAGCTAGCAGGTCCTCCAACCTGCGTCTTAGGGCTGCCATGAACAGGTTAAAATTCCGGAGCTCGGGAGCATCAACGTCATGTAGGGACACCATCCACCGGGCAGCCACACCTTCCAGGGCCAGGGTTACGATCCTGACACACTCACAGTCCCCGGGGATGTCCCGCCCGTATTCATGCATGTACCTCAGGACATGGGTTAGGAAAAAGCCCAACTGCTAGGGCGATCCATCGTACTTTACCCCCAGGGCTGGAACCTTGCGGTCAGGCGGTGTCCATCTCCTCTAGCTGGGATGGCACGGACTGGGGTGGTGACCTCGGCTGTTGCTCCAGCAGCTTCCGGGGCGCTCGTGGAAGGGTTTGCAAATTCGTTCTCCTGGACCTCTTCTTCCTTGTCCTGGCCCATGACTATCAAACCCCGGCAGGGATTGGCTTCTTCTTCCTGGAGGTTTTTGAACGCCTCCACCAGCATGCCGATGGCTTGCTTGAGGAAGTGGTTGGAGCGCGCTTGCCTCTCACCCTCATCTTCGCTGACATTTAGCGATCTCTCCCATCTCGCTCTTCCAACCGGGTTGATGGCTGCCGCGCTTGAGGGTGACTTTCCCAGCTTTCTTGTCCCAGTCGTCCTTCTTCCCCACTCCGATCGACCATCTCGGTTTATTGCGAGTGTCCTCGTTGGACGAGCTGGGAGAGTCTGAGCCGCTGCTGCTCGGGCAAGTCTTCAGCAAGGCCCCCTCCAAGCACTCGGTTTGTCTCTTCTCACCTCCATGATTAGACATCATTTTGCACGGTCCCCATGGTAGGATTGTCCTTCGGGTTGACCACTTTGCAGATCCTGCCTAATGTAAGGACCTGCCTCCGTTTCTCTACCAAGAAAGCAGAACTCTTTGAAACTGGCATCATTTCAAAACGAACTTTTATTGGCAGGTACAGAAAGCAGGAAAGCTAGGCAAGATTTGAGGACTTCCCGCCCATCTGCAAAACAATAACCCCACCCCAACTGTCCATCCGGTCGGTTCAAACAGGCTAATCCACAGGTGACATCGAGCTGTGGGAAAGCAACCGATGAAGCACCTCTCTCAGGGTTGTTAGGTCTTCTCCAGTTCCTCCCTGCACTCATATAAGGCAGATGGCCCCAAGGCATTCCTTTCACACCCCATAAAGGATACATCAAAGCAGATGAGGAAAGCATATCAAATTGGTCAGAGCAGTTTTAAACAAGCTATGTGCAGCATGCCTCTATGCTAAGCTATCAAAGTACAAGTTCCACAAGGAAAAAATTGATTATTTGGGTTACCGGATTTCCCAGCAGGGGATAGAAATGGACCCAGAGAAGGTATGGGCAGTGTTGGAGTGGGCGCCGCCTCGCACGCGGAAGCAATTGCAAAGCTTCCTTGGGTTTGTGAATTTCTACAGATAGTTTATTCCCTCTTTCGACCAAATTGCCCTCCCCATCACAAACCTACTAAAAACAAAATGGTGGGAAATCGAAATGCAGTCAGCCGTTGAAATGGACTATGGAGTGCCAAGCAGCTTTTGAGAAGATAAAAAGACTTTTTTCAGCTGAGCCGGTGTTAAAACACCCAGACCTGGAGAAGCCATTTGTCATTTAGGCAGACGCTAGCGGTGTTGCAGTGGGGGCGGTGCTGCTCCAAGAGAATCAGGAGGGGAAATTGCAACCTTGCGCATACACATCCAAAAGCTCACTGAAACGGAACAGAGGTGGGCAGTGTGGGAAAAAGAAGCATATGCGGTGCAATGGGCTCTGCTCACGTGGAGACATTTTCTGGAGGGGAGTAAAATCCCCTTTCAGGTGTGGACCGATCACAAGAACCTTGAAGCACTAAAAACCCCAAGGAAATTGTGGTCAAAACAAGCTTGGTGGTCCCAGCATTTCCACCGGTTTGATTTCTCAATCAAGTACATCCCTGGGGGAAAGAACTTTTTAGCTGACGCCTTGTCGCGGATGCCGCAATACAATAGCATAAAGTCCAAAGTAATCAAACCCGATGACCCCCAAAACAATTAGCGGCTCCTGTAACCATGAGAGCTCAGGCAAAGAAACCAAGGCCAGGGAGCAGTGACATAGAGGCTCCGACCACCGCTAAGGAAAGCCTTAGGATAAATCCACCATTGAACAGCAAATCAGGGGTCGAGCTTAGACGAGCATTAGAAACCGACAAATGGTTCCTTAACCATAAGAACCTTTCCTCGATGAGGGACGAACTGCCCTGGGTAGGAGAAAAGTTATACATGCCAAAAACCCAGAGTGTAAAAATCTTGCAACTCTGCCATGACTCAAAAATGGCGGGGCATTTTGGGTTCGTGAAAACTCTCCATTTGACCAAAAGGCAATTCTGGTGGGCATCTATAAAAAAGGACATTGAAAGCTATGTGGCAAGCTGCCCCATCTGCGCAGCAGCAAAACGGAGACAGAGGAAAAGGCCAGGATTATTACAAGCGGTGGCCAGCCCTTCAGCACCCTGGAGAGATTTCTATGGATTTTATAGTAGAATTGCGAGAAAGCACAGGGAACAGTATCATTTGGGTTGTGACAGACCTATTCTCCAAACAGATCCACTTCATATCCTGCCAGAAGATTCCCACTGCTAAAGCCCTAGCCAAATTATTTGTACTACATATATACCGGCTGCATGGGCCCTCACAATGCATTATATCAGACAGGGGGGTTCAGTTCACCTCCGAGTTCTGGAGAGGTTTTTTGGACCTACTTGGTACCAGTCAAGGACTGTGATCTAGTCATCATCTGCAAATGAATGGTGGGACAGAATGTTCAAACTCAGTATTAGAATAATACCTGAGATGCTTCATAAATTACCAACAAGACAACTGGACTGAGCTGTTGCCTTTCGCAGAAGTCGCTTACAACAATGCAGTGCATTCAAGTACCGGCTATACACCCTTCTAAGTGGCAACAGGACAAAGTTTCAACCCAATGCCTGAGTTACCTGTTAACGAGCCCACCATCCCCTCTTTGAAAGAGTGGATTAAACAGCTACAAAACACCTGGCCTGTGGGTAGAAAAGCTTTAGATGAAGCGAGAGAAGCTTATAAAGTTCAGGCAGATAAGAAACGAATGGAACCTAAACCATTCAAAATAGGGGGAAAAGTATATCTCTCAACCAAATTTTTAAAATCCCTGCAGCCATTGAAAATGCTAGGACCAAAATTGATTTAAGACCCTTCCCCATAAAACGCATAATTAACCAAGTAACAGTGGAATTGGAACTCCCAAAACCATTGAGACAGGTCCACCCTGTATTTCACTGCAGCCTGCTTAAACGGGAACTAACCTCCCCTTTAAGGCCAGCAGAAGCTCCCCCCCCAACCCATTATGGTGGAAGAGGAGCAACATTTTGAAATTAAAGAAATATTAGACTCCAGGAAACATCATGGGTCGACCCAATACTTGGTGGCATGGAAACACCTCCCACCATCACAAAATGAGTGGGTGCATAAAAAGCATGTCAGGGCTCCCCGACTGCTACAAAAAAGTTCCATGCCTATTACCCGGCTAAGCTTGACTGACATTGTTGTTTCAGCTCTCTCCCTTTGTTATTTTCTCTATCTCCAGGTGGATCTCTCATTTTTCTAGGGGGGCTGCATGTCAGTACCCTCAATTATTAATCATGCATATTCTCTGGGTTTAGGTTATTTGGGTTCTGTCATTCTCCTATGAGGAGAGGGGGATAGCTGGGGGCTTGTAGTGCACGTAGACCGTTTCCTCTATTTGCTTTGATGTATCCTTTATGGGGTGTGAAAGGAATGCCTTGGGGCCATCTGCCTTATATGCGTGCAGGGAGGAACCGGAGAAGACCTAACAACCTTGAGAGAGGCGCCTTATTGGTTGCTTTCCCATAGCTCGATGTCACCTGTGGATTGGCCTGTTTGAACCGACCGGATGGACAGTTGGGGTGGGGTTATTGTTTCGCGGATTTAACCTATGGATTTGGGTGGAAAGTCCTCAGATCCTGCCTAGCTTTCCTGCTTTCTGTACCTGCCAATAAAAGTTCCTTTTGAAATGAAGCCAGTTTCAAGAGTTCTGCTTTCTTGGTAGAGAAACGGAGGCAGGTCCTTACATGCACCTTTGTAGTGGGAAATAAAATAAATCCTGTAGCTGTCACTTAAAGGCAAGTCAAGAAATTTTCCTTGATAAATGTAGTTATTGGTTAACAAGTCAACTTACAACCCATGACTTAGTAACCATTCAAAATTATGACAACCCCCAGCCCCCCCAAAAGGTACTTATGATCTGGATTCAAAGTTCCAATGGCTGCCCTCCCTGCAGTCATGTGATTGTATTTAGGTGCTTGGCAATTGGCCCACATTTATGGCCATTTGGAGCATCCCACAATTATATAAACACAATTTATCATGTTTTTTACTAGGAAATTTTTCAACTGCTGCAAACAATGTCATCAAATCAAGTTGGCCATATGGCTGTCTTGATTTATGACCATTATGACATATGAAAGAAATTCCTGGCTCCATTATGATCATAAGTAAAGAATTATCTTTAATTGGGAAAGGGAGCAAAGTCACTAAGTGGTGCAGTCAGTAAAGCATGACATCAAATACTACATTGACTTTCGACAGCAGTTCTCATAGTTCCAGTTGTGATTGCTAAGCAAATCCAACACGACTCTTAAACATGATGTCACATAATTGCCATCTGCAACCTCAACTGACTTTGCTCATCAGAAGCTAACAGTGAAAGCTATAAATGGTGATCATGTTAATGTGAGACACTATGACCATCATAATTAACAGCTGGCTGCCAAGTGCCCAATTTGTAATCATATGACCACAGGGATACTGCAATGGCTGCAATTTTGCAGAATGGTCATAAATCTCATTCAGCACTATCATAACTTCAAACACTTGCTGAAACAATGGTCCTTAAATGAGCACTACCTGTATAAACATCTGGAAACAAAAGGAAAAAGGAACTGTGGACTTTTACAAAAGACATTATACATTTATAAATTATATTTTTGGAATAGGATTTTTCACTGCTAATTATATTTTTACACAAAGAATCAACATGAGATTTGTTCCCACTGAGTTCTGAGTTATGTTTGATTTACCTCTCTTTTTTTTGTTATAAGTTCTTCCTGTATTTTTAGTTGTTCCTTTAGCATATGAGCCACATTAGTGTCAGTAAGTACTCTATGTCTAACTTCATCTAGTTTAGATTGCAAAGTGGAAATCAGAATTAAATTTTTGTTATGTTGCTGCTGCAATGTTTCTTTATCCTGTAAAACATCAAAAAATGCTTGTGTAAGTAAATACTTTTTCATACAGCCTGTTATGTATAAGCTTTCTAGGAACACCCAAAGCAAGACGCAAGCGCTGCTCTAGACATGAAAGTCAGTAATCATGTGACCATCACTTGAAAAGACTTTATATGTATTAACTGTCTAATCTGAAGATAATTCAAGATCACAAAACCCTATGATTGAAGAAGCTATTTAGGCAATCCAGTCCACTCCCCCCTTCCCAGTAAAGAAATTCTAATCAAACTACTCTTTACATCTTGTTTTTGAGTACATCCAATAAAGAGAATTTCCCCCACTGTTCTGGGGTTTGTTTCATTCCAGAAGTCCTTTTTGAAATATTAAACTGCTATCTCACGTCCTATAACTCAAATCCATAATAAATTTTCTCCTCATTGGACTTAGCTTCTTATTCCCTTGATTATCATTGCTACCCTTTGAACATATTTAATATTCTTAAAATCCACATGGATTTCAGACCTGGTTCCGGGACAGGAACAGTACTGATTGCACTTGTTATGATTTGATGATCTCGTAAAAACAGGATTGGAATAGTCTATCCATTCTTGCTCTCCTTGAACTCTCAGCGGTCTTCAATACCACTGACCATAGTATCCTTTTGGTATGGCTGCAGAATCTGAGTGGCGCAGTCTTGCATTGGTTTGGCTGTTTTCTCCAAGGCTGGTCCTAATCAGTGTTGATAATAGAGTGAGAGGTCCAGTCCATGGCCACTCCTTTGCGGCATATGCAGGGCTTGGTACTTTCTCCGCTCCTCTTTAACATCTATAGTAGCCACTGGAACACTTCATCTGCCACCATGGGATGAGGCATCATCAATTTTCTTGACAATACTCTTTTATATCTTCATCCCAGGTGACCCACATGTTGCTGTTGCAGTACTTGGAGGCTATGGGATCTGGATGGGGGACAACAGACTTTGGTTGAACTCTGATAAGACTTGGAGTGGCTATAGTTTCATGGATCATCTTTAGTTCTGGATGAAGTTGCACTGCACCAGACAGACCCTGTGCACAACTTGGGAGGTTGCCTAGCCTCACAACTCCTGCTTGAAGAGCAGTTGGCAGTTGTGGCTAAGGAGAGCCTTCGTACAATTTTGTGTTGCATGTTAGTTACGCCCTTTCCTGGATCATAGGTCCCTGCACTCAGTCCCTCATGCCTTGGTCATCTTGCAATGTGATCAGCAGAAGTTGGTAAATAATTTTTTTGTTTCATTTTTGTTTCCTAGGCTGCATAGTCCAACTAAATTTTTGTCAATATCTCCATCTTTGGCATTCCAGTCTCCAACCATATGTAGCTCATCTTGCTTACATGTTGTGTTCATTTTCAGATTGAACTTGACCATAAAACTCATCAATCTCCTTTTCTTCTATATCAGTCATTGAGTATAAACTTGGATAATCTTCATATTAAACTTCATGTTGCTTGCAGGAGTTCAACAGGGCCAGAACTGTTAACTGCTGATTTTGATTTGTAGTCAAGTGCCCGATGCTCCTCACTGCAGTGTCTAACAATAGCCAGCCAGCCAGCATTAATAGATTCCAGTTGCCCTGATATTATTTTTCCATTATGGCAATATCCTAATGAAAATCTTTACTATGGTTGTCACTGACTGCACCTAGATTTTGGGGAAAGAAGTTCAAGTGTGAATACAGAAACTGAATCTTAGTGACATGTTGAACTTCATGGTCATATGTGCTATAAGAAGTTTGTCAACCAGCTGAATGTACTTTGGTGCTCTGTAGCTGCCAAGAAAATTTTCAACAATATCCTGAATGATTTCCAGGCAATTTTCTCTAGCCTCACTAAAAGATCGTCGAACTGCTTGACATTGATAACTTATCTGATCTATGGACCACCAAAAATGCCTTAATCTTGGCATCAGTTTTCTTGGAAACAAATTTTTTCATCAGCCTGAGTTTTATGTAAAGCAGAGGCAAAAATATTTTTGTTGGGTCAACAAGTGGTTCATCTGTCATATTTTTCTGTCCTGGAACCAAATTCTTTCAGAGTGGCCATTTCTTATTAATGTAATGCGACTCTCTTGCAATGCTGTCTCATTTGCATATGTAACAACAGTACTTGGTATATACGAGATGTATTTCAAGCAGCAGAGCCACTACTTTTGGATTTCCATAGATATTCCAGTTGTATGTGTTGTACTGGATGTGCTTCAACAACAGTTCCATGTTCTGTATGCTTCTTTCATGTGTGCAGCATAGCGAACAAGTACTGAAGGTATACATTGCCATTGTGTAAAAACATAAGATTTCTATAGAACATTAAGCAACAGGTAAAATTACATGTTATTTTTGTGATTAGCAGCCAAAAATCTATAAAATAAATCCAAAAGTGTCCAGGAAGCAAAATCTTCACTATCCAGTTTTCTTTCTCTGAACAGAAACTTCAGCAACTGGATATCCTGAATGCTTTAATCTAACCACTTCATTGATATGGTTAGATTCACAGCATATTCTCAATACCAGGCTGAGTGCATCTGACCTGAGAGAACTAATGTCTGGCATTATATTGGCAATCACTTTATACTGTCTAACCAAGTGATTTTCTTGGTCAAATAAAGAAATGGTTTTGCCATTGCTTTCTCCCACATAAAATGAAATGATGCTTTGGCCATTGTTACTAAAGTGATTGTCCACTTCAAGCATCTGTCCAATATACAATAGGTACCTAGCTGGCTTTACCTGAGCAACTGGGATGATTGTCATACTTTGGGTAAACTTGATGAGAATATATTCTTACACTCTATCAAGAAAGTTACCAATAATACTGAGATAAGATTAATAAACAAAAACCTATTCAAAATAAGGGCAGCATGGTGGCTTAGTGTTAAGATGCTGGGCCTGTAGGCTGTCCTCGCCCCAGTTCTTGCCAACCTAGCACTTCAAAAACATGCAAATGCGAGATACATAGGAACCACTTCAGTGGGAAGGTAACAGCACTCCATGACGTCATCCTGGCTACATGACTGCGGAAGTATCTTTGGACAATGCTGGCTCAATGGTCTTGAAACGGAGATGAGCACTGCCCCTTTAGCCGGCAATGCCTAGTAGAATAAAATCTGAAAGTACTCCTTTACCTTTTATTCAAAATAAACAGATATTCCCTGATTATATTTCAATCAGTCTTGTGCTTTCAGACCTCTTCCTGCTCCTCACAATGCCTGGCAAATGCATGCCCATGTTAGAAGACTGAGCCAAAATAGGTGAGTAGCTCCATTTTTCTTTACTATCCATTTGCATTTTCCCATCTCCATTGAGAAGTTTGTATATTTGAAAAAAACAACAACAATTTCAGTTATTAGCTGTCCTGTATAAATTCTAAATCCCGTCTTACTAAAAATGTAAAATTACAAAATTAAGCTTACTTCTTTTAGTTCAATTTCCTTCTTTTTCATTTTTCCCAGTTCCTGCTTGAGTCTATCAACATTCTTTGTTGCATCCTTATTTAGACATTGCATCTCCCTGACTTGTCCTTCCAGCTTTTCTATTTCTTCATTACGAGCAGCAAGCACTTTCTCTATTTGCTCTTTTTCTGCAAAAAGCCTGTTATAATCATCCACTCTCTCTCTTATTTCATTGTGGAGAGATTCTACCTATAAAACAGACAAAAAAGAAACACAAAAGATAAGAAAATAATCACCATATTTGTAATATTTTTACTTTGATTAATCTAATGTTTCAAATCAAAAGTTACTCCTTGGCAGTACTAAAAACCTGAAGGCTTATATTCAGTTAGCACCTGCTAAAGGTATTTTCTTCTTCATGGATTACTGCCTTGTCGTGGCGAAGGGGCTTGCGTAATTTTTATGTGATATTTAATGGAAGAGCTTTAAATTTCACGTAATGAGACAAGGAGACTTTAAAAGATATTATTTGACTTAATATTCAGGATTTATATCTATAAGGGAAACAAATTAGTTATTAAAATAGTAGTTTTGAATTTTAAAATAGAAGATGGATTTAGAGGATAAAGGTTATGTTATGAGTAAGCGATGATGTTAGAATGAGAAATAGAATATGATTGTGAAATAAACTAAGAACTTATTTGAATAAATAATAAGTGTATTTTAGACATGATAATTATTTTGTAATGAACTAAGGGAACCATGGGTTATCCGAAACTTAAATATTATGGACATTAAGCCAACTGGAATAATGTAATTGAAATCAGATAAAAGTTAAAAACAGGATTTGGAGACATATAAGTTAAAAGTTATTGATAAATGTTTTAAATGTTTGAGCTATAACTAGCAATCTATCAATTTGAATTTGGTATAATAATTAAGGGAAACAGAGAGGAAAGTTTTGATGATGTAAACTGATATATGTATGGATAAGCGTGTTATTGGACTATGTATTACCCAATCACCATGTTGCTTCCTTAATACCCGAAGGTTGTAAAAATGGAAAATTAATAAAACTTGTTTTAAAAAAAAAAGTACGTATAGTCAAGGCCATGGTTTTCCCAGTTGCAATGTATGGCTGTGAAAGTTGGACCATAAGAAAGGCTGAGAGCCAAAGAATTGAGGCCTTTGAACTATGGTGCTGGAGAAGACTCCTGCGAGTCCCTTGGACTGCAAGGCGTTCAAATCGGTCAGTCCTAGAAGAGATCAACCCCGACTGCTCTTTAGAAGGCCAGATCCTGAAGTTGAAACTCAAATACTTTGGCCACCTAATGAGAAGGAAGGACTCACTGGAGAAGAGCCTGATGCGGGGAAAGATTGAGGGCAATAGAAGAAGGGGACAACAGAGAATGAGGTGGCTGGATGGAGTCACTGAAGCAGTAGGCGTGAGCTTAAATGGACTCCAAAAGATGATAGAGGACAGGAAGGCCTGGAGGAACGTTGTCCATGGAGTCGCGATAGGTCGGACACGACTTCGCAACTAACACCAGCAGCAAAGGTATTTTGCTTTAAGGCAACTGGAGGCTGTCTGAAGATCCCAAGAAATTACAAGGAAGAAAAAAAGGTAACTAACTGCATGTGTGGTAGACAAATCTCACTACACTATACTTCATTCAGTAATGTAGACAATTTATATATTCAGCATATTCTAGTTTTAATGATACTGCCATAAAAATGCTAAGATACATATAGGTCTTATGCAGTCCTGCCTTGCATCAGAAATGAATAAGGGGGCAAGGCTTAGATAAAATAGTATGCCTAATTATAAATAATTAATAGGCATATTTAACTTTTTAATGTTTAATGGCTAGCAGTTACTATTTAACTAAAAAGTTGATTCTAGAATTTTATTATGTACTGTATCTTACTGCACCAAAAAAAGTCAGAAGTTATTCCTTTTTGTTTCTTTTTTAAAATTTTCTCACTTCCCTCACTTAGAATAGAGCTGGAAGGGACCTTGGAAGTCTTCTAGTTCAGCCCAATGCTCAAGCAGGAGAACTTATACCATTGATGGCGAACCTTTTAGACAACGAGTGCCCAAAAACCGCGCCCCCGCCTGCAGGGCCACCTACCGCCCCCACAGCCCGCCACAGCAGATTGCCCAGGCAGCCCTGCAGTGCCATGGCAGCCATGCCCTCCTCCCACGCCCCACAGCATCATCTGCACGCGATGGGGTGTGAGGGCGGAGTCTTGTCCCTGCTGCCATGTTCTTGGCTGCACTGCTCCGCGCAGGCCACGTCCAGGGGCGACTCTGCTCCGGAGGAGCTGCTGGTGAGGAGGGGGCCGCGGTGGGAGGTGGGGCTGGGGCAACGGCGCGCATGCCCACAGAGAGGGCTCTGAGTGCCGCCTCTGGCACGCATGCCATAGGTTCGCCACCACTGACCTATACCGTCTCAGACAGGTGAATGTTTAGTCTCTTTTTAAAAATCTCCAGTGATGGAGTGCCCACAATTTCTGGGAGTAAGCTGTTCCACTGGTTGATTGTCATCACTGTCAGGAAGTTTCTCCTCAATTCCAAGTTGCTCCTCTCTTTGATCAGTTTCCAACCATTGTTTCTCGTCCTTCCCTCTGGTGCTTTGGTGAACAACCTGGCCCCCTCTGCCTTGTGGCAGCCCCTCAGATACTGGAACACTGCTATCATGTCTCCCCTATTTTTTTTAGACTAGCCAAACCCAAGTCCCGTAGCCGTTCTTTGTATGTTTTAGTCTCCAGGCCTTTGATCATCTTTGTTGCTCTTCTCTGAATTTTTTCCAAACTCTCAACATCTTTTTGTGATATTGTGACCAAAATTGGCTGCAGTATTCCAGGCGTGGTCTTACTAGGGTTTTATAAAGTGGTACTAACACTTCGCATGATCTTGATTCTATGCCTCTGTTTATACAACCCATGATTGTATTAGCTTTTTTGGTTGCTGCTGCACGCTGCTGGCTCATAGTCAAGTGATCATCCACTAGGACTCCAAGGTCCCTTTCACAGTTACTGTTTTTAAGCCAGGTCTCACCTAATCTCTATTTGTACTTTTGGTTTTTCCTGCCTAAATGTAAGACTTTGCTTTTCTCCACATTGAAACTCATTTTGTTGGATAGGGCCCATTGCTCAAGTTTGTCAAGATCTTTTTGGATCCTGAGTTTGTCTTCTGGGGTGTTGGCTACTCCTGTCAGTTTGGTGTCATCTGCAAATTTGTTGAGTTCCCCTTCAATTCCCTCATCTAAGTCATTGATGAAGATATTGAAGAGTACTAGGCCTAAGACAGAACCTTGTGGTACCTCACTGCTAACTTCTCTCCATGTGGATGTAGTGCCATTGAGGACTACTCGTTGAGTATGGTTTGTCAGCCAGCTACAGATCCATCTGGTGGTGATGTTGTCTATTCCACCTTTTCCTAGCTTACCAAGGAGTAGGTTGTGGTCTACTTTGTCAAATGCCTTACTGAAATCTAAGTATACTATGTCCACTGAGTTTCGCTGGTCTACTAGTTTAGTCACTTTATCGAAGAATGAGATAGGATTGGTTTGGCATGATCTGTTTTTAATAAACCCGTGCTGGCTACTAGTTATGACTTTCTTTGCTTCCAGTTGTTCGCAGATCTGTTTTTCTATTATCTTTTCTAGGATCTTCCCAGGTATTGATGTTAAACTGATTGGTCTGTAGTTTCCTGGGTCCATTTTTTTCCCTTTCTTGAAGATGGGGACCACATCAGCCCTTTCCCAATCCTCAGGTACTTTCCCGGTGCTCCAGGATTTATGAAAGATGTACTGCAACGGTTCTGAGATAACATCTGCCAGCTCTTTCAGAACTCTGGCATGTAATCTGTCGGGTCCCAGTGATTTATATTCCTCAAGGTTGGATAGGTGTTCTATTACCATTTTCTGGCTTATTTTAATTTTTGTTTCTAGTATGTCTTTTGCACTGGTTTTTTTGGTATGTTGGGCTATAGTTTCTTTTTGTATGAAGACTGACACAAAGAATGAGTTAAGCAGCTCTGCTTTCTCCCTGTTGCCTGTAATTTCCTTGCCATCTTCTCCCTTTAGTGGACCTACAGTTTCCTTGACTTTTTTCTTGTTGTTAATATGTTGGAAGAAACTTTTTTGATTGTCCTTGATTTCTGTTGCAAGTCTTTGTTCGTTCTGAACCTTTGCTTTCCTGACTTCATCTTTGATGTTCTGGCTGTCTGCTGATAATCGGCCTTAGTTATGTGCCCTTCTTTCCATTTTTTGTATTTGTCCTTTTTGTCTTTTAGTTTGTTAAAGAGATCTTTGTGCAACCATGCTGGTTTCTTCTTGGATTTCTTGTTTTCCTTTCTCAATGGTATTGTGCTGGTCTGGGCTTTTGTGATCATATTTTTCAGGGTTTCCCACGCTTCTTGGGTTGTTTTCTCCTTTAGGATTTCCATCCATGGGATCTTTCCTAGGTTCTTTCTGAGTTTGTTAAAGTCAGCTCTTTTGCAGTTTAAGACATTGGTTGGATTGTTTTCTATTGCTAGTGTTTGCATTATATTAAATTCCAGTATGACGTGGTCACTTTCACCCAAGGTTCTGGCAATTTAGATTCCCTCTATCACTTCTTCTCTATTTGTAAGGATTAAGTCCAGTATAGATTTATATCTAGTTCCCTCCTCCACCTTTTGGGTGACAAAGTTGTCGGCTAGGTTGGTTAGGAATCTGTTTGATCTCCCGCTCACTGCAGAGTTTGTCTCCCAGTCGATATCTGGATAGTTGAAGTCTCCCATTACTACTGTGGTATGCTTCCTACATTCATTTGTTAACTGGTTGGCAAAGAGTTCATCTATTTCTTATGATTGGTTGGGTGGCCTGTAATATACACCTATGGTAATGTCACTTTTTTCCTCTTTTATATTGACCCATATATATTTGATCATGTGCATTTCTGCAGATATGTAGTGTTCTCTTACTCCCCCATCTCTTTTTGTAGTCCTGCTTCTTTTGAACAATTTGTATCCATCAGTCCATTCCATTCATGGGCTTCATCCCACCAGGTTTCTGTTATGCCAACTATGTCATACCCTCCCTCGTGTACTATTGCTTCTAGTTCACCCTGTTTGTTCCCCAAGCTTTGAGCGTTGGTATATAAGCATTTAAGACTTTTATGCCTGTGCATGGTTGTGTTTCCTGTATCTCCTGATTGTTGTTTGAGGTTTTTTTTCCCATCACTGTCTACCTCGTTTGATTTGTTTTCTTGGGATTTGTGATTGGTTTTGGATTCTGGAGATTCTAGAGATTGGTCACTTCCCCCCTCAGTTTTAGTTTAAAGCCCTCCTGATGAGTTGGGCCAGTCTTTTTCCAAATATATTTTTGCCTGTTTTCGTGAGATGTAGCCCATCCCTTGCCAATAGTCCTTCGTGTAGGAAATGCAGTCCATGATCCAGGAAACCAAAGTTTTCTGGGCGACACCAACCCTTTAGCCAATGGTTTATTTCTAAAATTCTTTTTTCCCTCAATGGGTGTTGGCCTTTCATTGGGAGTTTATCTCCTCTGTCCCCTTTCTCCATTGTCTTTATTTCTATTTGTATTTTATCTTAAGAAAAAAACTTTAATAAAATAAATTAAAAAAAGATTATGATCCAAACATGTGAGTGCCAGGTGTCATGATTACAACATTGCAAGCTGCAGTCATGTGATAGCCATTTGTGATATTCCCTGCTCGTTTTCCGGAAACAAAGTCAATGGAGAAGCTGAAGGGAAGGTCACAAGTTGTTCCTGCTACCTTTTTTCCCGAGGAACTTGCTATGGATTATGAGATCATGGAGATAAAAAAAAGTAGCAGGAACAATTTGTGATCTTCCCTGTCAGCTGTGGATCATATTTTTTTAATTTTTAATTTATTTTGGATTTCATACACTATAGCACCCTGCCTGCATTGAATAATATTATCCCACCCATCTGTTGCCTCCACAGTCTCCGCTTATCCACTCATGACCTCTGCTGGCCTTTCCAAGATCTCCAATGATCTGCATATAGCCAGCAGCTGCATTGTAAAGGGTCAGGCCATCTGCACCTCATTAGCAGTGGGAAGAAAAAGACTAAGGTAAGCTGGGAGACCAGGCATGGCAAAGGGCAGGGCAGCAGTAGTGTCAGTGGAGCGTAGGGTGGCAAAGTGTAGGGCGGCAGGGGCAGCGAAGATGGCAGAATGTAAGGTGGCCAAAAGAGTAGAGAAAAGGGGTGACTTCCAGTTTGCCGACGCAGACGCCATGGATGTTTGGAAGGCGAGCTCCATCTTCCATGTCCAGTTTCGCTTCGCTGGGGGACCCTGGAAAGGGTCGAAAGTCACCCTGTAGGGGCGACCAGCAAGGAGGGGATCCCCGCTTGATCGCAGAAGGGCAGTAGCCCTTCCATTTCGATCCGGGGCAGCCCTCCAAACCGGCGGACGAAAGACCGCTGAAGTCACACTTACCATCAGGCAACTTTAAAGCAGCGCGGAAGAGACTGGGTGAGATCTACCTCTCTTAAATCCTAATTATCTTTTTTACCTGCATAAACTGCTTAAGTACCTTCCCCCCTGTGGAGAGGGAAGGGAGATTTTACCCCTCCCTCTAAAAACAACGGCGACTATCCAGGAGTTTAAAAACGTTGCAAGAATAACTTGATCCTAATTGGAATTTTACTTCTTAAAGTTTGTGGACTAAAAGACTTTCTACTCTTACTGAAGATCTGGGTTTTTACTTATAAAAAAGAAGTAAAACTGAAGTGATTATAAAAACTTCGGACCTAAAAGAAAATTTTAAATGTAGGGGCGATAAAAAAGAAGTAAAACTGAAATGATTATAAAAACTTCGGACCTAAAAGAAAAATTTAAATGTAGGGGTGACATCTTGTGGCTAAACCTGATATTACAACCTGTTATTGCTTAAAAGAGACTTGGCTAGCAGCCTAGACCAGGGGTAGGCAACCTTGGCTCTTTTATGACTCGTGGACTTCAACTCCCAGAATTCCTGAGCCAGCATGGCTCAGCATGGAAACCTCTCCCTTTCCCTCAGCATGGCTGGCTCAGGAATTCTGGGAGTTGAAGTCCATAAGTCATAAAAGAGCCAAGGTTGCCTACCCCTGGCCTAGACAATAGATAAGACTTATAACCTTGAGACATCAGCTGTGAAGCCCAGCTGTGTTCCATACTCAGTAAAAAAAAAAAGAAATTTTTTTTTACATTCTCTGATTGTAAAGCTTTTAACCTAATACATTACTAAGAGAATATGGATGAAGATCAGGAACAGATTCTCTTTATGCTGAAAGCAATTCACCAAACTATTCTTACAGCTACTGATGAAATAAGAGGTTGCAGAAAAGAACGGGATATCAGCCCAGATATACGAACTCAAATTTTGAATACAACTAAAAAATCAACTACACAGAATATAACAGAAAAAGTGGACCAATTAAATATTATGACAGAGGATTCAACTGATCAACAAATACAGTCAATGGAAAACCCAGAAAAGGACTGACAATATGGAAAAGGGAAAATATTTTCTACATAAATCAGAAGAAACCTGAGGATCAAGAAGAACAACAGACTGAAGAGAAGATAAACAGTTTAAGACAACTACATCAAGATGGAAAAATAGAGACACAATTTGTTAGTCCTCTCAAAAAAATGGTGATCGGATGGTTTTTTCTACGTCAAACAACATACATAACAACACAGGGAGATTTATTTGATGACTCAAAAGCACGGACATGGAAGACGATTTGGCAAAGAAAGAAAGCTAGAATAAGACTGAAGAAAATTGGGGTTTTGACTTACTAGTGAGAATTAAAACAGAATATTCTCAAATAGATAAGATGTGTACTTTGAATATTAGAAATTGTTATGAATTGAGTTAAAGGATACTCTGGTCATTTAAGACTTGGAAATATAAACATTAATAGTTAAATTTGAATATTGACTTACTTATAAAGGTTAAATATAAAGGCAATTAAAATATATATAAACTAAAATTTATTGATGAATGCAACAAATATGTTTTTACTTAGTGGTAATAATAAAAATTACTAGCTTAAATATGAGACAGCAGATATTGAGAGAAAAAGGAAGTATTAAATGTTGAAATAAGAGAAATTTTGGTTATTAAATTTAAGATATTTGGAAATTACTAGAAAATAAAAATATTATATTGTATTATTAATGAGTTGATGTAAGATCTTGGGATGAATTGTGATAAAGTGAATTGGGGTTATTTAAAACTTGGAAACTACAAATATTAAACGTTAAATTTAAATATTAATGGGAAACTAAAAATTGGGAAAAACTTACCATGACATTGATTGTCTAAAAAGATTGAATGTTAAAATGACTAAGATATGTATAAACTAAAAATTATTGATGTAAGAAAGTTATTTTTATTAAATCGATATAATAAGAATTGTATTAATTTAAATGTGAGACAGTAAATACCAAGAGGAAAAGAGAGGAAATATTTAATGTTAATAGTTTGTGATCTGTACTAAAGAAATGTGTATGTTATTGAATTATGAACCAACCCAGCCGCCACATTGTTTTTCAAATATTTAAATGTAAAACTGGAAAATCAATAAAATTTTCTTAAAAAAAAAAAAAAAAAAAAAAGAGTAGAGAAAAGGGGAAAATAGGCAGGTGGGAAGAACTGAAGCAGAGGCAACAGCGGCAGGGCAGGAGAAGTGTGAGGTTCTGGTCTAATGACAGCATGATTCTGGCCTAACAATAGTAACTGGGATTACTGAAACTGATCTAGGACAATTTGCCACGGCCAATTCACTATGGCCAACTTGCCACAGGACAATTCAACGCTGTTTTGTTTCATTCAGTTTCTTTTATTATTGGTGACCATGTTTTCATCAAAAGTATTGTAACTCTTGTACTACTGGATTGACTTTGTTTTATTATTAATGGCCACTGTTCCGTTGAAATTAATTTAACTTTTGTATTTGTTGAATTATCCTGCAATGAGTTGTCCCATTCCGTACTGAAACTGCCAAATGGTGCAGTCATAGGAAATTTCACTTGACAACCACATAGTTTAGTGATGGAAATTCTGGTCCCAACTAGGGTCAGGAGGTGAGGATTACCTGTAGGGATTTCATCATAGGAACCTTTAAATGTTCCATGATGAGGAAAGTGAATCAAGTTGACTGGTTAATTTATAGCTGGATCTGATCTTGATAAAGCTTATATAGAATGCCAAATTTCATAAAATGATTCCAGAAAAAGCTCGGGAAACTCTGGCATTAAAACACTACTTTGATTTCTATTCCTGGGTCTGTCAGTAAGCAGTCATCAGACTTCATTTATTCATTACTGATTAGAAGCAAAGAAAATTGGAGGAAATGAGCCTATAAAGTTTCACTTTCTCCATGAGTGCCTCTAATTCATATCCTTTGATTTGGGAAAATCTACTAAAATTGTGGCCTGAGAGGCTTTAGTTCTGCCATCTTGTAGCTGAATTTACTTTTTCTCTGTTAAATCTTTTAAAATCTTTTGGTCCCCATGGTACATTAACAAAATGGTGTAAAGCAAAACATTCATACTGAACTCATTGCAACACCATATCATATTGTAATGGAGCATAGTTTTCCTATTTAGCCTGCATACAATCACAGCAGATCATATTCAATTTCTAACATTCATTCATTCTTCATTTTGATATATTCTCTTAATGCTTGCTTCAAGCGCAGGGCTGCCCAGCCAACGAAATCCATATATTATAAGCTAACATTAAAAAAAATGTTTCATATGCAATGGTTTTACTCACCAGACAGATTCTGGACTTTCCAAAAGCTTGGGATTTTGTTGTAAGTTTTAATTCCATTTCTAGTTTCTGAATTTCTTCTTGAAACTCATCACGCTCATGTTCCCTTTCAATAGCTTGCTTCTGTTAAGAAAATGAAAGTCAGTTTTCCAGATATTAGAGTCTATTTTGGATTTCAAACCAAATCAAAACCATTTAATTACTAATTTTTAACATTTATTTTTTATAGATTAGCATAATTTTATACTTTGAGAGAAATCTTTAAGCCAGAGTGCTAGGGGGAAAAAAAAGTCCAAATTTTTATACATGTTTTTCTTACATCCATGAAATCTCTCTGATTTTTCAGCTGTCTTTCAAGAGCTTCCATTTGTTGTCTGAGATCAATAACTTCAGATGCCATCGCAGCTAGATTTTGATTTTTGTTTAGCTGCTCTTCGAGTTCAATCTCCAAGATTTTCATCTGTGTATTCAAGTTTGAACAATCTTTCTCTGCTTGATACTGCAATTCCAAATTTGTTTTTGCTAGACGCTCTATCTCTTTGATTAATTCTAACACATAAAGGAAAAACAGCAGTACCAAGAATATAATATTTTTCAAAATTCATATGAATATTTTTGAACCAGTTATGCACCATAAATTAATATTTTTACAATACACTAGAATTATAATTATGACTCAGACTGGCATCTAACATTGTCTTGGCAATGCCCATAATTGACTCCATGTAATACAGGAGTCTAGCTACTTTTTTCTTTGTAAAATATTCTGTAATATAGCTGTACAAGGAGCATTTTGGGAAGTTAAAGTGGCAGGTCATTTTGCTGCCTATCATCGTCAGGTTAGCCCACAAGGATCAGAGGCAAAAGAAGGAGATTAATCAGAAGAAAACTTCACCATAGCGTTTCCAAATTTCAGTCAGATTTTGTGAAAAGATTATCTTCCTTCCCCCCAGATCCATGTACAATCTTGTCTCTAAGGTATGGGTCACAATGCAAAAGAATCTTTCAAGAAACACGAGTAATAAAAATATTACTTTTGAAATGCTGTTAGAAATAATGCTTGTGCTGCAGCTTAACCAACATAAAAACTACTGCCTACTTTTATTTTAAGTAGATTTTTAAATACAATGAAAATTACATTAACACTGGCAGCAGTCTTATTCTCCAACCAAGATTTACATATATTTAATATAGTAATGTATATTTCATTTCTTACCAACTTCCGTCTCCCCCATGTTGGCAGCCAAAGCTCTATTTTGACTTATTAGTAATTTTTGTTCCTCTGCAAATCTTGCATTATCCTGGATTAACTTCTGAATCTGTGCTTTAAGCTTTTCCAATTCTGCAACAAGACAATGCTCAGATTCTTCTTTAAGATTTAAAGCTTCTTCCAAAGTATGTCTCTCTGTTAAATAACCTTCAATGAGACCTATAACTCAAAACAGAATAATGTTTGAATTGTTATTGAGCAACACTGAAAGAATTTATACAAAATAATAATATAATAACTATTAGTGTTAACATTCTCTATGTATAGGATTCTATATGCAGGGAGACTGTCTTTAAAATGTCAATTTCACTCCATGTAATTTTTTTACCATTTATTCTAATTATACCAACACTAAAGCATCATACAATTAAAGCAATAGTTGGGTACTTTCCACCAGATGGCAGAATAATTAGCACAGCATAAGAGGGTCTTTTTTTCCATATAATAACACCACAATCAAAATGCTCCTCCCTTAAAACATCTTTGTTGTTACTTGTTTCTGACTTTTTTAAAACCAAAAATGTGTCATTGGCTGCTTCTGCCTGCATTATCAATGACAGTGTCATGGTTCCGATAGATGAGACCAGTAGAAATAAGAACTCTGAGGCAATTGCTTTCCTCAAAGAACACTTTTAATGGCTACATAATATCAGCATGAACAAAGGTGAAACCAAAACTGAAAATTCCCCCCCAAAAGGTTACAAAGTAAAAGTTGAACTTCCCACCCCTTAGTGTGTCATAAATCACAATCCCCAATTAACACCTTTGGCGGGCTTCTTAATGGTAGCTCCAGCCCGCCAAATACTTAGGCTGCTTGACCTTGGTTCCCACAAGAAAGTTATTGTTTTGACTAAACTATAAGAATGCATCTCCCCCTTCCCATTGCTGTGGCAACCGAAAAACGAAGAAATATGGCTGAATTCAGAATGTTTTGAAGGTTTGACAGTCAGATCCCCTAAAGAAGAGAAATCCTGTGGATGGAAAAGAATTTAGAGTCAGAAATCAACCCGTAGGCTTATTCGGATGCTTATCATAAAATTTATGTATTAATCTATCAGCTTTTACATCCACACCTTTCACCCAGGTGGCCTCTGACAGTGGGTAACCTTTCCATTGCACTAGATACTGCAACTTTCCCTTATGCAACCTTGAATCAAGGATTCGCTTTATTTCATAATGAGTCTCTCCCTTCACAACCAGAGGACCAGGTGCCTGTTTGGGAGGAGGTCTCAATGTGGACTTTCTGTATGGCTTCAATAAGCTGCAGTGGAACACAGGGTGAATTTTCCCTAGAAAATTCTTTAATTCCACAGTGACTGGATTTATAATCTGCCCTATGGGGAAAGGTCCAAGGAACTTTGGTCCCAGTTTTTTACTAGATAGTTTGAGTCTTAGATATTTTGTAGAGGTAAACCTTTTCACCCACATGAAATGATCTCTGGGGGAGGCCCTCCTCTTGTCTGCCTGCTCTTTGTAAACTTTTGAGGCTTTTGTTAGAGCTACTTTTGCATTGTCTCACACGGTTTTCCAAGAAGTCACCCATTGATCTAAAGTTTGAGAAACAGGAGGGTCCTGAGGGAGCTCAGGCATGGGAATGAATTCTCTACCAGTAGCTATTTTAAAAGGAGTGAGTCCAGTGCTACTTTGTACTGTGTTATTGTAAGCCACCTCAGCGAAGGGGAGGAGGTCAGCCCATGTGGCCTGTTGGTAGTCCACATAGCACCTAATATATTGCTCCACTCTCGAGTTAGCCTTTTCAGCAGCTCCATTAGTAGACGGACTAAAAGCCAATGACAGTCCCTGCGTGGACCCAATAAGTTTCAGAAATTCTCTCCAGAACTTGGCTGTGAATTGCACCCCCCTATCTGATATAATTCGCTTCGGAGCTCCATGGAGTCGGTAGATATGCTTGAGAAACATTCTTGCCAATTTATTTGTGGAGGGGAGACAGGTGCAGGCAATGAAATAAGCTTGTATAGAGAAAAGGTCTATCACAGTCCATATTACTGTATTTCCCCTATTCTCCGGCAATTCTACAATAAAATCCATGGCTATTTCTTCCCAGGGCTGGAAAGGTCTGCTACTTGCTGTAATAATCCAGGGGGTTTGCCTGGATGTTTTTTCATGGTTGCACAAATTGCGCAGATTTTCACATAATTCTCAACATCCTTCTTCAGTCCCGGCCACCAAAACTGCCGTCGAATCAAATGTAAAGTTTTTAGATAGCCAAAATGACCCGCTTGTTTGCTATCGTGGCTGTGTTGGAGAGCCTGAATTCTGAGAGTCTCTGGTAGATACAGTTTCGATCCCTTCCAAGCTAACCCATCCCGACAAAACAGTATGGTTTTATTTGCTAAGAACCAGGGATCGGTTTTCAACTCCTCCTTCAGTCTCTTAGTAATCGGGTTATCAGGTTCAGTAGATTTTGCATGCGATGGGCCCCATTTTTACTTGAGAAACCAACTCTGATTGCGGAATAATGGAGTTCACAATCTCTTCTTGATGGCTTTTGTATTGGGGCAGTCTGGATACGGCGTTAGCTAGGAAAGTTTTTCCTCCCGGGATGTACTTTAATGTAAAGTTGAAACGTTAAAATACTGCACCCATCGGACTTGCTTAGGGGATAATTTGTGAGGAATTTTTAGTGCCTCTAGATTTTTGTGATCAGTCCATACTTCAAAAGGCAAGTCTCTCCCTTCAAGAAAATGGTGCCAAGTAAGCAGAGCCCATCTCACAGCGAAAGCCTCTTTCTCCCAGACTGCCCACCTTCGTTCAGTGTCCGTTAACTTTTTGGAGGTGTAAGCGCAGGGCTGTAAATTTCCACTGTCATTCCTTTGCAAAAGAACAACCCCCACAGCTACATCGCTGGCATCGGCTTGAATGGTAAATCGTTTCTCAGGATCGGGGTGTTTGAGAATGAGTTCTGCTGCAAACAGTCTTTTTAAATTCTCAAAAGCAGTTTGGCATTCAATGGACCATGGGAGTGGTTGGCAGGGCCGCGGCTTACCACTCATTTTCCCCGTCTTTAACAGCTCGGTCAGTGGCAAGGCAATTTCAACAAAGGAGGGAATGAATTGCTGATAGAAGTTAGCAAAACCCAAAAAACTCTGGAGCTGCTTTCGGGTTCGTGGGGGTTGCCACTCCAGTACTGCTTTCACTTTAGCTGAGTCCATTTCAATGCCTTCACTGGAAATCCTACATCCTAAGTAATCCAGGCGCGTTTGATGGAACTTGCATTTTGAAAGTTTTGTGTAAAATTTGGCATTTAATAGCTTTTTTAGCACTTCGCGTACTAATTTAACATGCTCCGCCATGGTCTCGGTATAGATGAGGATGTCATCAAGGTAAACTAAAAACCCCTTATATAGGTGATTATGCAGTACTTGATTTATCAATTGCATGAATACCGCAGGAGCCTCCTGCAGACCAAAAGGCATGGCATTGAATTGGAAGCTTCCTAAGGGGCTGTTAAAAGCGGTTTCCCACTTATCTCCTTCCTTCATTCTTACTCGGTAATATGCCTCTCTTAGGTCCAATTTGGTAAACACTTTTCCTTTCGCCAAATGGGCCAACATGTCCTTCATCAAGGGGAGGGGATACATGTTTTCCACACTCACACAATTTAACCCTTTATCATCCACGCAGAGCCTCATCGACCCATCTTTTTTCTCTTTAAACAGTACTGGGGTTGCTACTCGGGATTTTGCTGGCTGGATAAATCCCCTAGCTAAGTTCTTATCGATGTACGATCTCAGCTCTTTCAATTCACGAGGGGTCATTGAATACAGTTTTGGTTTGGGTAATTTTGCTCCCAGTAAAATCTCAATAGCAGTCTGTGGTTCAGTGAGGTGCCAAGACATCACACTCTGCCTCGCTGAACACTTCTGCTAAGTCTATATTCACTTGGGATGATTGGCTCTCCCGGCGAGGAACTAACAGCAGATTTCAAGGTTTCCAGGTGCTGTGCCTGGCTTTCAACTGGACTACTGATAGTGGTAGGAGGCAATGGTCCAGTGGCTAATCTTACTAAAGTCCTAACTCCGTTTTCCCACCAAATCATGGGGCGCCATTTATCAAGCCAGGCCAACCCCAGAATCACTGCTTCAGTCATTTTTGGAATCATGACGAAGCAGATTAGCTCTCAATGCTCCCGTATTTCTAGGCGCACTAGTTCAGTTAGGTGGGTAGCCGGGGTTCTTCCTATGAGAGATCCATTGGCCTGCTCAAACCTCATGGGTAGAGATAGCAATTTTGCTCTAATGCACAGTTGGGGAGGTTGATTAAGCATCGGGTGCATCCCGAATCGACTAAAATGTTCAAGTCCAGCTGAGCCTTGGATTTTGGCACTATTATTTTGGCAGAAAAGGCAAAAGATGGGATGGGCTGACTCACCATCGGGTCGTCTTCCCCTCCGTCATCGTTGTCATAGGGATCTGGTGCGGGCAGGCTTTCAGCTGACTCTTGTTGCTTCTCCTGGGGAGGAGAGATGACTTGTACAACTTGGCTGGCCCAATTTGACTTCTCTTGTGTCGGCTGAGGCTGTCTCTTCAGCTTCGCTGAAGCTGTGGTCGCCCCTTTCTGCGGAGGGAAAGGGACCGGGCACTCTGCAGGTCGATGTTCAGGTTGTCCACATCTGAAACACTTGATCTGGGGTCCAGCAGAGGCTCGAATAGGTCCACGCATTGTGGCGGGTGGAGGCCGCTACGGGGGTTGATGCCTCACAGGGTCTCGCTTCGGTAGAGATCCCGAAGCAGCAGGCTTGTGGTACCGTGTCAGCTTGATATCCATGTTTGTAGCTAGGTGACACCAATCATGGAGTTGATTAGGATTGCCTCTGCAAATGCATGTCTGGAATAGGTTATGATCCAACCCAGCTTTGAAATAGTGGATTAATGACTGCTCGGGCCATTGCCTGATCTTCCCTACCAACCTTCAAAACTCTCTTACATAGTCTCTTGCTGGCCGACCCCTCTGCTTCACACCGTTGAGGTCTTTTTCTGCTTGTACTGCTTGGGATTAATCTTTGAATCTGACCCTCAATTTATGCGTGAACAGATCGAAATCCCATAGCTCGCGTGCCTGCTCTTCACGTAGACCAGCCATCCACTCCACAGCCTCCCCCTCTAGATTGGCAGCCATGGCATCAATCATCTCAGCTTCGTCCAAATATGCCCGTTCATAATGATTAACGTGAGACCACACCTGGTTCAGGAAGATAAGTCACCTTTTCAGGGTCTGCATCGAAAGTGGGCTTAAAAGGAGGTGGGCCAGAAGGCCTGCAGTAAGCCAGGGAACTGTGGTTGGGGCTGTTGCAATCCCCCTTGTCAGAAAACCCCTGGTGGAGGTCTTGGGCTGGCAGGACGCCGATAGCAGTCAGGGCTGGCACGATGTTGAGAGGAGTCAGGTTCCCCTGGGCGCTGGTGGTGATCTGGGCTGGCAGGATGCCAATGGCGATCGGGGCTAGCGTAGCACTGGCCGCCGGTAGCAATCGGGGCTAGGAGAGCGCCGCTGCCGATCCAGGCTAATGGGACATCTACGTCGCTCAGGGCTGGCAGGGCACCGGTAATATTCTGAACTAACCTGTCGTTGGGGTCGATCTGGGCTGGCTTGGCATCGGTAGCAATCAGGGCTCCGCCAGTGCACCGGGCTCGACGTCAGGTCGGGCTTCAGCAATGGGGAAGCAGCTCGCTCGATCACCACGGGGCTAGGACTCCGTCGAGGTGGCAGAGGTTCATGCGACCACTTTTCCTCCCGCCCACCTGAAAACACCTGGCGGATGACCTGTTTTTCTTCGCCCATCTCCAGCCGATCAAACCTCTCCCTCAGGTGTTCCACTGAGTGGCTGTGGATGGCCATCAGGTACTTCCACTCATCGGATTCGTCCCAGGCTGCTGGCCGCTTCGCTTTCATCATTAGAGGTGAAGGGAGACCCTGCGATGAAATCAGTGGGAACTCAACCTCTGCAGCCTTCAGCGTACTCTTAAGTGGCAAAACAGCATCGGATCGCCAGGTCCCCCCAAGGACGAACGCTTCCTCCTTCTGAGTTAGCTTCTCCACCGGAACCTCACGGGTTTTTGGTCTCGCTCTATTAGATAGGACCACACTCTCTACAAAGTTAGCAGTCTGCGTTGCATCCGCTGCAGCTGCTCCAAGGATCGAGACTGATTCCCCTTTCTTTTCCATCTCTGCGTCTTTCCTGAGTCTTTGTCATCCTCCCAAGGTTTGGGTAGGTGACCGGGGCTCAGGACCCCGTGGATAAATGAAATTTGGAGTCTTGATTTAATGTCATGGTTCCGACAGATGAGACCAGTAGAAATAAGAACTTTGAGGCAATTGCTTTCCTCAAAGGACACTTTTAATGGCTACATAATATCAGCACGAACAAAGGTGAAACCAAGACTGAAAGTCCCCCCCCCCAAAAGGTTACAAAGTAAAAGTTGAACTTCCCGGCTTCCGGTTTGCCACTCGGCCGCCATGGACGCTCAGTCTTCCTCGTCCAGTTTCGCATCGCTGGGGGGGCCCCTGAAAAGGGTCGAAAGTCGCCGTGTAGGGCAACAAGCGAGGGGCCCTCGCTGGATCATAGGAGAGCGGTAGCTCTCTCACTAGAGCCCGCGCAACCCTCCAAAGTGGCGAACAAAAGACCGGCCATAGTAATATGGTTTGTCACTAGGCTGCAGACAGCTGAAGTCACACTGTCCATCAGGCAACTTTAAAGCAGCGCAGAAGAGACTGGGTGAGATCTACCTCTCTTAAATCCTAATTATCTTTTGTACCTGCATAAGCTGCTTAAGTACCTTCCCCCCTGTGGAGAGGGAAGGGGGATTTCAGCCCTCCCTCTAGAAACGGCGGTGACCGACTACCCAGGGGAGTTTTAAAACGTTGAAAAAATAAATTGGATCCCAATCGGAATTTTATTTCCTAAAGTTTGTGGATCAAAAGATTTTCTATTTTCTACTTTTTATTTTCTATTTTTACTGAAGATCTGGGTTTTCCCCTAAACTGAAAATTGAAAGCTGAAAAGATTAAAATAACTTTGGGAGTCAAATTTCAAATGGTAGGAGCGACATCTTGTGGCTAAACCTGATATTGCAATTTGTTCTTTCTCTTCAAGAAAATTGGAGATATGAAGGGAATGTTTCATGCAAAGATGGGCATGATAAAGGAACAAAATGGAAGGGACCTAACAGAGGCAGAAGAGATTAAGAAGAGGTGGCAAAACTACACAGAAGAACTATACAAGAACGAGCTTAATGTCCCAGATAACCACGATGGAGTGGTCACTGACCTCGAGCCAGACATCCTAGAATGTGAAGTGAAATGGGCCTTAGAAAATCTGAGCAACAACAAAGCTAGTGGAGGTGGCAGTATTCCAGCGGAGCTATTCAAAATCTTAAAAGACGATGCAGTAAAAGTGCTACACTCAATTTGCCAGCAAATTTGGAAAACTCAACAGTGGCCACAGGACTGGAAAAGGTCAGTTTACATTCCAATTCCAAAGAAAGGCAATGCCAAAGAATGTTCAAACTATCGCACCATTGCACTCATTTCACATGCTAGTAAAGTTATGCTTAAAATCCTACAAGCTAGACTCCAGCAGTATGTGGATCGAGAACTACCAGAAGTACAGGCAGGATTTCGAAGAGGCAGAGGAACTAGAGATCAAATTGCCAACATACGCTGGATCATGGAGAAAGCTAGGGAGTTCCAGAAAACATCTACTTCTGCTTCATTGACTATGCTAAAGCCTTTGATTGTGTGGATCACAACAAATTGTGGCAAGTTCTTAAAGAGATGGGAGTACCAGACCATCTTATTTGTCTCTTGAGAAACCTATATGCGGGTCAAGAAGCAACAGTGAGAACTGGACACGGAACCACGGATTGGTTCAAAATTGGGAAAGGAGTCCGGCAAGGCTGTATTCTGTCGCCCTGCCTATTTAACTTATATGCAGAGCACATCATGAGAAAGGCAGGGCTAGATGAATCAAAAGTTGGAATTAAGATTGCCGGGAGAAATATCAACAACCTAAGATATGCAGATGATACCACTCTAATGGCAGAAAGTGAAGAGGAACTAAAGAGCCTCTTGATGCGGGTGAAGAAGGAGAGTGCAAAAGTTGGCTTCCGGCATCCGGCCCTCTCAATTCCTAGCAAATAGATGGGAAAGAAATGGAGGTAGTGACAGATTTTATTTTCCTGGGCTCCAAGATCACCGCAGATGGGGACTGCAGCCAAGAAATTAAAAGACGCTTGCTCCTGGGGAGGAAAGCTATGGCAAATCTAGACAGCATACTAAAAAGCAGAGACATCACCCTGCCAACAAACGTGCGTATAGTCGAGGCCATGGTTTTCCCAGTTGCAATGTATGGCTGTGAAAGTTGGACCATAAGAAAGGCTGAGCGCCAAAGAATTGAGGCCTTTGAACTATGGTGCTGGAGAAGACTCCTGCGAGTCCCTTGGACTGCAAGGCGTTCAAACTGGTCAGTCTTAGAAGAGATCAACCCCGACTGCTCTTTAGAAGGCCAGATCCTGAAGTTGAAACTCAAATACTTTGGCCACCTAATGAAAAGGAAGGACTCACTGGAGAAGAGCCTAATGCTGGGAAAGATTGAGGGCAATAGAAGAAGGGGACGACAGAGAATGAGGTGGCTGGATGGAGTCATTGAAGCAATAGGAGTGAGATTAAATGGACTCCAGAAGATGGTAGAGGACAGGAAGACCTGGAGGAACATTGTCCATGGGGTTGTGATGGGTGGGACATGACTTCGCAACTAACAACAACAAAAAAAGTGACTTGGCTGACAGTCTAGAAAATAGATAAGATTTAAATAACGTTGAAACACCAGATGTGCTTTTTATTCAGTGAAAAAGATAAAAAGATTTTTTTTTGGACTTCCTGATTGTAAAGCTTTTAGTCAAATACATCAGTATGGAAGAAGATCAGGAACAGACCTCTCTTATGGATGATCAAGAACAAATCCTTGTTATGTTAAAAGCAATGTATCAAACTCTCGTAACAGCTGGTGACAAAATAAGAGCCTACAGAAAAAAACAAGAAAGCAGCCCAGATATGCAAACTCAAACTCTGACTACAACTACAAAATTAACTATACAAAATGTAACAGAAAAAGTGGAACAATCAAACATCATGACAGAAGATTTAATTGCTCAACAAACACAGATAATGGAAAATCCAGAAAAGAAACTGATAACATGGAAAAAGGGAATGACTTCCTATACAAACCAGAAGGAACCGGAGAACCAAGAAGAACAGAAGGAAGAGAAGAGAAACACTTCAGGACAACTACGTCGAGATGGAAAAATAAAGAGATCTGCTAGACCTGCTAGATCTGCCAGACTTGTTAGTCCTCCCAAAAAAATGGAGACCGGATGGTTTTTTCTACGGCAAATAATATATATAACAACACAAGGAGATTTGTTGGATGACTCAAAGACACGGACATGGAAGATGATTTGGCAAAAAAAGAAAACTAGAATAAGACTGAAGAGGAAAGGGGTTTTGATTTACTAATGAGGATTAAAGTAGAATATACCCAAATAGATAAGATGTGTACTTTGAACATAAGATATTATTATATGGAGATAAAGAAAAACTTTGGTCATTTAAAATTTAGAAGCATAAATATTAACAGTTAAATTTGAATATTGATTTGCTCATAAAGGTTATGTAAAGGTGATCAAGATATATATAAGCTAAAAATTTATTGATGAATGTAATAAATATATCTTGACGTAGCGGTAAGAATGAAAATTGTTAGCTTAAATATGAGATAGTAAAAACAGAGAGAGAGAAAGGAGGTATTAAACGCTGAAACAAAAGAAATTTTGGTTACGAAACTTAAGATATTTGGAAACTAGTAGAGAATAAGAATATTTTATTGTATTATTAATTTGTTGATGTAGATGGTAAGAATTTAAATAGATAAGATGTATACTCGGAACACCAGATTTTGTGAGGAATTGTGATAAAGGGAATTGGGAACATTTAAAACTTGGAAATGATAAATATCAAATGTTAATTTTAAATATCAATGGAAAATTAAAATTGGAAAAAATTCACTAGGTTATTGATTGTCTCAAAGATTGAACGTTAAAACAATTAAGATATATATAAACTAAAAACTATTGATGAATGTAAGAAAGTTATTTTTTATTTGATTGATAGAATAAGAAGTGTATTAATTAAAATATGAGACAGTGCATATTAAGGGGAAAAGAGGAAATATTTGCTGTAATGGTTTGAGATTTGTATTAATGATATTTGTATGTAATTGAATTATGGTAACTCAGCCGCCACGTTGCTTTTCAAAGACATAAATGTAATATCAGAAAATCAATAAAAAAATTTTTTTTTAAAAGTTGAACTTCCCACCCCTTAGTGTGTCATAAATCACAATCCCCAATTAACACCTTTGGCGGGCTTTCTAATGGTAGCTCCAGCCCGCCAAATACTTAGGCTGTTTGACCTTGGTTCCCACAAGAAAATTATTGTTTTGACTAAACTATAAGAATGCATCTCCCCCTCCCATTGCTGTGGCAACCGAAAAATGAAGAAATATGGCTGAATTCAGAATGTTTTGAAGGTTTCACAGTCAGTTCTCTAACCATTTTGGCTTCTTTTTCTGTTGCTTTAAATTTTTTCAAATATTGATGTCTTTTCCAATAACTATTGCCTTTCCATTAAGTTTCCATTTGCTTCATTATTAGTATTTCAATTGAGGATACTGACTTTACATCATCCAACACTTAATGATGTTGTGTTCTCAATTTTCCCAGATTTTTCTTCTTTCTGCCTTTTTGATGGTTCATTCAATTCCATGTATTACAACAATAAAAACATGGCCTTAACAATACACCCCCATGAAGTCAGTATGCCAATAAAGAACAAAAAAGACCAAATTTGATTTGATGGGAGAAGCTAGCAAATATCAAATTAAAAAATGGACTGGATCTGGTTGTATTAATTGACAAATTAATAGGTCATATTTCTCAGGAATAAGCCAGTACTCAATTGATTTTTCACTACTGTAGCTAAATTTTTAACTGAACTTCTACTGTCAAATTATGTGGATAAGCAGTAAAGAATAGAATGAATAAAATTATGTATAATAGAGTCAAGTGAAAACTTTAGCAACTGGAAAAAAGTGTTGTTGTAGAAGCAAAATTCCAGCATTTATTCAATGTTTATGGCTCCCTACTTGCTAAGAATTTTCCTCCTCTATATTTGGACATGGTTTTTTCATGTAATTGTGGCCACGTCCATAGTCCATTACTAGGCAGTTTAGCTTGCTTACCTTTTGCTTTATGAAGCTCTAATACAAGTTGATTTTGCACTTTACTCTCTTCATTAAAACAGTCCATTAATTCATGCTCTTCATGAAGCATTTGGCATGCTTCCCAATTCTTATTCTTGCATTCCTCTTTAATATTACTGTGGATATTATGCATTTCCTCCAGCTTCCAAAAAAAGAAGAGATTTAAAAGACAATGAAAGTATGCACTCTGAGAGGCAACCTAAAGTCTTAGATTGCACCTAGTCCCCAAATCCCTCTTGTACAGCTGTCACCTGAGATCATTATCAAAATCTGGTGGCAAATGACTAAATAGTAGCAAAATTCCTAGTGATCTTTGGCAGGAAACAAAGCTTTATAATGCTGATTTCCCCTGCCCCCTCCCAAGAACCCAATGAAAGAAAGGTAAGAAATCCTAGCCCTGTCAGTAAAATAAACACATCATTTTATAACTGTTTTAAATTTAAGAACCTTCAAAGGAAAGATATTAAATTTTAATGAAGTTTCATCTATACTCATAAGAAAACATAATTTTCTTACACAATAACAATTTCTAGGTAGGAAAATTTATATATATCAGGGGTTTCAAACTGCAGGTTGTGACTCCTGGGAGACTGAGCATCAGGTGTGTATGTCACAATTAAAATAATGCCTTAGGCATGGTGTCATGTTTGGACTTTGGAGTATTAGTAAGGTAAGAATATAAGTATCCACATTCTTCCTTTTCAAAGCAGAAAAAAAGAGTTTCTAGGGTTTTATGAACCATTACCAAGTTTAAATTCTATGTTATATTATAAAATGTTATTTGAAATGAATGTTTACACTTCCATAATATTTTTATTATGCAAAATGTTTAATATATCTGTTAAATTATTGTTATATCTAAAATGCCAGTAGTTTTGAAAATGTTAAAGTAGTAAAAGTAAAGTAAAGCTACTATTTAGTGGACTGGAGTTTTAATGCAATTGAAATGGAAAATTTCAATTTCTTAAGAAGTATAAGTGATATTTAATCATATGGCAAAGCATTATTCAATAATGATTCATAGATACTAACCAATGATAGTTGGGTTTCATGTATCTCAGAATTCTCAATTGATGTGCCATGCAATAATTGTACTCTTTAGAATGTTTATAAAAATATTAGTAATGTTGGGTAATTTTACTTGCTATGTTTTATAAAGCTACACAGATTTTTCACTGTTTTATTTAATCATATTGCTGAGCATGTAGTTACTTGTTTCACTTACAACCATTTATTCAGCGATTGTTCAAAATTACAACAATGCTGAACAAAGGGACATACAATTTATACTCAAATTTACAGATGCTGTAGTGCATCTATGGTCACATTATGATAATTTGGGTGCTTGGCATTCCACCTGCCATTCTTACCAACTACAAGGACACTGCAACTGCCCCACTCAACTATCTCCGCTCCACCTCTGCTCCGCTGGATCCGAGGCCCTGGGTCTCCTCCCCACTCAGTCATGTCTTACTCCACTTTGGAAAATCACACCCTTCTGAGATCCTGAGAATGGTGCCCGTTTCCAGAATGCCACCTACTTCTGGGATGGCTCTAGATGGCTCTGTAGGAAGGCCCTGTGTCACATTGGCTGGGTGCTCTTTCAAGAAAGATGATCTTCAGAAGAGGTAAGTGGAGCAAGGCGTGATGAGATAGGGAGGAAACTCAAGGCCTATGGGACCCAGTAGGGTGGGAAGCTGTGCAAGGTTGCCTCGGAGTAGAGGAAGCCCTGGGAGGCCTAGCCCACGCCATGTATGAGCTAATAGGGTGCTACAATGTGGGCCTATGCCTATACCGGGTCTACCAGGAACCCACTCCCATTCCAAGGCATCCTGCAGTCTGCTTTACAACCACAATAGACTGAGCAGAGATTGTGGTCTTTTAAGCAAGGCAGTCATGCGGATGCCTCACTTAATGACCATAATTTATCACTGTAATTCCAGGTTCAATTGTGGTCATAAGACGAGGATTATATTTAAAGTGTTATACAAGACTGAGATGCAATAACGAGAACACAGAAGCACATCGGTTCAAGAACTTATCTCCAGTTCCTTCCTTCCATAGGTATGAAAGAATAGGTCTTCAGCACTGCTTGGCTTCCCATACTATTGATATATAAGATTTGATTACTGTTTAGCTAAATAAAAATATTTTACTTGTTTGGTTGATTCAGCAAGCATATCAAGAAGTTTCTCCACAGTGATATATAAACAATGGCAGATTTTTTTAATCCTCTCTTCATTTTCAAATATAAGTTCAGGATTTTCAAAAATACTTTCACATAAATGCTCACTCAATTCCAAAGAATGAAAACTATGTTCCAGCAGAGTTTGATCAGGAACTTCACCTACTAAATCGATAATAATAAATTGATTAATTTTAAAATGCAGGTTTAAAAAACATAAACAACATTTTGTTATGCTTCACTAATAATTTTATAAACCAAGTTACAATTCAACTGAATTAAAATTATCACAGAATTTTCATTGTGCAGAAAATAATTCAGCATCTATAGAATCACAGTTTTCAAAACAGTACCCGTAACTTTCCTGCATTTAAAATATTCAAGCGATTAGTTCTATGCTACTTGTTCTTTATATATTTGTATCTACAATTTAAACTGTATCTGCAGATGTTCTTAATTTTTACTGCCACTGACTGGATTTTGTTGATTTTAGTATATTCTTTTTTGTACATTTATTATATTGCTTGGTGGCTTTTTTATCCCCCAGTGCTTCTTTCTGCTCATTCCAACTGTAAAACCTTTGACAAACTCCAGTTACGGCTGCACAGGAGGATCCCATATAAGGTATGGACATTTCTTCATTCTCAATCATGATGATCTTCACAATGATTCCTTAAAATCTGGTTTAGAAGGTTTAAATAAATTTATGGCCATGTAAAGAATTTCATTTAGAGCTAGGTATATAGGTTATTCTTCATGTTTTTTGTGCTTTATAACATCAGGTGGAGAATAAATTGAACCCTTGGTGAAAGAAAATTCTAAGTATTGACCAAGAATGATAGTTGGGACTTTCTGTGAGGCACTTGACTAGTCAATGAAAGATGCACTTAAGAGGGAAGGGTTAACTGCATCTCTTCTAGCTTAGATCTACGATTTCCCCCTGTCCGATAGAGGAAATCCCTTCCCATCAGACTTCATCAATAGCAACTAAGTTGCAAATGAGATGGGAATGGGACAATTTATGAGTTAGCATAAGTGACTCATGTGTACATACAGGTAGTCCTCAACTTACAACAATTCACTTAGTGACTGTTCAAAGTTACAATGGCACTAAAAAAGTGACTTTTTTAACACCACCATTGCAGCATCCCTCATGGTCAATTCAGATGCCTGGCAACCGACTCATATTTATGATGGTTGCAGTGTCCCAGGGTCATGTGATTACCTTTTGTAACCTTCTGGCAAGCAAAATCAATGGGGAAGCCAGATTCATTTAACAATCTTGTTACTAACTTATCAACTGCAGTGATTCACAACTATGGCAAGAAAGGTTGTAAAATGGGGCAAAATTCACTTAACAAATGTCTCAACTTAGCAACAGAAACTTTGGGCTTGATTGTGTTGGTAAGGCAAGGACTATCTATATTGATCAGATATTGCTTTTATTTTATGGTCCGCTGTTATATCTCTGCTTTTGTTTTTCAACCCAGGATATGAATTAGTTATAGCTAATCATTTAAATTCATTCATTCATTCAATGATTAATTTATTTATTTACTATGGGTGGCATACAAAACTAGAAAAAACATAAAATTTGACAGATAGCTCAAACTAAAATCCAAACTGATGTTTACGGCCTTGTCCTTCTACAGTCTATGTAACATATCCCCTCTTCTCAATTAGTATGCTAAAAGTCTACAAAGCTGATTCAAATAAATCTGGGGAAAAAATTAATATAGCAAGGAAGAAATAAAAGTGGGACTATGTAATTCCAAGTTCTGCTACCTGCCTGATAAAACCCAAGAAAAAAGTAATGCTATATATTTGAACAGGCTCTAGCAAAGACTAGTGCAGGGGTAGGCAACCTTGGCTCTTTTATGACTCGTGGACTTCAACTCCCAGAATTCCTGAGCCAGCCATGCTGAGGGGAAAGGGAGAGGTTTCCAAGCTGAGCCATGCTGGCTCAGGAATTCTGGGAGTTGAAGTCCACGAGTCATAAAAGAACCAAGGTTGCCTACCCCTGGACTAGTGTATAATATATTCCTGGGCAAGAAAAACAATTAACATAAATTCCTAATCCTGGTATCATAGACTGTTGTTTTTGTTCTCAAGTCGTATTTTTCTGACTAGATTCTCTTCTTCCTTCCTTCTGCCATTGCTACCTTTTCATTTACATCCTACATCTGGACTCATATCAGTGCTCAGAGAAAACTGCAAAGTAATGATGGTGCTCTCTTTCTTTTTATTATTTAGAAAGGCAGCTCAAGGGGTTTTAGTGGTAGTGATCAAAAGAACAAAAGCAACTCTTGCTCTTCTACACATCCTGAGCAATGTGACTCTGCCAACAGCAGAAAAGTGTTAGGCAAATGACAGTCTGCCTACACAAAGCTCTTGCTTCCCCCACCCCCCTTTCAGAGTGGAGATACTGGAGAGAAAGAGATTTTAAGAGAGTACTTATAAACTGTTATGTACAATGTGCCCAGGGCTGCTAACCCGATTGCATTGCTTTCAATGTGTAGAAGAGCAAACAAGCTTATTTTCTTGCAATCCCTTTCCTTCCAATCTCTCTGCAAGGGGGGGGGACCATGGGGAAAGAATAGGACAATGCATACTGAATGTAATGGCAATCACATGAGTTAGGGATACTACAAAGGTTGTAATTGGGCAAAGTTTTTTTTCAGCACAATCATATCTTAGAACAGTCACTGAACAAATGGTTGATAAACAAAAACTACCTGTACAGCAAAGCTCTGGAAGACAGCACGAACATAGTTGTAGAATTCTATCAAAGACTTTATTTTATTTTCCCTTCAAGTTATTACCTTGACAAATTCTATTGTTTTTCTTTAATTTCAATTGATCTATTGTTTTCAATGGGTGTGCAAGTACAGTTTCTTCAGATATGATCCCTTGTGACTCTCCAGATGCCAAGCTGTCATCAAGACAAAGGCCAATTTTCTTGCAGATAAGATCTTCCATATCTTTTGCGGACTGCACCATTTTCAGAAGTAATTTCAAAGCCTGCTGACAAGATTCTTGTAGTTTATCCCTACAACAAAACATTATAGATTGAATTGTTCTGTTTGCCATTTCCACTGATTACCTCTTCTCCCCACAATGGTTTCTTCCTTATTAGAAAACAGGAAGCAGATTAAAACAAAAGCAAAAATAAATGTTCAAATATTATGTATTTATAAGTAGCCACACAGGAAAGGCTAAAATAGATGTAATTCTTATACCATTTCTCCCAGAAATTATCTCTAGTCAAGAGCTGTTCTAAAATTGAAAATAACTTTATTTCTAATTTTGTATTTTATTTTTGTATCTAAAATTACAATTTTGGATGCAAAAAAGCAAGCAAGATAAGTCATATTTCAACTAAAATTATTCTTCCTACCAACACACAAAAAAGGTTAAAGTTTAGATATGCATATCATCCAGTTGACTCATTCTACATTGAGTTGACATAGAAAAATACAGAAATTTAAGTTTTACAAATTACACTAAGATGTAAGGGTGGATAAAGATATTTTTCACTTTCTTAGGAAACTGAATTAGTAGACCAAACAATTCAAGGTGGTATGCAGCATCCTACTGAATAGCACCAAGGAACAGAATGCAAGGAACAGTTAATAAATAAGGGCAGAAAAGCAAAGTTACTCCAGGCTTTCCTATTAATAACTTCCACTAAGCATACTGTATATTTTAGTTATGTTACTACTTAATCCTTTAGCATAAAATTTCCTTTTCTCCATTTGGTAAAAATGTGCACCTTTCCTTGTAATTCCAAAGATTTCCAAAGTAGGCTTATGCACCTTACCAGTTGATTTATAACAGCTTAATATCCCATAGAGATTAGTTATTGCTCTTTAGTGTTTAGGCTATCAGTTGGAAAAGCATTGAGCAAGGTTTTCAAATTGGACCGAGGGGAAAAACTCTCATGTAGGAATGACACCATGGTCCCTAGGTTGATTGTCTCCAGAAACCACGAAGATCTCAAACAATGGGAAATTAGAATTAGAATAGAATTATATTAGCTTCATCCCTTATTCTTAAAAACGTTTGGAAGCAGACTGAGGAGAGATATACAGTACATGAATACTTTTGAGCATGGATCTTTTCCAGTGTATTTGTACTTAAAGCAGCTGGATATATGGTATCAGTAAAGACCTGCAAACTACATAGTTAGCAGTGACAAAGAGTTGATAAAGGTAAATCATAATTTCACTATCACCTCTTAAATGCTTAGGTGTTCATAGTTGTGGATTATTCATTCTACTACTATATCACACAGTTGTATTTTTATCCTTGCTCCTTGACAGGCATGACATGAATTTCCACCCAACTCAGTTTTATTTGTTAGACTGTTCTTTTAATGCTATCCATTCATTATACCAGAGGTCCCCAACCTTTGGGGCACCAGGGACCGGTTCCGTGGAGAGAGGTTTTTCCGAGGACCGGAGGGTGCATGGTTTTGTATGCTGCCTGCATCCCGTGGATGGGGCTTTGCTTGTTTGTGCGGCCCGGTTGCTGGCATGCCGCGGCCCGGTACTGGTCCACGGACCGGGGGTTGGGGACCCCTGCATTATATCATTAAATCAGTTTACTATGTTGAAGATCTGAGAAATCAAAAAAATGGTATGATGATTTTACTTGGGCTAAATCAGATTCTGCATCTTTTACTATTGTAGTCTCTGCTTCCTACCAATATATTTATATTAGAAGAAACATTAATACACTATAATCTCTAAGCTCGTCTTTCCCAAAAAATGGCATATTGGTCAACTATATCATATAGTTAAAGATTTAAAGAAGTATTTTGATTTCTAAGTTTCATATAATTCTGGAATAGAATATTAATAATCACGCCACCTCTCCTAGTATGTTCTGCATTATGTCATAGTGTTTAGACAAAAGTTATGTTAAATATTAAATATTAACATATATTGTGATTTCCCTACAAATTATCTTCAAATTCTGAAATGATTTCAAAATTATTACATTGTATTGCATTACTAACATTTAACATTAAATGGTTTTATTGTTGGCAAATATATTAGCTTTAATATTCTCTATACCTGCCCGTCACACTATTCTCCTTCAGGTTAAGCAGTATTAGGCAAAGAATTAATAAGCACAAGAAATTAAATGGATATAGCAACAAAAATATTTTTTACTAGATCTAGTTGACACCAACACCATTCGTACCTCTCTATACCTTTCTGTTCTTGAACAATTCTCTCTTGCAGCACATGCATAAATCAATTCCTTTTTTCCTTTAAATTTCCTCTCCTTGAATGTCATTAATGCTATCCAGCTACAACTTTCTTGATTTTCTTGACATCTCCCTCATTCTTCCTTTATATATGCTCAATGTTCTGCAATTTGATTCATTTTTTATATATGATCAAATTACTTCGATGTATTTCTACTATATTAATCATTAATTCATTCTACTATTCATTTTTTACCTTCTCTCTTCTTTTGCAAGACATTTTTAAGTAACTCACTTCAACTTACTTTTGTTTGTCCTAATATATTCCATGTCCACATCCATTTTAACAAACATTCATTTCTTGCACAGGTCACATATTACCCCAATACAATTCTATCAGTAATTGTATGCAAAATATATTTCCCCAGGATTAGTACACATTTTACCAAAATATATAGTTTACTTGCTTTATTTTTTTCCTTTTATTTATGACTTGAAATTATTCATTTCACTTTGTCAATATAAATAACTTGATATTTGATATATTAATTCTCAGACCCATACAATCTAACAAGTTAATAATAACTGCAAATCATTTGGGTTCTTGGCCAACAAGACTACATCATCTATATACAAAATAAGCATACATGTTCATAGTTTGTTTACTTTATATACAATCCAAAATGTACTCCAGAATGTTTCAAACCTTTCATTCCTGCAACTGTCAATGTCAGATCTCAACAAGGCTATAATAATATTTTCTTCCTGATTCTCTCTCTCTTGTGGATGTAAGTTTTTAAATTCAGTATTGGCCTCTTCCATTTCTTTCTTTAAAAAAATGATTTCTTTCTCCAACTATGGAAAAAAACCAACAGTAAAGATAAATAAGTTTTGCTAAGACAAGCATGCAGCTATCCTACTCAATGCATTATGTTTTCATATATCAAAATATTAAAATGTATTTTCACTGCACTTTGATGAACATGCCACATAAAATTGAATGAATAATGTTATGGAAATTTGGAAGATAGCAAAAATATTGAAATATATCTAAATTTATGCTTTAGGCTTGAGTGAATGACTTTTTTGTGGTCAAAATTCACATATATTTTAAAATCAGTTACCAAGAACAATAGCAAGCATGTTCAATGTTACTGGAATAGATAGAGCCAGAATTTCTGGTAATGTTTGTGTTTTTGTTTTTAAGATTCCACAACAGCAAAATACACACATACACAAGAAAAATATCCCTCTGGAATTTGAAAGAGGTTTAAAGCCCTAAAAATAAACTTTTTTTTTTCAAAGTTTGATTGAATAGTTTATTATTGTACTTTGAATTACTTATATTGATTGTTGGTATTATTACTTATATAGGTTGTTGGTATTATTTTATTTGTATTTCTTGTTTTTTGTTATATGCGACTTGCAACCAGTAAAAGTTACAACAGACCTACCAGGGTTACTTACGATCCAGATTTGAAGTTCTGTAGCCCCCCCCCCCCATGTGATTGCATTTTGGGTGCTCGGCCACTGGTCCATTTTTATGGCTGTTTGCAGCGTCCCACAGTCACACTGAGATTTATGATTATTTTTTTTCAGGAAACCATATGTATTGCTGGTTTCCAGCAAAACCTACCCATTGTGAACAATGGATTTGATTAATGACTGCCATGTTCATTTAACAACTGCAGTGATTCACTTAACAACCACCACAAAAAAAGGTCTTAAAATTGGAGGTAGTCATGTAGTGACCCGCTTAACAACCAGCATGACTTACTACTGTAATTCCAGTTGTAAGTCAAGTTTTACCTTTACTTATGCTTTTTTTCAAGAAAAGTTGGTAAGTAAGAGCAGCAAAACTGACCACTTCTATTATAGTTTCTTAAATAGGTTATAGCAAGTTATAGCAAAATAAAAAATGAGGTCCAAATGGAAATACAATTTTACTTTTTCAAAAAGCATTTCTCACCTGTTGCTTGTCTGACTTTATTTGCTCCAATTCTTTCTGAAGTTGCTGAAATTTTTCTTTTTCTTTTTCAATTTCCACCAAATGAAGATCTTGAAAGTCCTGTACTGTTCTTTTATGTTCTTCTTCCATTTGGAGGATTGTTTTCTTCAAAACATCCAGGACTTTATGATGCTCATCTCCAAACAAATGCCTCTGTGTTTCTAGCTCTACAATCAATTCTTTCTACATAAAATCAAAGATAATAATTCACAAATTATAGTTCATCTTTCAAAAAAACAAACAAACAAACAAAAAGTTGTTACTAGAAAAAAACAAAGTTAATTTTTTCCTATACTTACAGATTAAAACACAATTTAGAGCTTGTTACAAACTAAGTACTACGTATTTATTTGGATGTACTGCTGACTATTGAAAAAGAAAATATAAAATGAAATGTTAAAATTGCAATTAAAATAACCAGGTAACCAATAACATTCATAATTAAAATTAACAGTTAAAATTTTCAGTTATAAGCCTCTCTTCTGAGGCATTTTATGAGTTATTATGCCTTTTGACTTTTGGGGATAGCATTCCAAAGGACAGGGGCAGCAGCAGCAGACAAAACTTGACTTTGAGTCACCACCAGATGACGTAGGTGGTCCTCCTTAGGCAATCTCCTTAAATTTACACACAAATTGTTGTTTAATCAAACAGCTTGGATCAAATAAAAAACCCTTGTTATTGCTTTATTACAGTACATCTCTTTAAAAGCCTGCCCTGGATTCTTCAGAGATAGACAATTTACATCTTTGAATTCTTAAATAAGCTATTTGAAAGAATGGTTTCTCAAATGCAAACAGATTACTGAAACCATTACCATAGTAGCCAAAATGAACAGCCTACAACAGATGAGATGTAGCCATTAATTCAATTTCTTACAGATAATATGTCCTGACCATGGAACTAAGAACCAAAGATGCAAAACTGTGTGCACATGAGAAAAAAGGGGGTACTGCAATAGTCACAGTGCAACTATGACACCAAGGTTGGCCTGTATTGCTAAAATCAGAACTCAAAACCAACCACAATCTTCACTGTTCAACCCTACCTTATGAACACCTTCATGTTCAGCAACCATTAATCTATGTTTTTCTTTTTGAACATCAGCGAGCTCTATTTTCGGATTGTCTTCACAAATCTGCAATTCTTCAGCAAATTTCATCATATTTAATTCTTGAGCCAAAAGCATTTCATTTTCTTTATCCTTCTGAGGTAATTGTTCTTTCAATTTTATCTGTAAACCCACAAGAGTTTTCTTGTGCTCTTCTTGCAGGAACTTGATTTTAAAAAGGTATGTAGCCTCCAAACTATTCAAATCAGATAAATGCTTTGTCTCCAGCTGCGTAATGTGCGCTTTATTATTTCTCTGGATATCAGCCACATGAGTCTCTAACCAATTTTGTTGTTTTATTTCTAATGTAGATTTGAGAACTTCAATTTCGGCTTGCTGGCTGGATGTAAGGGACAAAATGTGTTCTTTATTTTTCTGATGCAACTCTTTATTTTGAAGTTCTAGCTCATCAATATGCTTTTCCCTCAATTTCTGGAGAAGAATTTCATATTCTGTTCTGTTTTTTTTATTTTCTTCCAAAAATCTAGATTTATAAGGAAGCATACAAAATATATTACCAAAAATATAACAATGCAGATAACAAATAACATAATAATATTTTACTTCTGGGATGTTTTGAACATTATCTTAAAATGCTACATATTTCTTCTGCTTGTTACTATATGTACTGTAAGACAAAGGGAATCTGCTTGTTTACCTCTCTGTCCATCATCCATCTGCTATTTTCTGTTCCAAATTAATATTCCAGAAAGTATAGCCATCACTAAACTAATTTAGTGGTCAACCAGCAGATTGTATTTAATGCCAGTTCTGTTTTCAAATCAAAGGTACACAACATGTGGTACTCTAGATGATGCTGAAGTACAATCTCTTTTTTGGGAAAAGGCTTTCCTCCACCTGTTATCATTGAAGGCATATTTGCTGGGGATGTATGATAATATTGTAATATTCTTGGCTATTTACAGCTAGACAGTAATTGGGTCTGGAATTTCCACTGCTAAGGAATGTGGCCATAAAGCACATTACATGACTACCTCCTGGCACTCCCTAATGACAGACTTCAGTGTCATTAACTGAATTCCCCCTAGTTGTTAGGCAAGGACACACCCTGATTCAAACCATTCCCAGGTTGGCCCTCCCAGTCCCAAGCCTTAATAAGGCATTGCTTTCTCTTTACCCCCTCTCACCAACAATCTCTGCTCTTTTGACTGCCTTGCACTCTGCTTCTGCCAGCCCTGCAATCTGCCACCCCCAGCTAACCATTGCTGTTTTCTTCCTCCCACTGCTGATGAGGCATGCCCGCTCTGGCCTTTCTGCCCTTGTCCAAATTGCATGCAGCCTTATTCAAAAATTGTATGTAGCCTTCTTGAGAGGTTTTAGAAGGCTTCAAAACCTTGCAAGAAGGCCACATAGAATTTGGACAAACAGGAAGAAGTCCTGGTACAACTAACAGCCATTTTGCGAAGGGCCAGGCAGGCCATAGCTCATCAGCAGTGGGAATAAGAAGACGATGAAGATCAGCTGGAGGTGGCAGGGCCAGCAGAGTGAAGGGCAGCTGAAAGAGCAAAGATTGGGGGGGAGAATGGGGGGGGGAGAATGGGGGGGGGAGATTTGAAATGCCCCGCTGATTATAAGTGCAAGCAGGTTGCCAAATCTTAATTTTGATCACATGATGGCTGGGGCACTGCAACAGTTATAACTTCAGAAATTAGGCATAATCAGCCATTTTGGAATTTATTTTTCAAACTATGTTGTGCCCTTCATTTCTTAATCAATTCATGAGAATATTATCTCTATTAGTTAAAAGAGGCTCTCTTTAGTTACAGTCTATCACTCCTTTTTAAAGCTATACGCCATCTGTGAAACTCCTTTATTGTTAAACGACAAGGTAGAGGGTTGCTGGTGGCAGCTAAAATAAGGAAGCGTGGAAATATATATTTTAAAATATAAGGATAAAAGTTGTGGTCTTAATTAACTACTTTTAAAATAATGTGTAGCTCTGTATTGTTTTGTTGTGGTGGCTGAAACTTTCCGATTTTCATGAAATCTGATTGGCTAGAGAAAAAAAAAAGGGGGGGGGAGAATAAATAAATAACATTCTATGACCACCAGAGGGAGCTATGAAGACGGTTAACTCTGAGCTGGAGTCTGTTGTCAAAGAGATCTGAAAAGTCCATAAAGAAAATAATTTATACCATAAATCTGATAGATATGAATTATACAGAGGATATTAAAAAAGAACAAGAGTCATAATTAAATGTAGAAAATCAGCTATCTACTATGTAAACTTTACAAAGGCTGGACAACGCAAAATAACTTAATTGTACCTCTGACCCCCAAATCCTCATTGTTTCCCCTGCATAGTTATTCTACTTTTGGGGCCTGCCATTCTGCTGGGGGGAGGGGGAGCATGCTTTCACTTGGGATAACTTTTGCTTTCTACTTTCCCTCTCCTGCCTCCATCATCTTGAGAAAGGAATGTGTCTCCCTTATCAGGGAGACAGTTACAGAGAAACAAAAGCTGGAGAAGACCTTGAGATGCGCGCCAATTGTACCAGCCGGCCAGACTTCGTGCCACCTGTGGATTGGCTGGATTTCAAATGGACATTATGACTTTGGTGGGAGGAGGAATATTGCTAGCTTAACTATACCGTTTGCATGGGTTTTTCCCCAGATCTCGCCTTGACTTCCCTACTGTCACTGAACCCTAATAAAAGTATCCTTTTGAGACAATACCTGTTTCAAGAGTTCTGCTTTCTTGGGTGATTAGTTGAAGTGGGTCCTTACATAAGGCGAGATCTGCATAGTACTCAACCAGGAGAAGCTGCTGCCCTACCGGATGAGTCACAAATGATTCCTACATGGAGGAGTTCCAGGCAGAGAAATGGTCTGAAGACCTCCTCTGCCTGAAAGCTGATGAAAGCCTCTCCAGGGATCTGGAAGAAGCTGGACCTTTTGGTGAAAAAGATCGAGCCAGATGGGCACTCGGAGTCGATTAAGAAGGAAGGATGGGAAGAAAAAGCCCCAAAAGTTACTCTGACCTGAGGTGGAGGAAAAAAGAAGGCAAAGAAAAAGAATCCAGAGCCTGCTCCTCCTGATAAAGATGGAGAAAAGGAGGAACTGAAATCGGGGGCAATGGAAGCTGTGATGGAGTATGTGAAAAAGACCCTCGATGAATTTAAGATGCAGCTGAAGGAAAGCCGTGAGTCGGAAGAAGAGTCAGAGGGAGAATCGGAGGAGGAAGAAGCGGAGGTCTGAGAGACGGCAGCGGCTGGAGCCCAGGAGGCAGCACAGCAGCGGGGCCATCCGTCTCAAGGAACCAGAAGCAGACCTCAGCCAGCCGAGGTGAAACCTTCCCGATTGGAGTGAAATTTGACGGAGACCCAAAGCGATTGGGGTATTTCCTGGCACAAGTATTCACCTACATGCAAATCTATGGGAGAACACTGTCTACTGATGTTGAGAGGGTTCGTGTGGTCACCTTGGCTCTGGAAGGTGGAGCAGCTGACTGGATGGTGACCATGTACAACTGCAAAGCACCCGAATTGAGAAACTTCAATCGTTTTATGGCTGCCGTCCGCAGACGTTTTGAAGACCGGTTGGCCAATAAGAAAGCCCAGAAGCGGATAAAGACAGTGAAGCAAGGAAGAAGACCAGTTGTGGAGTATACTGAGGAGTTCAGAGAGTTGGCCAGTCGTCTATGCTGGCCAGAGGACATCCTGGTAAGCTGTTTCCAGGATGGACACAACAAAGACCTGTACAATGCCTGCATAGCACGTGGAGTCCCGGGGCGGCTGTACGACTGGTGCCTGCAAGCTGAGGAAGTGGAGATCGATCAACGAAAACACCTACACCACCCAATGAAACCAAGCTTCAAGCTATAGGCAGAGAAGTGAGGAGAGACTACAGAAGCTTCACACGCCCCGCCTTGCAGCACCGCCTGTTTCAAATGTGGAAAGGAGAGACACCGAGCTGTGGACTGCCGCAGCAAAATACCTGCCAAGAGAGGGGATTGTCTGCCGGCCGGGAGACCCCCGAGGACTTCATTGCTCCCCAGGGAGACTGCAATGAGATCAGGGGAAGTCGTAGAGCTCCCCTGGAATCGCAATTGAGAGGGTCCATGCTACGATGATCCAGGAGCGGCGGAAGACGACTATGAGGACGACCCATTGTTGAGTGGACCAATTGAGCCCATAACAGTGCCCCTAGAACTTTCCATACACGGCACTGGCAGGATAGTGAAATTAGCAGCCTTCATGGACTCGGGGTGTTCTCAGTGCATGATTAGCCCAGAACTAGTGGGGAAAATGGGGATTCCCCTCAGGAGACTTAAGACTCCAATTACATTTTGCCAACTGGACGGTTCGGTTTCTGGGGGAGTAACTGTCAGTTTTGCCACCAGATCCTTATACATCGACCTGGGAGGACACACAGAGACTTTAACATTTACTGTGGCCCCAGGAATGGAGTGGCCATTAGTTTTGGGACTGGCTGCTAAAGAAGTGGAATCCCATGATCAACTGAGGGAAGGGCAACTGAGATTCCCGCAGGGGGAAGCCCCTCCCGTCACTAAAGAAAACTGCGAGAGATGTGGATTATGTTGCGATTTTGCCTCCGCCCTCAGTGAGTCAGACTTGCAAAGCCTCCCAATGGAATACCGTGATTTGGCTGAAGTGTTCAGTGAACAGAGAGCAGACAAACTCTCCCCTCACCGGCCCACAGACTGTGCAACTGAAATCATTCCAGGGGCGAAATTGCCAAAACCAAAAATGTATTCGATGACTCCTAGAGATTTGAATGAACTGGAAAAATTTATCAAAAAGAACTTAGAGCAGGGGTTTATCGAGCCAGCTAGACTCCGGGTAGCAGCCCCTGTGTTATTCAGAGAGAAGAAAGATGGCTCTCTTCGTCTCTGCGTAGATTATAGAAGTTTGAATACTGTGCGTGCGGAAAACATGTATCCATTACCTTTAATGAAAGACATCAAAAGGAAAGATTTTTTCAAAGCTGGACTTGAGAAAAGCTTATTATCGCATAAGAATAAAGAAAGGAGATGAGTGGAAAACTGCCTTCAATTACCTACTGGGTTGCTTCCAATTTAAAGTTCTCCCATTTGGGTTACAGGGGGCCCCTGCAGTATTCATGCAGCTGATCAACGAAGTCCTACGTAATCACTTGTATAAGGTCCTAGTTTATCTGGACGATATCCTTATTTACAGAGACAAAAGATGAACACATTAAGCTAGTCAGAGCGGTACTGAAAAAACTGAGCTCTGCCAAACTGTATGCCAAACTATCAAAATGTGAATTTCACAAAGATCATATTGATTACCTGGGTTATCGCATATCAAATGAAGGAATAGAGATGGACCCAGAAAAAGTAAGGGCAGTCTTGGAGTGGGCTCCCCCCCAAAACAGGAAACAACTCCAAAGTTTCCTAGGATTTGCAAATTTCTACAGACAATTCATCCCATCTTTTGCACAGATTTCCCTCCAGAGGGGGGGGGCAATAAGCCAAAGCCCAATCAACCATTAAAATGGACAGGAGAATGTCAAGCGGCTTTTGAAAAACTTTAAAAATAAATTTCTATGGAGCCGGTTTTGAAACATCCAGACCCAGAACAACCCTTTATAATTCAGACTGATGCCAGCGATGTGGCTGTGGGAGCAGTTTTGCTCCAAAGAAATAAAGAGGGACAATTGCAACCTTGTGCTTACACCTCGAGGAAATTGTCAGAGACTGAACAGAGATGGCCAGCTTGGGAGAAAGAGGCCTACGCTGTACGGTGGGCTTTACTAACTTGGAGACATTTCCTTGAAGGAAATAAAATACTGTTTCAAGTGTAGACTGATCATAAAAACCTTGAAGCCATGAAAACACCCAGAAAACTCTCCCCTAAACAAGCAAGGTGGTCCCAACATTTCCATCGTCTTATTTTTACTATTCATTACCTCCCTGGTGGGAAGAATTTTCTAGCTGATGCATTGTCCAGGTTACCACAATATAACAGTAAGAAAGCAGAAGTGGCCAAACCACTTCATCAACTAGTGGCCTCTGTGACCACCAGGGCCCAGTCAAAACCAGTGGGTCCTGTTGGAACGACTTTATTACAGTCATTTAAGACTGCCTTAGAAACAGATGAATGGTTTCTTAACCATAACTTGTTTGTGTTAAAAGAAAGTTTAGTGTGGGTTGGAGAGAAACTTTATGTCCCAGCAGCCTTCAGATTTAAAGTGATGCAAGCAGGACACGATTCGAAAACTGCTGGTCACTTTGGATTTGTAAAAATCTTACATCTTATTAAGAGACAATTTTGGTGGCCTGCACTGAAAAAGGACGTAGAAAGCTATGTTGCCAGTTGCCCCACATGCACAGCAGCCAAAAGGCGACAAGGAAAATCCCCAGAACTGCTGCAGCCAGGAGCAAGTCCTTCAGCACCCTGGAGAGAGATCTCTATGGATTTCATTGTGGAACTGCCTGAGAGTATTGGAAACACTGTCATTTGGATCATAACAGACTTGTTCTCCAGACAAGTTCATTCCATTCTATGCCCCAAGATTCCAACAGCAAAAACTTTGGCTAAACTCTTTGTGCAAAACATATATCGATTTCATGGGGCTCCACAATGTATAATTTCAGACCGAGGGGTCCAGTTCACTTCTAAGTTCTAGAAGGCTTTTTTAGACTTGATGGGTTCTAGTCAAGGATTATTATCTTCCCATCATCCTCAAATGAATGGGGGGACAGAGAGACTTAACTCAGTTCTAGAACAATACCTGAGATGTTTTATTAATTACCAACAAGACAATTGGTCTGACCTGCTACCGTTTGCTGAGGTTGTCTATAATAATGCTGTGCACTCCAGTACTGGTTTCGTTCCATTTCAAATAGCAAATGGTCAAACCTTTGTGGCCATGCCTGAACTCCCCACCAAAGAGCCTGAAATCCCCTCCTTGCAGGAGGGGATTAAACAATTGCAAAACCTGGGCGGTGGTCAGAAAAGCATTGGATGAAGCCAGGAAGGCCTATAAAGCTCAAGCTGACAAACGGAGGGTGGAGCAGAAACCATATAAAGTTGGGGACCAGGTGTTCCTTTCCACAAAGTATTTATAATCATTGCAACCTTCAAAGAAACTGGGCCCCAAATTTATAGGATCTTTCCCAGTTAAAAGCATCATCAACCCTGTGACAGTTGAATTAGACCTGCCAAAGAATCTACAGAAAATCCACCGTTTTCCACTGCAGCTTACTCAAACTAGAAATCACCTCCAACAACAGACCTCCTGCATTCCCAGTGCCCATGCCTATCATGGTTGAGGGAGAACAACATTTTGAAATTAAAGACATTTTAGACTCTCGAACACACCATGGCGTGACACAGTACCTAGTAGCTTGGAAGAATCTCCCTGCTGCCCAGAAAGAGTGGGTGTATAAGAGATATGTTAGAGTCCCTAAAGTTCTACAACATTTCCACTCTAAATATCCCGATAAACCTAATTGATTTGTCTATGTTGTTGTTCTCTTTCCTTTATTGTTTTCCAGGTGGATTTCCTGTTCTTCTAGGAGGGCCATATGTCAGGTCCCCAAAATCCTCATTGTTTCCCCTGCATAGTTATTCTACTTTTGGGGCCTGCCATTCTGCTGTGGGGAGGGGGAGCATGCTTTTGCTTGGGATAACTTTCACTTTCTACTTTCCCTCTCCTGCCTCTATTATCTTGAGAAAGGAAAGTGTCTCCCTTATCAGAGACACGGTTACAGAGAAACAAAAGCTGGAGAAGACCTTGAGATGCGTGCCAACTGTACCAGCCGGTCAGACTTCGTGCCACCTGTGGATTGGCTGGATTTCAAATGGACATTATGACTTTGGTGGGAGAAGGAATATTGCTAGCTTAACTATACCGTTTGCGCGGGTTTTCCCCCAGATCTCGCCTTGACTTCCCTACTGTCACTGACCCCTAATAAAAGTATCCTTTTGAGACAATGCCTGTTTCAAGAGTTCTGCTTTCTTGGGTGGTTAGTTGAAGCTTTTATTATGATGATGGTTTGAATATAACCCTCCCAGTGCAACTGAAACAAGATTGCCAAGTAAATTTATAACTGCTAAGAGGTCAAATATTAACAAAGCCAAGAATCTTTTGAGAAAAAAAGATATGATAGACATCTTAGAGAAGGATCTTTATTCTATGAGGATCTAGGATCTACCATGTCTAAAAGAACAACTTTGGGATTTTTTTTTATGGATAAAGGTTGAGAATTTTTTTGAAGAAAAGAGACTTGACAGACATTTCTGAGAAGAAAAAAATTTCATTTCATGAAGATAAGTTGGAGAGTGACTTAAATTTAAGGACTTAATTAGTTAGGCTAGATTTTATAAGTTTGATATATGTATTGAAAAAAAGCTTTAAGATAGTTTTGTATGTATAAAATGAGTTTGTAAATGCATGTCTTCTCTATTTTTATGTAATGCTGAATAATTTGCAGTTTGTAAAATACGATTGCCTAGATTTGAAAATAAGAGAGGAAAAAGATTTACTCCGTAGGATAAATTCAAGAGAGAGATTTGAATTCAATGAGCTAATTGGAGTTAATTGGACTTATATTAGTGTGATATATATATATATAACGAAAACTCAGCAATAAAGAAGCCTTTTTCTAACATCCCGGAGTTCGTCATTTTATTTAATTGACTTCAAATGTCCACACCTGGGATTCCTATATTCAAACTTATTAAAGACTATATATATATATATATCTAAGTTTGTTTCTATTTTGAAATTGCTTCCAGATTTTGTGCTTGCAATGAAAAAAGAAATGAGACTTTGATTTTATTTTTGCTAATTAGACAGGTTTATTGTTATAGAAATGGCTTGTACATATTGCTGTGTAACAGTAAAAAGTTGCGGTTGTAATGTTGTTACCTTCCACTGTGCTAGTTGGAAGTTGGTGCCTTTTTTTCTCCTTTTCCCTCTTTGCACCATATTTTTTTTTCTTTCCCTCCCCCTCCTTTTCTATTACTTTTTTGAATTTTGCTTTATATTTTATATATTTTGATAAACCAATAAAAGTTTAAAATGAGAAAAAAAGGAAATAGGCATAATCAATATTCATTTTGTGACTACTTCCTGTATATAGCCCATTTTCAAGTTACCCTGTCACCGAGTTGGTGAATACTAGTAAGCTTTTAATGTTGCAACTGTGCTTTAAAGTATATTTATTATTTATGTAATTATTGTATTAATTGAATGCCATTCATTTATGAACATGTGGTATATTTGTTACTGACAATGTGTGAAAAGTGGCATTGTATAGACTGCTTAGGAAATCTATAGAATGTATGATGTTTTTAGGTGAAGTACGAAATGTCTGTTTTTTAATAAGCTATATTTTCACTAGGCACTGTATATAAAAACTAGGCATTATGCAGAATAACAAGAATTATTTAGGTAAAGTATGAAAATAGAGTCATTTACTGAAAAGTAATCCTTTATTGAAAAGGTGTGTGTGAAAATGAAAGAAGAAATGCAAAATAAAGTATAGGACTATTTTACTGAAAAAAAGGAGAAAAGGACCAGAACTGACCTACTTGTTGGAACAAGGAAGGCTAGAAGGTCATTTTAGCAGGAGTATTTCATACTTTGCCAGTTTGCCTTTTGGCATTACATAGAATGCCTAGGAAATGTGTGAAATATTAAGCGTTTCATTCTTTGACTTCTCATTTTTGGCATTCTATAAACTTCCTAGGCATTCTATAAAATAACTAATGGTTAACATTAATTAAATAGCTAGATTAATAAATACTGCATATATAGGGTATCCTTTGGAGATGGTTATGAAAGCATTTATACTAAATGATCAAGATAGAACTAATAAGAAAAATTACAAACCTGCTTTGTGCTTCTTTATATTTAGTTTTATATTCTTCTTCTAAAAATTGTTTGGCTTTTTCTAATTCTTCAGCCATTAGAGTCTTTGTAGAAGATAATTCACTGTTATATTGAGCCAAAGTCTTCTGTGCATTCACTAAACTATCTTCTAACTGCTGGATAGTATTCTGCTGCTCCTTTAGAGTTTTCTCTAATTGTACAATTAGAGCAGCCTGCCGTTCTTGAAGGCAAATCTTTTCTGCTTCTCGAAGGTCAAACTGTCTTTGCCATGTTTGCTTCTCATATTCTGCCTTGTTCTGAAGCTCTTTACGAAGCAATAATAATTTTTCTTCAGTTTCTGCTACCAATATCTCCTTTTCAAGTCTCCATCCTTCAGCTTCTGCTTTATGAGTCTGTTCCACTTCCTGGAGCAATTTTCTAGTTCTTCTTAATTCAGCTGTATGATCTTCAATTACTTTATACTTAATCTATTAAATATTACACAAAATCCATTAAGATCTAAGATACTCTAACTCAACACAAATTTCTTTAAATTTACACTTCAAGCTATCATTCTGCATTATTATATTTAAAAACTTTCTAAAATGTAAAATATATTGATTTGTATGAAAATGCTTATGCCCCCCAAATGCATACTGTAATACAATATTTAACTTTACCTATAAATCAAGAGAACTTGTGATTCTTGTAACTAATTGCCAGCATATATATTTCTACTCAAGACATTGCAAAAACCATTAATGAGGATTCCCTGAGTACATTTCCTAACAGACTTAATATTCATTCAATCTCACAACTACTAAATCAGTCACCTAAAAATAAGTAGCTAGCATGACATTTCAATGAGCTGCAAGTTGGCTTCCACTAAACAATGCATTTTGCTTATACTGATAATAGCTTAACTAGTCTATAATTGCCTAAACCCAGTTTTCTCCCATTTTTAAACATAGGGACAAACTTCATCATTTTGTCACTTATTCTCCAAGAATTTTCATAGATTGCACACAGTGGCTCTGAAATAATAACTCTAGAAAGGAGGCAATGGAAAACCAGTTCTGCCAAGAAAACTGCAGGGAGTTGTCCAGATAGTCTGAGAATCAGAGAATGGAATGGAAGAAAAAAAAATATCAACAGAACTTTAACACAAATTCTATTTTTCAACAAATGACAATAGAATTGAACTTTTACATTTTTCATCAAATTTGTGAGTTTTTAAACATATGATCTAGTAAAGTTTATTTTCCATCAGGCTGCATAGTTCCCAATATACTGTCATAACAATCCATGTTCATTGTCCTGTTCATGTCCAGGTACTTGAAAGTACTTACAACCCCAATTGAGCCCAAAATTTCCATTGCTATGCAAAACAGTTGTGTCGCCCATTTTACAACTTTTCTTGCCACAGTTGTTAAGTGAATCCCTGCAACTGTTAAGTTAGTAACATATTGTTAAGCGAATCTGGCTTCCCCAGAACCTTGTCAGAAGGTTGCTAAAGTTGATCACATGATCCCACAGCACTGCAAATACATGCCAGTTGCCAAGCATTCAAATTTTGATCACATGACCATGGGGATGCTGCAACAGCCATAAATATGAAAAATGGTCATAAGTCATTTTTTCAGTGCTGTTGTAACTTTAAATGGTCAGCTGAGTGATGGAATCAAACAGATCAGGCCGGGAAATTGCTGTAGAGCAGGGAGACGGGTACCGCAGCAACAGCTAACTACTGCCTACACCAACTTGAACCACCAAATCTGACATCCAGTTATCTGCAGAACATAGTCTTTGAAAGCCATTAAGATTTCCTGGATTACAATTGCTGCCCCCTTCCCCTCCAGGGCCCACTCTGGGGTCATACTTGATGTCAAATTTGAAAGCCAGGTGGGCATATCTCAGGAAGTGGAATGGCCCTATTTAAGCAAATCCAAATCTCATGCCAAATCAGGCTTCTCACCTATAAGATGAGGGGAGTCTGTTACACATTAATATGACATTTAAAAACACTATTCAAAGAGTAGGACCACTGAGGATCCAGTGATCCGGCATTAGGACTAGCAGCCTGAAGGTGGAATTGTTATAAGATAAGATAACCTTTATTGTCATTTTTTTACTGTGGGCACAACGGCACACATCAAAAAATGAAATTTAGTTGCCCGCTCTCAAAGTGAAACACATACATGACACACCCCTAAAACATACTATATACAACATATGTATAGACCCACTCCCCTACATATACATAACAAATAAATATTAAATACTGTCCATCTTGAATATATAACGGAAGGAGGAAGCTTGAGAGTTCACAAGGTTAATGCTGTATAGAATGAAACTATGGCTGAATCTGGATGTTCTTACTCCTTACTGGTGTATTGCCCACTTCTAGATTGTCACCACCTCTCTCTCTCTTCCCCCCTCCTCCTGTCACCATTCTGATACTACAACCCATCCTATCTCCTCCATCAATTGCTCCCTCAAGTCCTGGGAACCATCTATTATATAATTATATATACGATTATATAATCATCTCCACAATAAACAATTACAGCCAACTATCAGTGCTTAGCATCTCTCCAATCTGCTTCTGCTGCAGCACATTTAGCAGTTGCAGGAAACATCAAGTGGTTGCAAAGGCCACGCCACACATTCCTTATACCATTTGCTAAGGGCTTGAGCTACTTGCTTAATTTCCCAGTACACAGAGCCAGGACAAGATCTTAGCATTGCAACAAAGAGTCCCATAGGCAATCCCACAGGAAGTCCAGCAGGCAAATGTAATAGTGGTATTAAAGATTTGTTGGGGAGATTAATGTACATGTTCTTTTATCAATAGAATTGCACTGTTGAGTGAGGACCTAAACAATTTGCAGCCAATTCACAATTGTATGATGAAACTAAAAATATGTGTCTGAAAACTAACCAAACAAAGGAAATGGAGTGAAAGAACAAGTGAATGAATTTGTGACAAATTTCTAAATATGGGGAAATGATGAAGAGATTTTAAAATTTACAAATGCTGGGGCAGATTATCCCTTAACAATCACTTGTTCAATGACTGTTCAAACTTAAAGGCACTGAATGAGTGATACTTACATTGATCACAATGTCCCCATGGTCATGTTATTTATTATTTATTTTATTGTTTATTTATTATTTGTTATTTTATTGCATTTCTTTGCTCTGCTATTTGCATTTTGCCTGTGCCTTACCCACATATACAGGAAGTCAAACTTTACCAAAATATTCCCATGTGGGGTCTTTTTGGAGACTTGTTGCTATGTTGGTTGTACAACTCAACTGTATCCAGAAACTTATTTATTAAATCTTCATAGGGCAGAAATGGCTTTCTCTACTTTTTGTTTCACCTTCCTTTGCATACAACTCGACTTACAACTATAATTGAGTCTGCTAATTATGGTGGTAAATCATTATGGTCATAGCAGGTCATCATGTGATCAAACCAGATTTTATAATTTTTGCAGTGATAGTCAAGCAATTGCTATGGTCATAAAACAAACCCATTGTACATTATGGGGTGGTTTTTTTTTCCAGAAACTGGAAGTAAATGCCAGTTTCTGAAAAAATGTCATAAATTGTGGTCATGTGATCGTGGAATGCTACAAATTGCTGTAAATGCTGGCTGGTTGCCGAGCACCCAAAATGTGGTCACGTGACCCAGGTGGGACTGGATATCATAACTTTGGAACTGAATCATAAGCAGTTTCGGGGGGGGGGGGATGTCCATTGTAAGTTTAAACAATCGCTAAGCAACTAGTCATAAGTCAAGGGCTTAAGTCCAGACTCCTCTTTCTTGCCCTGATAAAAAAAAAATTTATTCACTGACCTTTGTCATTTGACTTTTAGAAAAATATCTGCTAGTCAGTTTGCTTATTTCTATACCAGCAATAGCAATCTGAATAGAATATATTCATCTTTAATAAAGCAATCTTTTAAACTCTGAAATTAAATTGTTATTTTTTAAAAAATTACTTATTTTCATTGACCCTTGATTGCACAGTAAACATTCATCTTGTTGGTAATTTTAAAAAATGGGATAATTATTATTTTTCAATAATAAAGATAACAGATATGTTTAAACAAATTATTTCCTAAAAGCAGTATTTTTGCATTGCTCAGTATATACCTGTTCCAATTCTTCTTTCACATTCTTTTCTTGTTCTATGCCGATTTCTTTTAATTCAGTATTTTTTCTCTTCAGTTCTTCTATTTCTTCTTGTTGACTAGAAATGGATTGCATCTCAAGGTGAAGACAATCCAGGTCATTCTTGTATTCATTCTCTAATAACAAGAGTTGCTCTGCCACCTCTGTTTCTATCTGACATGCAGCATCTTGAGCACTTTGTAGACGAATTTTAGTAATTTCTGAAAATGATAAAATGTTTTAAAGCACAGAAAAGAGGGTTTGAAAGACCAGCAGTCCCCGATCTTTTTGGCTCTATGGACTGGTAGAGGTGGCAGTGGTGGAGAGGGAGGCAATGGTTTCACATGTGCAACTTAATTCTGTGCATGGGCAAATAAAGCTTTGCGTGCTCACCCACCACTTACGTAGACTGGTTCCCAAAGGCCTGGGGGTTGGCGACCAATGCGATAAGATTGTAGTTGATACCTCTCTTGTGAATTCTGAGAAACTGTGTTATCACTTCTATTATGATGCAGTTAAAATCATTCATAATGTGTCAACCCACATGGCTGCAGAATATTGGTTCTGTCCCAATGAAAGCCAATCTAGAAAAGTTATACTTCTGCAAGCTAAAGAGACAGTAGAGAAGATATATGTATCTAAAAGTATGTTGAAATTCTAGAGATGGGATTAATAGAGGTCTTATTGTCTAAACAATAAATCAGGAACACAATATTCTATTTTTTATATCCTCCCTTCATTATTTTTATAAATAACTCAAGGCAGTGAACATACCTAATACTCCTTCCTTCTACCATTTCCCCCACAACAACAACCCCGTGAGGTGAGTTGGGCTGAGTGAGTGTAACTGGCCCAAGGTCACCCAGCCAGCTACTAAGAATTGCAGTAAATTTTATAAAAGGTTTCATAAAACTTTTTGCTCTAAACAATATAACCAGGTAATTCAACCATTTAGTTGCTGGTTTATCAAATTACACATGATAAAATATTTTAATATATTTTTCAATGTATTTATGTAACTACATTACAGATATAAGGTTTACCAATCGTAAATACAAGATTGAATGATACTACCCCCAAAAAAATTGTTAGACTTTAAGATATTTTTACAAAATTACTGTTTTATGCAGCAGTTTTAGTTTATAAGATTTATAACAGCAACAAAAAATCTTGTGAAGTTTAGAAGCTGGTGAATATATTATGGTATATATTTCTCAATACATTAGGATAGCAGAGGATGGGGAAGAACTATTCTCTGCCAGTTCTGTACTTAAGCCATTAGTTGTGTTTTTAAATCATTAGTGCTTTATCTCTTTAATTCTTCAGAGATTTTCTTTTCTTTTAAGTAAGCAAAATCTCAATATAAAAAGTACTATATCCCAAAACTGTTATGACGAACCTTCATTTGCTCCCAAATAAAATACTCATTGTAAAATACATATTTAATCTTAATAATTAACAGCTACAGGTAGTCCTGGCCAAACAACCATGAAGGGATTTGCAACCTATGCCCAAAGTTACAACTGTTGCAGCAGACCTGAGACCACATGATTGTAATTAGGGCATTTGGCAACCCACTCACACTTACGATGCATTGCCAAGCTTGCTGCAATCATGTGATCACTGTTTGCAATCTTCCCTGCAGGTTTCCCCAGAAAGTCACGTTCCCCCCCACAAAAGATCACTCCCATCCTTTTTTAAGCAATGTGTCTGCTCTATGAGGGCGGCGGGTGGGAGAAGACACCAAGCAATTTCTGTAGGCGATCTTTCCTATACCTGACCTGTTGCCTTTCTCCCATTGCACAGTGGAGAGATTAAAAAGGAAGGGATTACAAAGGGTGAGCAGGGACTCTCCACTCTGCAAGGGGGAAAAAAAAGAAAAACAGGTCAGACACAGGACAACAAAAAATGATTATAATGGCAATCATGTGAGCAAGGGAGACTGCAAAGATCATAAATGCGAGAATTGGTTGTAAAATTATTTCTTCAGCATTGTCATAACTTCAACTGGTTGCTGAACAAGCCAGTCAGTAAGTGAGCTCTTCCTGTACCATATATGACTACTGGCTAAGTGGATAATCATTTATTTATCTTTGACATTTGATGTAAAATGTGCCCATTTAGAGGTTTTTCTTCTAAATCTGTTACAAGTCAGGACATTTAAAATCCCCAGCTTGCTTATGAGACACAGTCTTTTTACCTTTGAGGTGTTCATCTGAAATTTTGGCACGGAGCTGTTCAAGATGTAAACAATGTTTCCTTTTCAGTTGTTCTATTTCAGAAGTATATCTATCTGAGAGCTCCAATTTCAGCTTTATAATATTCTCTTGGTACTGGAGTGTGAGAGTAGATCTTAATAACTCAATCTCGTGTAAATGTTTTTTATTCAAACGCCATTGTAAAGAACAAAGTTCTTCCTAGAGTGAACATGTAAGAGAAATGTATTATTAAGACTAGGAAATTTGAATTTTATCTAATTTAACCGTTTTGCACTATTTTATACATTACAACAATTTATACTCTTGGTTAAAGTGCAATATTATACTACAATATGCAGATGACATTTTAGCAACATCACAATCAGGCTGAGAAATCTAAATCTTCATAAAGAAAATGAGAACTGAACAAGTGTTAAATATAGCATTGGTTTTAACAATGCAAACAAAGTCAAGATGCAGAAATGAATAAAATAATTCAAGGAAAAAAGGTTAAATGTTGATTTTAGAGCATAAGTAAAGTATTTAAAGTGATAAATTCATATAGTAAATTATCTTTTTAAAAAAAGGTAAAAAGGAAGATGAAAATTGCATAAGAAACATTAAAATTCTGTTTTTAGACATTTAAAATTTTTAAAATGTCTTTGGAGCAGCTTAAAGTGGTAAAATGATGTATTTATTTTTTTCAAATTTTTTCTTTTTTTCCTGTGAATAAGATATCTCCCTCCCTCCCCTCGAGCTGGGTAGTTCAAAACCACAGAATTTTAATCACGCAGAAGGAAATGACTTTTCACATCACATTTAAGTTAAAAATGGATTGCTAAGGCCTGTCCTATAAGAAATAGAAAGAGAATTCAATTCAGCCATTCAACACAGCTCAGGAAGAAAGTGGCTTGCTCTACTTCCCTAATTGCTGTGGAAAGATCCACTGCAATCCACAGCTTGCTTGAGGAAGCAGAGAAGGCCATTCCGTTCCTGGGCCATGTGACATGACCCTGGAAGCAGCTGCCATTTTTGGAGTGCCTGCAATTAAGTGCAGCCGCCCCCAAAATGGCAGCTCAGGAACAGAGTGGCTTGCCCTCCTTTCCTAACCCAAGCTTTGGAGATCTTTGAAAGCTAAGTGGTGATGGATGATGCGGAGTGAGGAGGGCCTGGGGTCCGATAGGGTGGGAAGCAGGCCCAAGGCCTGTGGGGACTCTAAAGGGTGGGAAGCAGAGCACAGGATGCCTTAGTAGGTAGGGGAGGCCTCTGGAGCCCTGGCACATGGGCTGTGCTACTCCTCCCAGAGCTTCCCCTGCACATGTTTAATGATTGCATTGGGAAGAGTAGAGATGGGGATCATAAGTGAGGTGATCACACGGGCGCTTTACTTAATGGCTGTCACAACATCTGACTCTCAATGGGCAAGTTCCATTAAAGTTATCAGTCGAATACTATCTGTAATTCAACTGTTGACTATTCAACCTAACCATTTAAAATAGAAACAAGAACACTCTTTTCCAACTTCAGTAGTAGGCAGTCTGCAAGTGGGAAGCTCCACTGTAAGGATATGTTCTCAGTAAATCATACCCTTGGCATCTTTACACTATAGCAGGTGGTATGGAGGAGCTAAATAACTTTCAAATACTATGTATTGCTTGGTAACTGACCTTATAGTGCTCCAATTGCTGAGTTAGCTGTTCAAACAACTCCAATCTCTCTCTTCCTGTCATTTCTTCCAATACCGTAATAGAAGGGCTGTATAAAATATATGGAATAATTCAGAAAAATAACTTTAGCTAGTATTAAGAACAGAATAATTTAAATTTTCTGAATTACAATCCTCACATAAGTATCAATATTGTAACCTATGATGAATCAAATAAGAAAATACGAGCATGAAGTAAAGCTGTATGGATTTCCTAATTCATGTTCATTTATCATAGTTAGAAGTGAGTGTTAGTAATATACAACTCATTTCACACTAAGTGCTCAGTAAAATTCTAATATTCCAATATCTGTAATATAGGGGAATAACTGCTCAAGAGGCACTTGAACAGTTATTCTTGCATAAACTGAAGTCATAGTACCTTTTCCTATGGCTAGCTAAAAGTTTTCTTTAACAAGAAATTAAGATAATTATTATATTCATCCTAAACTAGGATTTAAGGTTTACTGAGGTGGAACCAATAGCTGGATAGCAATATTAAATTATTAGCTTCACCCAAATTCTGTATCTTGAGATTTTTCCATTTCCTCCTCTATGGAATAATCTTTTACTTCTTGCAATCTCTGATGCAACATTGTTAATTCTTCTCTGTAATTTTCTTCCACAGACTTTAATTTCTGTTCAAAATAAAGCCTTAGTTGTTCCAGCTCAGTTTCATGTTCAGTCTTTTTTTTATCCCATTTAAGTTGAAAATCTTTTTTCAGATACTCCAGTTCTTCCACATGTGAGGTACGAGCAAGCAGCTGTACTTTCAGTTCTGATGGGTAAAAAAATAATACTGTTTACTTTAAATATATTAATTCAACTGAATATTTTTTTAAAAAAATGCAACTCCCATACTGTTAAGGCTTCAATACTGAACGCAAACACTACTGAAAACAATGGGACTTAATTCTGAACATGGAGGTCTCATTACAAAAAGATGCATTTCCATTCTATGCACATCTATGCAAAAGATCTCATGGAATTCAGTAGGATACTGTACACTCTTATATCTATCTATAGGATTGCATCATATTATAAATTTATACGATTTTCTCAGCTGGCCCTCTGATTGAAATAAATTATATGAGAAATAAATTAAATAAAGTCATCCTCATTCTATCTTGCCAATCTGAATTTTACAGGATGCTGTGATTGCTTAATCAACTCAAGTCAGTGGTCTACATAGGGAATGAATAAGACAGTAGTTTTATCTTATTCATTAGACATATATGGCTGTCAGTTTACAAAGATTCAAGTCAGCTTTTCAGACACACCTTAGATCCCAAATGATAACACAACATCCACTTTTAATTGTCCTTTTTTCATTTCTTCATTTATCAGGGCAGAGGCCTGCAATGCTTTCTGGGCAAAGAATCACACTTTTTCTTTCCATGATACAGCTAGATTGCACTGCACAAAATGATGGGACCAAAACAAGAACTAAAGTCATGGTTGTCCCAAAGGTGCTTTTTCACAAGGCAACTGGACTTTCTTTTTTCTCTTTGAAGACGTTTTGTTTCTCATCCAAGAAGCTTCTTCAGCTCATCCAAGAAGCTTCAGAGCTGAAGAAATTTGTGGGATGAGAAGCAAAACATCCTCAAAGAGAAAAAAAAGTGCAGTTGCCTCGTGAAAAAGCACCTTTGGGACAAAAAAGTGACTTATGACCATTTTTCACATAACCATCCAGCATCTCCATGTCATATGATCAAAATTCAAACGGTTGACTCATATTTATGACAGTTGCACTGTCCCAAGGTCATGTAATCACCTTTTGTGATCATCTGACAAGCAAAGTCAATGGGGAAGTCGATTCACTTAACAAGTTTGTTACTAACTTAGTAACAGCAGTGATTCACTTAAGAATTGTGGCAAAAAAGGTTGTAAAATGGGGCAAAACGTATTTAACAACTGTCTCACTTAGCAACAGAAATCCTGGGCTCAATTGTGGTTGTGAGTCAAGGACTACCTGTACTTTAGATGCTGTATAGAAAGTTACTGGAATTGCACTTTAGGTCCTTCATATTATTTGGACAAATACTAGATTTTGGGATCTCTCAGACACAAATGCTTAATACCATACACTTGTTGCATCAATTCTATTCTATCAAGTTGTTTTTGATGTAAATCAAAATAATGCCACAATTAATCCATCTGTGAAGATTGTCCAATTAACTTTCTTAGGAGATTTCCCTATCTATGGAAATATTTCTGAATAGCTTTGCTTTGTGCAATTACAGCAGCAAGTGGTCTTTAAGAGGTGAAACATAACTAAGCAAGGCTACCAAAGATTGATTTTGAGTAAATGGGAAAAATGTGTATGAGAAACAGTGATCCTCCCTGACTCCAAATCACTCAGGCCTATAGAGATCAAATACCATTACTATAGGAAGGACAGATGCTGAAGCTCAAATACTTTGGCTGCCTAATGAGAAGAGAGGACTCATTGGAAAAGATCCTGATGTTGGGAAAGATTGAAAGCAAAAGGAGAAGGGGAGAGCAGAGGATGAGATGGTAAGATAGTAACATTGACCAATGAACATGAATTTAGGCAAACTCCAGGAGAGTGGACGACAGGGGAGCCTGGCGTGATATGGTCGAATTGTGAAGAGTCAGTCAGGACTTAGGAACTGAACAACAATCATTACTGTGAACTGAAATTTAAAAATTTACAAGTGAGTTTGTGATACATATGTCCCATACTTTTGAACATGAAAAATTATATCTATTTCCAAAAATGAAAGTATACTTTAAAATGCTGTTAATAATTTAAAGGAATCTATTAATGATTCCTTTTCTAAGTATACATATGACACTAAAAAAATAATTCCTTTAATATGACATTGGTAAACATAAAGCAAAATACATTCACTAAATTATAGCAAATCTATTCTAATTACAATTTACAATATCCCAATTTTAAACCTACCACTTAATTCTTGCTGACTTGCCCGTGTGCCATCCAATTGTGACCAAAGTTGTGACATTTCTTCTTCTGATTCTGCCTTTAGTTTCTGTATCTATAGAAGTCATAATAAGTTACCACATCATGGTCAGTTTTTACATTAACATGTTACTGTATGAACTGTGGAACTATTATTAAAGAGGAAACTGAAGAATCAATTGGAAAGAAATGCCACTTTCATTTGGATCACCAGATGTACAGTACATAAATGAAGAATATTAATATTTGATAATACTTTAGATATAGAAAGTTAGTGGAAATATACTTTTTCTTATCCATTATTATATGAAGAAATATTAGATTCTGATTTATCACCGACACAGATGCTTAAAATTATACTCCTTTTGCAATGATTCTATCAAGTTTTTGTTGTATATCGTAACTATGTTGTGAATTATCATAGCAATAAAAATAAATATATTTTTGCAAGGCACCTATCTCAACAAATGAAATAAGGCCAGGCCTAGTGATTACTTGCAGAGACCACCAGACAAGGATATAACAGAGTATGTCAGATTAGAAAATTTAAATAAAATTCAGAAAACAATGGAAAACTATTTCACAATGTTGCTGAGACACTAGTTGATGCCAGAACCCATTTTTTGGTGGTGGTGGGATTTTATTAGATGGGGTTTCCCCCCCCCTGCGGGTTCTGCCATACTCCTGGGGGAGGGGGAGGCCTTTGGGGAATTGCTATGTAACTTGTCCTCTCCGCTTCCTCTATCTGCTTGCTCTTTGAACTGTTCTCCCCTTGATGTCAACCTGGGGTGAGAAAGGAATGTTCCTCCGGCCATCTGGCTTATCTCTCGCTGCGGAAAAGAAGGTGCAAAGACCCAACAACATTTTCACAGCCATGGGAAAGGAGTCTTATCAGCCTCGTTCCCATAGCAGAACGTTTGAACTGTACAGTTTTTACAGTGTTTTGTAATTCAGAGGCTCCTTTGTGTGCTTTGGTTATTGGAATATTTTAGTCTGTATTTTAGGCTAGCAATGAGTCCAAAGTGTTGACTTCCGTAGGCTTAATCCCTTTAAACAAATGTAATTAGTTTTACCCCTTATCTTGAGTCTATCTATGGCTTTTAGAAAGTTTTCTTTGAAGGTAAACAGGCTTAATTTTAAAGCTGAAGCTTTTCACAATTGCCGCAGCCTTTCAGTCTCGGATTGCAACATTGTGACACATCTGAGGCAGCTTAAAGAAAAGAAAAAAACCCTGCTAGCTGATCATTCTATAATCTAATAAAATATTACAAACTGTAGAAACATGAATTTATCCATGTTTATTAATATGCACCACTACCAGGTAGCTCAGGGGTCTTCAAACTTGGCACTTTTAAGACTTGTGGACTTCAACTCATCATGGCTGGATGAGGAATTCTGGGAGTTGAAGTCCACAGGTCTTAAAAGTTGCTAAGTTTGTAGACCCCTGACCTAGCTGGTCAGCCCTTCTTAGCTCTCCTTCCACAGTGTAATAAGAATGCACCCCCCCCACCCCTTCCCTGTACCCTTAAAGACACAGGAATCAAGTGCAAAGCAAGAAAGGCTCACAAAATAAAGAAACACATAAACTCGGGGTTTTTTTTCTTTTCTTTAAGCTGCCTCAGATGTGTCACAATGTTGCAACCCGAGACTGTTTCTTTATTTTGATAAATTCATCATACATTTGTCAGTGCAAAGGGAAAGTGATTCAGCAAAGGAACAGCTACCGAAGAAATTAAAACTGGTACTTTTTTCCTTTTTTTCTACAGTTTGTAATATTTTATTAGATTATAGAATAAAATACAAAAATACAAAAGCAAATAGTAGGACACAGTGGGGAGGAAAAAGGGGGGAAAGCGAGGGGGAGAAGGGAAAAAGAACAGACTTCCTCTGTTGCAGTAGAAGGAAGCATTAACATTGAACCTCAACTTTTTACTTTTCCATAATATTATAAACTAGCCATTTCTATAACAACAAATGAATCTAATCAGTAAAACCCAAAATCCCCCTTTTTTTAGTCATCAAGTTTTTGATATCTTGCTAAGCATTGGTGGTACTCAAATATTGTCATGTCCTAAAAGTGGTACAATCTGTGAAAAGGTTGAAAAGCCCTGCTCTAAACAAGTACATTTTATTCTTTGCCAGAAAATCCCCACCACCAAAACCTTAGCAAAGTTATTCGTACAGCATATTTATCGACTTCATGGAGCCCCACAATGGATTATATCCGATAGAGGGGTGCAATTCACTTGGAAGGCATTTCTAGAACTTTTAGGGACCACCCAGGGACTGTGATCTAGTCATCATCCTCAAACGAATGGTGGGGCGGAACGTTCAAACTCAGTACTGGAGCAGTACTTAAGGTGCTTTATAAACTACCGACAACTGGGAATTGCTATGTATCTTGTCCTTTCGCTTAGCTGCTACAATATATCCTCTCTGCTTCCTCTATCTGCTTGCTCTTTGAACTGTTCTCCCCTTGATGTCAACCTGGGGTGAGAAAGGAATGTGCCTCCGGCCATCTGACTTATCTCTCGCTGCGGAAAAGAACGTGCGAAGACCCAACAACATTTTCACAGCCTTGGGAAAGGAGTATCATCAGCCTCATTCCCACAGCGGACCTAAAACCTGGGGATTGGCCCGTTTGAACTGACCAGGTGAACTATTAGGGTGGGGTTTGCTTTTTGCTCCTTTAACCTATTGATTTGAGCGGGAAACCCTCAGATCCTGCCTTCTATGCCTGCTGTCAACTTCTCCTAATAAAAGTTCCTTTTGGGATGAATCTGTTCCAAGAGTTCTGCTTTCTTGGGAAGAGGTTTTGAAGTGGGTCGTTACAGTTGAACTAGCTTTACATGTACATAGAGATACCTATTAAGAACACTAGCGCTAAAATATTTTCTTCCACAGCTCTAAAGAATCTGAAATAGCTTAAACTCCTTGACATTATAGACCAGTGGCCCCCAACCTTTTGGGCACCAGTGGACCCCAACCTTTTGGGCACCAGAGGTTTTTCCGTGGACTGGAGTGGGCGTGGTTTCATGTGCTGCCTGCATCCCATGGATGGGGCTTCGCTTCTTTGCGCAGATCTATTTCTAGCATGCTGAGAACTGGTGCCAATCCACAGACCAGGGGTTGGGGACCACTGTTATAGACAGTAATGTTGCAACCGAGAAGTGAATTTATAAGTTTTGTCAGACCAGCAGATTTTTATATAAAGGACAGAATGCTTCTTCACTTTACGGTTTTGTGTAGCAGTAAGGCATAATTCTGCACAACTTTTTACAATACTGACTCCCAAAATGATTTATCTTTATCAAATACTATGTGCATAATGCATATTTACCTCCTGCTGCAACTCTTCTACTTGTTTCCTGTTTTGTTCTTTTATATCTTGCATTTCTTTTTCATGCTCGCTCTGCAGTGTTTTCATGGCTAGATGGTATTTATTTTCTAGATTTTTATGTTCCACTACAAAATAATGTTGAGTTCTGTTATGAACATTCTTGAATTATAACAATCAAAATGAACACCTTTTGCCCATGAGACAAAGTGCCTCTTTTGAAATGACTCATTTAAACTACCTTTTCTGGTATCAGAAATAGAGAACTAGAGAATTCTGAAGAGATGTAGGAAAAAAGGAGTGAATTTGATGGTCTGCTTAGTTTGCAAAAATTTATTTAACTTTTAAAAACACCAATCATTGAAATTTTTGGAGCAATCCAAAAACAGAAAAGGCTATAACAGAAAGAATTACATGTTTTTGTGGTGTGTATGCATGTGTGTGTGTGTGTGTGTGTGATAGATAGATATAATAGAAAGAAATGGGAAATTGCTATTTCAAGCATCTTCTCCATAGAGTACTATATAACATATAGATGAACCACACCTGGGAAAAAACAACAAAAGGCAAAAGGAATAGCTGTAAAAGATAATGATTAGCAGTTTAGGTACAAAATGATCTAAACTTGGATAGCTTTTCTAGAATGGAAATATATGGAGATGAAAGAGATCAGGTAACAGCTGGTAGACAGAACACATTTAAATATAATGAAAAACAGTGAAACAAGCCACATAAAATACAATAATAAAATGACCCTAGCAAGGAATTTACATGAAATAAAAACATTTTTTTCCCCCACCTGAGTTTCAAATTGACTATGTTGCAATGTAGAAAGTTTAAAAGAACATTACAATACTACATTCCTTTGGAACAAAATTGACAGAGCAAAAGTGAGGATTTGACCCAATACCAAGGATAAAGAGCTAATCCTCTCATCAATATTCTTCACTAAATAGATATTTAATCATCCTTATTCAGATCTGCATGGGGCACTCAAAACAATACAATCAGAACAAATTAAATATCTTATTTTCAGCATATGGGCTTACGAGGTCTTACATATTCTTTGCTATAAGCCATGGGTGTTAAACTCGATTGTGTCACGTGACATATCACGTTTTTTGCCTTTGCGGAGCTGGGCCTGTGTGTGACGCATCCAGCCCGCAGGCTGCCAGTTTGACACCCCTGCTATAAGCCAAGCCCCTGCTTCTGTAGAGATTATCATCGCCCAGAAACTCCACTGCAATCAATGCTGCTGTTTCTTGAAAGGAGGAAAGATACTTAATATTAAATCTAGGTACATTACTAAATACTGTCCAGGACATGGACATGGTGTCCAGGAGAAAACATGGATAAAACTGAAAGAGGAGATTCTTTAGAACTACTGGCAGAAGGTGACAATGATAGTGTAAGGATTGGAGCAAACCTCACATTATCACTTTTCCTACCAGTGCAGAAGGCTAAGCAAATCTTGATTACCTAAAGACAAAGAAAAAAGCAACATTATCTAGTATAGAACATCTAGTATTGATTCTGTTAATTACTTTTTTAGTTCCTAGTTATTTAAGACTTAACAAATTTCACATCACTTTGTAAGCCAGTTCTTCAGTTTTGAAAAACATATACTTCAAAATAAATGAAGTCTACTTTGTATTGAAAACAGTAACAAGCATCTTCTTGTTTTAATGCTACAATAAAATCCTTTATCTTGCTGATTTCTTGACCTCTCTGGGGAGCACAGAGATATTGGAGAGAAAATTATTCCCAAAATGAAGTGCTTACTTTCAGCTTGTCTTTTTTCAAAAGAGAGCGTCTCCATTTTTTTCTTTAATTCCTCACTTTCTGCTGTTAAGTTTTGTTTCAGCTTGTTCAATTCAGTCTGATGTTTTAAACTGACATCTGCATTCAAGGCCCATTCCTTTTTAAGATTCTAAAAGAAAATTAAATTTCATAATTAAAATGCCATTATCTTAATAAAACATTTTTCCAAATTGGACTCTTTGTAACTTTAGTAACTCTTCTACGCTGTCCCACCTACTGCACTGTAAAAACTGAATAGGATTCTATCGCAAGGCCTGTATCAAGACACAAAACCTACCTTTTTTTCAAAAACACTAACATCTTACTAATCATCTCAGGATTCTTTGAACACCTCTGAAATCTGTTTCCTAAAGGGAAACACAGAACTCTGAATATATCCTTAACTAGGTGACCTTAGGAAGACTGGTATTGGCAATTTCACTCCTATACTTGCCTCTAACATAAAGAGTATTTTGAGAGAACTGAAACAGCAACATTTGTCACTCTTCTCAGCACTGTTGCCCTGTCCTGTTTACATACATATACCGTTTCTTCCATGCCTTTTAGTTGTTTTCTGTACTCCAAGGCAGGAGAGCCCAGAGTTATACAGATGGTAATGGTTCCCAGTTACTGATCGCCAAGCTATAAGCTATTGAAAAATGTAATAACCCAAGTAGTAGCTAGGATGAAGACAGGCGAGGCAATAATCATGAGCGACTAAGTTGCTGCTGTGTGATTCCACACAAGATGGACAGTAAGCTCAAGATATCTTCTGTAGTGTGAAGTTTAACCTACATTAGAAATGAGAACACACAGACCTTATTGACATCTCAAAATTATATATATAAAACCTGTTTTTAATTAGCATATTCATATCAGATTCTGAACAATGTTAAAACAGATCTTCTGTTTTAAAAGATAGAAAGTGTGATTTAATAAAAGTAACAAATTACATAAAATACCTCCAAAATGTGAAAATGTTTCTCCTCCATTTCCAGACTTATTTTCTCCTTCATTTCATCTGCAAAATGAAATGGAACAGAATGGGACTGACATATAGGTTCAAATGAATATTTTTTAAAATTTGGTAGTGAAAGCACATTCTTCATTAATTTTGCAAGTATAATTTTTGCACATCATTCTTGTTAAAATTCCTTCAGCTTGTACAAAATAGTCAGAATATTACAAAGTGTTTTTATTACATTTAATTTTTTAATTTCATTTTTTTTTTTTAACTTTACTGGCAACTCATTTTTTATTTCATTTTATTTAATTTCACTCTGAATATACTGTATGACTATGATTGGGAATCATTTTTCTTCCAATTTATTGCTTCAGTAATAAATCAGCTCATCAAAAAAAATTGCTGTCTTATTAATCATAGAGTTGGAATCTATAAGTTGTATACCCATGTGAAGTTGATGTTTCAAAACCATTTCTTCCTTTTCTTTCTGATTCTGTTTGTTTACATGTTCCAATTCCAGATGGTATCGACTTTGCAGAACTGCAATTTCTTGAGCATGCTTATCATTAAGCATTTCACGGAGCTCCATTAGGGCAGTTTCCTTCTCCTTTGTCAGATTCATTTGCATTAGCTCCATCTGAGATGTGCATATGTTACTTGAACTTAGTCTTAAGGCTTCCAGTTTAAGATTATCTGGAACCTACAAATGAAAAAAGACAGTATATGAACAAATATGTTTTATTGTAATTATTATTAGTTTCTCACAATATTAGAGTTCCAATGCTATGCTTCTTGGAATCAAGCTGCTACTAAAAACAGAAGATATATTAGGTTTATATGAGGTTTTGAGAGCAGCATGCCGTTTCCTCACAGCTTGGTTTCATAACTAATGTGAGTATAACATCATACTGACAATATAAATGGCACAAATTAAAAACACTATTAGTTGCAATCAGTGGGGATTTAAGATCTGAAATAGCCAGGGACTTTATTATTCTATTGAATACTGTACCTCAGCTTGCTGCAGCTCCCCTTCAAGCGTAGCTTCCACTTTTTGTTGCAAGTCTTCTAATAATTGCTGTTGTTCCTCCATCAGTTTAGCATGTAAGTTTTTGTTCTCATCTTGACACTTTAAAAATTCACCGATGTCATAATTCTGTTCTTGCTCCTGAATCTAAAGAGAAGTAAAATGAATTACATTATCTATACATATACACAGTAACATTAATATGATAACCAGATTTCAAGTTTGGAAACTAAATTTGCTTATTATAACCCTGAGATCCAGCAGCTGCAGTAAACATATACTTGGAATTAAGTAACTCCAGATTCAAGACTATTTTAAGTATCGGAACTGAATTTACAATCCTTTTTTTAAAAAATTGAGTTTTCTTCATCAGCTTTGTATGCTTTGACTATTTGGAGTTGGTCATTTTTCCTGCTGATTTTAAACAAATTGGATCAGCAACGCACGCTGTTGTACTTCTATTTGAAATCACCAAGTTATCCAGATACACTTTTACTCTTCTGATAACAGGATTATTAAAGTGTACATTACTTTTTTTCTCCAAGATTACAACAGTTTGATTTGTATAATGATTTACATAACTACACTAAGATTTAATATTTCTTTGCTATAACTAGATGTTTAGCATCAAGTTATATCCCATCTGTTAGTAAAACATTCTGCTATAGATTCAAAGTATTCTGAAATCTTACAGCATCATTATAACTTCAACTACTCTCTTTTTCTTTAGTTAAAGAGATTAATTTTAAGATGTTTATCTTCATTTCCCTGGTTTGCTGGATTATCCCTGCTAAATCAGTTCCTCATTAACTTCTAAAGCAAATTCCTTTTAAAGGAAATCTTGCTTTTTGATATTTACTGCTTTAAAGTACTCAGTGAATATAATAGTTTGTGTGTAATATAAGCAACTGGACCGACACACTATGGCCAGTGTAGTGTAGTTTGTTTGTAACTATTAAAAGTATATTAATCCAATTTCAGGGCCTTTTCCCTCTAAAATATCTCTAATAAAATAATTGTTTACAATGTTTAATACTTGTTATATTTATATGCCGCCCGTGACTCTGGGCAGTTTACAATTGTTGAAAACAAAGAACGCAAAACCATAAAAACAGCAGAACACACAAAACCAATTTATTCTTCGATCGGTGCAGGACAGACTGTAGTGCGCCCATACACACATTTAAGCGGTAAAGAGCTATCAGCCGCCCCTAATGGCGAAAAAGGGAGGTGGGGAAATCACAGAAAACGTCCTTTGTGAATGAAAGACCAGTTGAAGAAACAGAACCTCCTAAGAATGCGGGAATTGCTACTGCATTGAGCCAGGGCTTCGGGCAACCCCCTAAAGGGAGAAGAACCATGCGCCGTGCAGACAGGCGTATCTCACACCTGAGGCGGCGAGAAGGACCCTTCTTCATCCGGCACACCACAGACCTCGGATCCTCCGGATGGAGTCTTCCCCCCCTCCCCCAGGCAGCTCGGAAAATAAGCGTCTGCGACCACCCCGCCACAGAGCAGCGGAAAGCAACGCACCTCGGGAGGACCGCGGGGGCTGCCAGCAGCCTCTCGAACTCCTGCAGGAGCTCCCCCTTCCATGCCCAACGAATGACCTTACTACTATCGGCCAGCAACGGTCGCGCAACCCGCGGAAGCCTTCAACTTTCAGCCAATGGGCTCCTTTGACGTCATCCAGCGCCCCTCCCACCCAGGTGCCCTGCGAAGCCCAAGCCAAGCAGCCTCGGCGCCAAGTATTGGAGCGCCGGGAACCAATAAGGAGTCAGCAGCAAGGCGCGGCGCTCCGAACTGAGCTCGCGGCGGAGCTTCCGGAACGTGTAACCGCCGAATGGGGAGAAGGGGTGTGTGTATGTGACACACATAGAACTTAGAAACTCAGAAGCTCTTTTACGGTCCGGGGGGGGGGGGGGGGAAGAGAAGCTTTCTTTTGATTTCCATTTTCAAAATTTCGAAACTGCAACGTGTCTAGAGGCCTCAATACTGTATACAAAAGATGGAGTCAACGGCCTCTGAAAGAAAGTTATATACTAAATTCATACAAGCCTTTTTCTGCCGACGGTGCACTCGGAAGTCTTTGGCACGGCCGTTTCTATAGTAGTTTTCTGTATATTATTTTTTACCCTTGTAAGCCATCCTAGGAGTTGGAAAGAATAGCATTGCGCTACATTTTTTTCGCTATCACAGCTGTAAGGATTCCTAGTTTACAATGGGCGTATTTCACTCTCCTCCAATACATTAAATGTTAATAATTTTCCTCTCCAAGAATTGAGTTCTAACTATTTTTCTGTCTCACACAAGCGGGCGGTTCCCCAAAGAAAACTCACGACCGTAACTTGATCCAGGAGAACATATTGCGCAGTCTGGTTTAGTTTTAAATTTCACTCCCCGCCTTCGCTCTCAGAGCTCCATTAATACAGTACAGCGAAGCGAAAACGGATTTCCTCCATGTAGAAGAGCCGCTGGTAACAGGAAGGGGAAAAGACAGCGGCGTAGATTTTAACTGTGTTTACGAATCAAGCTCTTTTCCTCTGTTAAACTAAGAAAATTCATCTTAAGAAAAACGGACGTTTCTCCTTTCTCCAGCACTAATCAGCAAAAAATGATAACTATAGAGTGGAGCAGCTGCGGTTTCCTTTGTGGCTTATGTATTTCTTCCCTGAAAAGACCTGGAACCGACTCTGTTAATTGCACATTTGTTAGTTTGGCATTAAAGTGTTTGATAGATTTTTCTTACAAATGTGAGATTGGATATGCTACATATCAAGAATGAGCTTTTTTTGTTTACAGCACTGAAGCTGCATTCTGCTTCTGTACTAATTGAAATAGTTCATATTATTAGTACTATTTCAATGGCCCTAATTGTAAATTTTTGATAGCACTTTTTATTGCAAAAATCGGTGATCAAACTGATTTTATCTGTCAAAACAGAATTTTAAGTAGGCTTTTGCCATGAAACCAAGGAGAAATTACAGTACTATATATCTTCCCTGGCAGAGTATACCGGTAGTACTGTACTTAAGTTAGTGGGGGCAAAGTACCTTCAAGTTGTTTTTGACTCCTGGCCACGTTTCAGACAATTCCTTGTGGTTTTCCTGGGCAAGATGTTCAGAACTGGTTTGCTGTTTCCTTCTTGGCTGAGTTTTGTGCTTAGAACAAGTCTAGAATTCGCAATCTCACTGGCAATCATGATTTCTACAAGTCAGACTACCAATATGTTTTAAACACTGTTTCATTGATTTGATGAGCATAACCTTCAGTTCACCCATATATCTTCTCATTATTTCATATCTTCACATATCTAAGATGAAGGGTTAATTAACTAGCTTCAGGACATAACAAAACTCTCTTAGAGTTATTGCAATGTGTTTGAATAAGAAGTCTCTGAAGCCAGAGGACTGTAATAACTAATAACTAATCCCAAGCATTTTCCAGGCTCTGTTGAATAAAATTCAAGCCCTGTTGTGGAAACTCCACTATCTGAAAAATATGTTACAACTTGTATACGAAGATCCATCACCTAAGTGTTGCAACCATTTCCTGAGTTAAGATAAGTTTCCATGCCTTTCAAGTTTCCATGCCTTTCAAGTTTCCATGCCTTTCAAGTCTACATTTCCTGAGTTAAGATAAGTTTCCATGCCTTTCAAGTTATCACTTCTTGAGTTATGCCTTCCAGTTATCACTTCTTGAGTTATGCCTTTCAAGTTATCACTTCCTGAGTTATGCCTTTAAAGTCTACATTTCCTGAGTTAAGATAAGGTACCCTTTCAAGTTTTATTTCTTGGCTAAACCCGCCCTTTATGAACCTTTTGCTATGCTGTAAAAATGCCAATAAAAGAGAAGCACGCAGATCCTTCTGGGCTCTCGCTTGCTGACTCAACCTGAAGAAACATGTTGTCCGTGTGTTTCCTATCTACCAAACGCGAGGTCCGTTAGCCCAGGCTGACGTACGTCACTGGTCCGTCCAGCAGAAGCTGGACCCCGGGATCGAACTCCCACAACCACTGGTCCGTCCAGCAGGCGCTGGACCCCGGGATCAAATTCCCACAACCACTGGTCCGTCCAGCAGACGCTGGACCCCGGGATCGAATTCCCACACCTAAGAAAACTATAAACGTGAAAAAAAATTGGAATAGCGCCATTTCTGACAGAAATGTTATTAAACATTTGTGAACTCATTCCAGATATGTTTTTAAATATTGCTGGTGAAAGATTATGAATACAGTACTATATATTTTCCCTGGCTGTGTATATATAGTACTGTACTTAAGTTAGTGGGGGAAATGTACCTTCAAGTCTTTTTTGACTTCTGTCCACCCAAGGAATTAGGCTAGAAATTGGTAGACTGGTGAGCTCTGGTACCACCCTAGGGCCTAGGCACAAAGCCAAATGATTTACCTTGAGCTAGTCACTCCCTCATAGCCCTAGGAAGAAAGCAAAGACAAATCACTGCTGAAAACACCTTAGCAAGAAAACTGCAGGGTTATCCAAGCAGTCACTAGGAGTCAATACTGATTCAAAGGCACACACACACACACACACACACACAAAATGTAATAGATACATACAATCTCAGATGTGAATGTGCTGACTAGATTTCTAATTAATGTAGGAAAGTATTTTTCACATACTCTGTCTTTGCAATATTTTTTTAATTTAATTTAATTTAATCTTGGGCTAAAAACAATTACTTTAGGCCATATGCGATAGAATGGTTTTTGAAGCAATAATATTTTAATTATTAATTGGTACATTTTGTTGCTTAGGATTAGTTTATATTTTATCTGTGATTGGCCAGACACTGAAACAAATTTGGAGACCTAAGTCATAGTGACCTTGATATATTATTACTTGTTACTGATCAAATCTGCTTTAGGTTAATCTTCAGCATATCTATAGAACCTTCATTCTATTTATCTTTGATTTCTTAAATCATGCTTTTAATGAACATAAGCTGGTGCTTTATTTTGCCAGATATTGGTCGTAGTATGAGATTTCAGGGATTATTTTTAACTATAGTTTGGGAAACACTGGGTTGAAATTTGAATTTATAGAATCACAATGGATAGCCTCACCCATTATTTTTGTTTTTGTTTTTTGTCTTTCTCTGATTATTGTATGAGCCAGGTGCATACTAATCCTTGGAAATACATATTGTTTAAATTATGACCAACAGATGTGAAGCTCCCTAGGCTTAACAGAGTTATTCAGAGAAGGGTGTTAGCAACGCACAGGGTTGGGCACATTGAACTTGCACTGGAAGAGTCAGCAACCTTAAAGAAAATATTGCTATTGTTCTAGTGAAACAATATCTTAGCAACCATGTTGAGTGTACATTGCAAAAGACATGATACAGTATAAGAAGTTTCTGTTTTCCCTGTAACCACAGCCTGAACCTCTTGCTGAAGAAAAAATACATGGAAACTCATAATGAAGCTGGAGAGAGACAAAGCTAACCCATATTCAAAATAATGTAGCTTACCACCCACAACTTACCTTGGAATTTTTCCCCAGTGATGGAATCTGATGTGGCTGATCACATGACCCGTCTGAAGCTCAAACTCCTTGAAAAGGTAAGCTGACTTTTCTACAATGATATCCAAGCATTAACTATCCACTAATAGAACAAAAAAGGATGGAAAAAACCCTATCAATTAAAATGGAGATTTTGCAATACAGATAGCTGTTAGCTGTGTTATACTGAACATGTCAAGAATGCTATGTATGCATAAAGGTGTACCTTTAATCAAGCGTTCCTGATCCTTTGGGCCTTTCCCCAACTTGTCTTGAAGTCCTACCTGCCTATCAGAAAGCCCTACTGTCATGTTACTGTCCTTATTGCCAAGCCATGTCATGCTTTTATTGCCTATGTTCCCTAAACTGCTTTGAAGGCACCAAGTGACAAAATTACACAGATTCTATATACTTGAAAGCTGCTCAAGAAATGTGTTAATATAGTGGAGGAAACCCTACTTTTACACTGGTGCAGCTAAGGACAATATTATGCTGATTGCTGGCTAGGGTTGAGATGTAAAGCAAGTTCACAAGAAAGAAAATGGATGTCAGAGGACATTGGTGCTATCAGTCCAAGAGAGATGTCTACCCTTATGCTGCACATTAGCAAATTGAGTTCTACGTAATTCAAGGTTTATCTAAAGTTTGATTATTTCCTGCTGATTCCTTTTTATTATTATGAAAAAAACATGTTAAAATTAATGTGAGAAGTTACAGGTGTTTTTTTTTTAAAGAATCTTGTTATATTGTTCCGTAGAAATTAGAAAATGAACATGAAAACTTGGATGACTCTGAATCACCCGTCTCTACAAGTAAGCAATTAAAGCATATTTGTACCGGAATTAAGTAAAATGTCAAGTCATGGATTGCAATAAAGAACTCTGCAGAATTAATCCCATCTGGATTTAATATCTGCCTAAAAATCTTTTATCACACAAAGCTTTATTTATGTTATTTTATTTGTGTTTATTTGTATTAATTAGGTTACCTAATTAATTGCTACACATGTGGAGGATGAAAGTTAAAGCTATCAGAATGTTAACAAAAGCATTAATCTAGAGTTGCAGGTGTGTGCATATCTACTTGTAGAGCTGTCCTGTGCCATCAAACTGAAATCTCCATGTAGCAATACTTATCTCTTTCTTAGTGCTGTTATGTGCTCCTGGCTACTTTCCTTCGTGACCAGAGGCAAGCTTGCCTGACCAATAACCAGCCAAGACACAGTGAAGGCCTTTTGTTTCGTTTATTGCAATAAGCGGGGAGAGAAGCTATCAAAGCTTGGTTCTCTCCAAAGTTTTAACCCAAAATATTTCCTTCTTTATACAACCCTAGTCCCAGCCGCACATCCCTCCTCTTTCCCCATTGGCTGAGGTAGTATGAGGTTACACTCTTTCCGACCGCCTCCTACATATTTCCTGCTACATACTAAATCATACATCACATGTACATTAAAATTAGGAGATAATTTATGCAAGGTGTGTCAGTTAATATTAATCAACTAATTGCACATGCTCAGTTGCCTGAGTTCTGGCCCCCTTTTTTATCACTTCTTAGAAAAATAGGTTCTTTCCTGTTTTGCTAGTTATCTTCTCTTACAGATGTTTTCTTCTTCCTTTCCCACTCTTAAGACCCAGCTATTTTTGCCTACATATTTCTTTTACATCCTTTCTTTATGTTTCTCCTTTCCTGGTTCCCATATATTATTAGTTTTTGGTAAGCTTGTTTGTCCAGGCAGTAAGTTTCCACTGCAGCAAATTCAATTTTAAATTTCTCTTTCAATATTAAATTTTGAAGACCTTTCTTTTACTTCTATCAAATCCCCCCTTTTGATTTTTATTACACTGAAAGGTCTTCATTATTCCAGAACCTGAACTAAGATGCTTTGTAATTCAAGTCCAGACAGCATAACTCAACGAAAAATGGTTGTAGGAATTCTTAGCAGAAACTTACTATTCTGAAGATGCTTCCGGATGCGTACATTTGTCCATTTTGCGTAGGTAAAAACAGTAATTTCTCCATATCAGCTTAGCTTGGTTACAGACGATATCCATGCATACATCCCCATGCTGGTTTAACACAAAGGCATTCCTTCACCCAGCACGTAACAGGACATCCTGCAATAACTTTTAAACTCCTCCCACTGACTAGATAGACTCATAGGATTAACTGGCTGCTAAAACTAAATTACCCATAAGCCATCTCTTAAGGAAACAGCGTTTAACCCTATAAATGCTAACGTTCTAACATACAGTTCTTAACTAACTGGTTGGTCCAGCACACTCCCCGCTTGGAAATATAAATTTCCACTACTAACTAACTAAAATAAGCAAAAAACCATAGCATTAAAGCATGCAATCTTCATTACTAACTGACTATTAACTAAAATAGGCAAAACATGGTATCAAGACATGCAAAACATGCATAACTATAACAGAGATAAACAAGGTGTTACATCAAACAATGCAATTATGAGGTAAACACAATACACATAGTTTGAGGATCAATCTTCCAGTTCGGTCTTCTTCAGCAACAGGACCAGGTCGGTGATTGGCCTGGTGTAAAGCCTTTTCACGAGAGTCTTTGAATCACGATCTGACTCATGTGGCTTCACGATCTGGACCTCAACTTGGCGAACTAGTCCATCAGTAGGGCCCGATGCACAAGTCTCATGAGCCAATAGTTCTGGTATGCGTCCTTGTCTCTCAGCAAGACAAAGTCTCCTTCCTGTAGGGGAAACTGGAACCAAAGGAATTTCTGGATCAGAAAAACTGGAACCCAAAAATTCTCAGGAACAAAGGAAGCTGGAACCACAGGATACTCAGGAACAGAAGAAGCTGGAACCACAGGATACTCGGGAACAGAAGAAGCTGGAACCACAGGATACTCAGGAACAGAAGAAGCTGGAACCACAGGATTCACTGGAACAGAAGAGACTGGAATCACAGGATTAGCGTTGATGATGGCTGCTACTTCTGTCATGAGGGTAGTGAGGACCTCATGTGTGGGCGTGGGTGTCTTTGTTGACATAGAGTCCATGATTTTGCGGGGTACGCCAATCATGCGCTCCCACGTTTCTCCCATGTGGGATGCATGGGAAGGATTAAGTGCCCATACACAATTCTGGGCCTTCAGGTATTTGTCAATTACTGGGTCATGACAAATGCCTTCAATAGTCTGTGAATTCTTGCAGGCTCCTACAAAGAGTTCCTTGGATGCTAAGACAAGTGATCAGGACGATCAATACTATGCCCAATCTGATGGGTCTCCATTTGGAGGGGCGTTTGAAGCGGGCTGGTTCTAGGGAACAGTTAGAAGGCGGTTTCTCTGTCTCTGTCCACTGTGGATAAGCAGATGGTCTGGACGGTCGTTTTCTCGTCCTGTCTGAGAAATTTGCTGGGTGCCTGAGGTTGAACATTGTCATTTTGATCTGGAGCTAGAAGCATATAGTGTTTTGGTCCCTGAGGCATCAGGCTGGCTGGACAAGCCAAGAACTCAGGACCTTTTAGCCAGATCAATTCTGCTAACTGTGATGCAAGGGTGGACCGCTTAGCTTGGTCCACAAGGTTCTGTTCTGTTGGCACATGTTGCCATTGCTCAGGGCTTGAAGATCTTTTAATCTTTTCTACTCTATTGCTCACATAGACGTAGAAGCATCTGCTTTGGTTGCAGATGTAGTTTGACACCACTTTGCTGTCTGTGTAGAAGGTGGTGGACTGTAGCTCAAGGCCTATCGTTTTTGTTGTTAGGTTGGTGAGTTTTACGGCCAATATGGTACCGTAGAGTTCTAACCTTGGTACGGTGTGGCCTTGTTGCGTTGTTAGTTTCGCCTTTCCTATGATGAAACCGACACTGCAGCTCTCCCTGCTGTAGACTCTGATGTATCTTATGGCTGCTATCACCTTCATTGACACATCTGAGAAGGCATACAATTCTTTCTTTTGTATGGTAGCGGGTGAGCTGGAGACATATGTGCGATGCACGTGTATGCTTTGGAGACAGCTTAGGAATGTACTTCACGTCTCCCAGTCTTGCTTCTGTTCTGGCGGACGTGGCCCGTCCCAGTGTGTGGTGCTCTGGGAGAACGCGCGTAGCTGCAGAGATTGTTTGTCCTCTATAGACAAGGCTAAGTAAGTCATTGTAATTCTTACTGGTCTGGAACACTGTTGCTTCCAAAACGGGTTTGGTTGTCACAAGCGTGAAGTGTTCTTGGCGTGGTTTTAGGTGAGGTGCTCTTCCATTACTGAGAATGGAGGTTGTTGAGATATTCACCTGGGTTGGAGTTTGCAGTTGGTCAACACAGACCGTTCCTGGGATGACCCATTCCGGTTCCATCTTAAAGGCAGTTGAGGGGCTTGTTGGACCTCTGACCATTCCGTGGTAGGCGAAGGTGATAGGGGCGTCTACTCTCAACGGAGCCAAGATTTCAGTTTCAGGATTTAGGAACCGTAAGGCAATTGGGGGGAGCTGGTCAACACAAAACGTTCCTGGGATAACCAATCCAGGATTTAGGAACTGTGAACTCCCATCTAATGGCTGGATGCGGAGTCCAGTGACTTTCCTTCCCGCCGTGCTCTGTGGCACAGAGCACGTTGTGAAAGACATTTCTTCGCTTGGGAGTGCACTGGGGAATGGTGGGTCGTTACACACTGATGTGCAGTTGACCTTGGTGGGCGCCTCTGGGCGCTCTTTGGAGCCGTGCTGGGGCTCCTTGGTTGAAGGAGGAGTAGAAGATGCTTGTTGTAGCTGTTCAGAGTCTGGATGCAGGGCTCCCGGGTGCTTGTCACTCTTGTTCGGGTGACACTTCCCTTTAGCTTCACAAGCTTTGGCCACGTGTTCCATAGACTCACAGCATTTGCAGCAGGCCTTGTACTCTCCTAAGTCCAACTTTCTTCTCCAGGGTGTTGGAGGATCCAATGGTGCTGTGGAGGATTTGCCATCAGGCTGGGTTGGTACAGTGTTGAGGTCATCAGGAGCACGATCAGTGGCTTCTTGTTGATCCTCATAGGCATTGTTTCCAAAAGCAGGGAAACATGGCACAGACGGCTGGCATTTTCCTTCAGAATACTTCTTGTTGGGGGTAACTTCCAGTGGCGCAGACGAGGGGCCGTGTGGTTTTGGCCTGAATACCTCTGCCTTAACATTAAGCTGAGGAGGCCTAACTTCTTGTGTGCTTACTTGTCGGGGGGGGGGGTTCTCATCGTTCAGATGGTGCGTTGCCGGCTCCCTGGCCAGTTGGTACATCTGGTCGTTGAGATACTCCTTCCTGTCTACTTGATCTTGGGGGACTTGTGGATAACCACGGCGCTCCTGCCTGCTCATGTCGAATCTCGTTCTGGTTGTCGACGTAGGCCTGCACGCGGTTATGCGGACTTTTTCTTCCTAGCCCTTCCAAATTGTCCGTGGAAGTAGCGCCTTCCAGCTCTCTCTGTAAAGCCGCTGCTCTTATGGTTGGCTCTTTGGCTTTCTGTTCACCCTGGGAAATCTCAAAGCTGGCCTGAGCTTTGACCATGTCTTCCCTTTGCTGATGCTGTGCCTCTGCCACACGGAGGGCTGCTGCAGCCTGAGCTTCCTTTTGCTGTCGCTCTGCCTCTGCCACACGTAGGGCTGCTGCAGTTTCCGCTTTGGCCATTTCCTCCTTTTGCTGTTTTTCTACTGCTGCTTGTACAGCGATGTCAGCCGTTGCGGAATCGATTCGTGCTTGTGCAAGTTGGGCAGCTAGGCTCTTTGCCCAGGCGGCTCGGAATGTTTGGCTATGGCAAGAAGATGTTCTAGAGAAACGGGAGGTGCCTGAGACATGAGAGTTGTAATGGGAGGACGAGGCTGCCATGACTAGGGAAGACTCAGAAGTTTTCCTAGACAATTTGAATGAGTTTAGTGAAGTTAATTCTTTGGCCACCAGGGGGCACTGTTTGTGTGCGTGGGTGCTTCAGCGAAGTCCAACCTTTGACCACTAGGTCACTGCTTGAGTGAGTGAATACTTCAGCGAAGTTCACTCTTTTGACCACTAAGGGTCACTGTCTGCGTGGTTAGAAACTTCAGCGAAATTCACTCTTAAACCACAAGGGGGCGCTGCTTGCGTCCGTGGGTACTTCAGCAAAGTTCACCCTTTGACCACTAGGGGTCACTGCTTGCGTGAGTGATTACTTCAGCGAAGTTCACTCTTTGGCCGCTAGGGGTCATTGTAGAGGCACCGCTGGGGCGCTCTCTGTGTGGGTAAATGCAAGCTTGCTGTTTGCAGATCAGCCACCGGGGTGCTGTCTGTCAGTAAAGGCACCACTGGGGGGCGCTGCTAGCATGCGAGGGTGCTTCAGCGAGGCTCACCCTTTGACTACTAAGAGTCACTGCTTGCTTGAGTGATTACTTCAGGTGAAGTTCACTCTTTCGTCACCAGGGTGCACTATCTGGGTAGTCTCATCAGGGAGATTCTCTCCCTTGCTACTAGGTTACACTTGCTGCGTGAGTGAAGGCAAGCCTGCTGTTTCAAGTCGCTACTACTCAGCGTTGTTCCTAGATATTGTTTTGAGAAAAGTCAACCAAATTCTGTCTTCTTAGAACCGCAAGGGTACTTCAGCGAAGTTCACCCTTTGACCACTAGGGTCACTGCTTGCTTGAGTGATTACTTCAGGTGAAGTTCACTCTTTCACCACCAGGGTGCACTATCTGGGTAGTCTTATCAGGGAGATTCTCTCCTTTGCTACCAGGTTACACTTGCTGCGTGAGTGAAGGCAAGCCTGCTGTTTCAAGTCGCTACTACTCAGCGTTGTTCCTAGATATTGCTTTGAGAAAAGTCAGCCAAATTCTGTCTTCTTAGAACCACAAGCTATTAGCCAACCTGGACTACCGGAGCACTGACTGGCTTCCAGCTAGATTCCACCTGGGCTTTAAGACTTGTGATAATAAGCAAGATTACTTTGCTGCTTTGTTTCTCCTTGTTTGCACTGAGTAGGTGCACCACTAGGGGGCGCTGCTTGCTTGCATGGGTGCTTCAGCAAAGTTAACCCTTTGACCACTAGGGGTCGCTGCTTGCGTGAGTGATTACTTAAGCGAAGTTCACTCTTTGCCCACTAGGGGTTGCTAGGTATTTTGGATGAATTCAGTGAACTTCGCTCTTTGACCACCAGGGGGCACAGTCTGCATAGTTAGAGATTTCAGCGAAGTTCCTTCTTTCACCTCTAGGGGTGCTGTTTCTCCAGCAGGGCTATAAGGCTGAAGGCCTGTTGTGGAATTTTTAAGGAATTACTTTGCCTAAATCAGAATTCCAACTTGGGTCTTAAAAACTTGCAGTCATAGTGATTAGCGTTCCACAGAATAAATGCAATGTAAGGTTTTTAGGCTTGAGGAACTGGCTAGCAGTCAGATAAGATAGCGATTAGCTCTCTTTGTTACTTGCTAAGAAGCTGACTGTTTTCTTTGTAGAAATAATCCTGCTTCTATTGTTAACCCGAACTTATGACATTTTTCTCTTTCTCCACTCTAAGAGCTATCAGATTGCCATGGTTACTAATGGTTGTATTATTCTTTTATTACTCTCTCCAAAGGGGCCTCTTGAAGGAGTCTGCTTTTTTTCTCTGAGTGATGTAGAGAGAAACAAAATTCCTTGTCCAGTAACTTTTCTGGGCTATTTGCTCTTTTCAGTTCGAAATGCTGACTCTTGTTCCTTAGAAATACATTCCTTTTGTCCCAAGCAAAGGAGGAAGAAAGCAGTGTAAATGGCAATGAGATGCAATGAGCAAAAACGTTTGGGAGGGAGGCTGAACACCCAATGTTAACTCTTTTCCTTCCTTTCAAATGCGAAGTGCCACAGAAGGGGAGGGGTTTTTGGTTGCAATTCAAAGTCACTCTTTTTGGCTTTGCGTAAAGGCACAGCTTTAATCAGAAATGCTGGTTCTTTGCAGTGACTTGGCTTTCAAATGCAAATTCAGCTAGCTAGCTTAGATTACAAGCAGGCTAAAATGCAGGCACTCACACCTTTCCATTGATTTTAGCAACACATTTCTTCCCTTTGAAGGCACGTTAAAAGTTAATTGCACACCTCTTGGCTCTCCCTGCCGTTTTCATGTGGCAGAAAGAGGGGGAGGAAGGGCTTGAAAGTAGAATGAGCTTGTAAACACTGACTAGAAAGGTAAATTGTTTCCATTTACATTCCTTCAACACACACACACACATCTCTCCATTGGAACACATTGCTTTATTGCCGGAGATATGAAAGTAAAACATTTCCTTTTGCTTCAGATAAGCAAGTTCTTTTGCTTGTTGCCAGCAGATGCATAGAGCACAATTCATCTCTTTTTCTTTTACTTTAACGAAGAGAAATGCAGGCAGACGAAATTGGCACTTAGGGAAAATTAATCTTGTTCATTTACTATACCTTGTCTGTCAGCAGAGATGAAGATTAAATTATTGTTTTTACTATTCCGGAACCTGAACTAAGATGCTTTGTAATTCAAGTCCAGACAGCATAACTCAATAAAAAATGGTTGTAACAAATATTTATTCCAGGAATTCTTAACAGAAATTTACTATTCTGAAGATGCTTCCGGATGCGTACATTTGTCCATTTTGCGTAGGTAAAAACAGTAATTTCTCCATATCAGCTTAGCTTGGTTACAGATGATATCCATGCATGCATCCCCATGCTGGTTTCACACAAAGGCATACCTTCACCCAGCACATAACAGGACATCCTGCAATAACTTTTAAACTCCTCCCACTGACTAGATAGACTCATAGGATTAACTGGCTGCTAAAACTACATTACCCATAAGTCATCTCTTAAGGAAACAGCGTATAACCCTATAAATGCTAACGTTCTAACATACAGTTCTTAACTAACTGGTTGGTCCAGCACATTCATTATCATGCTTAGAAAATCTTATAACCATTAACTGTATAACTTTTTCTTTTCCTAAGGCTTTCCTAAAGCTTTTCCTACAGCTTTGGTTAAAGTAGATGCACATTAAGGAATACATTGCAGACATGCACAAACACATAAGTCCTATAACCACTAAAAAATTTAGGCCAAGAAACATTTGTCTTAACCATTCAGTGTTGGGAAACCAATTAGTTAACCAACCCCAATCGCTCCACATATTTTCATACTTTTGTTCAGGAGCTTTAGCCACTTTCCTGATTCCTTCTGCAATATCCATTACTGCTTCGTGATTGTCATCTACCTTTAAATTCCACAAACAAATTTTTACCTTTATTTCCCAGGCTGCTCTGTTGTGTTGTCTTCAGTAATATTAGAATTAGAATCCACCCCTCATGATTATTACACAGTATTTCACACCCACAAATTGGTCCATAATCACAACAGCAATAACAGCAACAGCAATCACACTGACAATAACAAAAGATATACATTTACCACCTAATTCTTACAATTTACAATTCTACATTTTCAGTTTCTAATGGTATGACTTCTGTCTTAGTTATTCATTTTTATTTGTAACAAACCACTTTTATTTCTCTCATGAGTCACCACCAACATCTTTGTTCTTCGTCTGGGGTCACCTGAATTCTAATAGAGATATTCAAAATAGGTAGGTCCACTACCCATTCAAGTCCTTTTAAGCGTGGCTTTCAGTCCTTGTCCTGGAATGACCATCCAACCTCTTTCAGGTCCAGTCACCACCTTTGCTCGTGTGTAGTGAGTCCAACCCTTCTCAGCCCTCCAGACAGCAGATTCAATGTAAGGAACTTCCCTTCTTTGGTTGTAGAAGTTCCTCCTTCCATTTACAAATCAGCACTCACTGTCCCGGCTGGATCTTATGGACTGGAAATTCCAAAGGAGCTGTTTGCGCCACCAAGCCTTCCTGTCAAAGAGAAGACAGAGACCCCAGTACTTGTTCCACATTTAGCTATCTGTCTCCCTCCTTTGGGAGCCTTAACCCTTTATTAACCCTTTTACATATCAAACATCCCTCTGTAGCCCTTTGGGCTATCCCATAAATTCCAAGGGTAACACAGAATTTCAAATACATTTCTACCTATGCTTTAATTCCCCAATGACTCTCCTCATATAGTTTTTGGATCACCATTCTTGCAGTACCTTGTGATAACCACAGAATCCCCTTAATGCCATTTTTGTTGTTTGGTAATTATGAATCTACTATAGCCTCAATCCTTTTACTATCTATTTTCCTTTCCCCTTCAACTATAATATATCGTAGATATTTTACCTCCTTTCATACCAATTGGGCTTTATTTGCTAGACACCCTCAATCCTTTCTTCTGCCAAAAAGTTGCTTTCCCATTTCTTGATAATTCCCAGAATAAGATCTTACAAAACTGGGAAGCTACATAAGAATGTATTTGCTTCCACAGCTTAAAAGTGGAGGAAAGAAAAGAAAGAAAAAATCATTTGTCCTGTGTCAGATAGACTATACTTGTCCATGGAAGTTCTATCAAAAATTGTCACATTTTTCTTTCTCCTCCTCCTTTCACCCTGATTAAATACCATGTTACAAAAATATAACTCAATAAACTTATTGTAAATAACACATTCAGGATTTTAAAAGGTAAAGCACATAGTCTCACCGATCAGTATTAGCCAACATTTCTGGAATGCCTTTTGTCTCAGGCAGATAATATTCAAATCACTCTTGTGGCAGCACATCAAAGAACAACAGGGTAGCTAAGAAGACAAAGGATTGTCTCCCCCTTCCCCCACTCACCAAACCAGATAGAGTAAAAATGTATACAAAACTTTTGCTTGAAACAGCCCTCAGGAGGAAAATTGCCATAACATTTACAGAAGTGGCTTGCCAAAACCTCTCTCCTAGGGCTGAACAAAAATAAACCAGCCCCAAAACACTCAGCCATCCCTCATGGCCAAAGCAGGATTTGAACTCAAATCCAGCCTTGCAGCCTGTGGCTATAACCCTGAAACCAAATTGGTTTTCTATAAAGATTTCCCTTCCCCTCCTTGGCTCCAAGGAAAAGGAAAACAAATCGAACACACACAATATGCAGCAATTAATCATCTCTTTTGCAGTAGCAAGGAGTCCCAAAGACACATATTTATCAGATGTTAAATAAAACATCATAGGATTGTTCCTTTGACAAGAATACCCTCAAATGCATTATTAAGGATAAATCCAAACTAAAATGCAAAGGAAAATCACTGAAGCATGCCACACATACAAAAACAAAATATCAGAGTTGGATGGGACATTAGAGGTCCTCTAGTCCAACCCCTTACTGAAACAAGAAACTCTATCCATTTCAGACCCTATCAATTTCTAACCTCCTCCCAAAAACCTCCAATAATGAAACATCCACAGTTTCTGGAAACAATTATCCCACTGATTAATTATTCTTACAGTCAGGAAATTTTACCCAATTTCTGTTCTTTAAAAAAAACAAAAAACAAACAAACATGCAGACAGAAACTGCCTCTCCCCTTTTTTTTCTTTCTTTCTTTTTTCTGCATCTCTTACTTTTCCAAGGCAGAAATTCTTGGGTTAAAAAAAGTAACAAACTAAACATGTTTTAAAAAAATTGCTCAAAAATTTCCACCCCCCTTCAGCAGCCCTTCCACCATGGGCTTTAAACCCATTCTTCCTTCCAACGTAATGTTATACTGTTTCTGGTGAATTACTTCACCAGGGTTCTTTAAAGTCACCTTTAAAGGATCCATGTGTACCCCTCTTCTATTGCCCTCTTGGGCCCATATAAGAGGGTCCACTTTTCCTTGAGCTTCCTCACTCAAGGCCATAATATTTACAATTATTTCTCTTTCATTCCCCATAATAACAATCCCCAATTTACCAATTAAGTACCCCCTGGCCAAATTGCAGTTCCTTTTACCAATATAAAGTCCAGGTCCTTTTACTACTGTCTGGACCATAGCAGGTTTAAACGATGCTTCTACTACATGTCCCCAATTTCCTGATCCTTAATCTTCCCTTTCCCAATTTGCATTCCTGGAGGTATATAGTTCAGGGTAAATCTGGTGGCTCCGGAATCCACCGAGTACACCCTTTCCTCCTCCAGGGGTCCAACCTTTAAGGTTTATCAGGGGTTCCTAAAAAGCTGGACCAGAAAACAGATTAGTCCCCTGACACCCCTAATCCTCAAAATTCACCAAATTTGCTAGTTCTTCCCCCTCCTTCCTCTTAGGGCACTCATTTTCCCAGTGTCCTTCCTCCTTACAAAAGGCACTTTTATTTATTTATTCAGGGACTGGGGAAATTTTCTCCTAGGGGTTTATATCCCCTGGTGCCAACTGGCTGTCCTCACCCCCAGCCTAGATCTCTCCCAAGACCCTTTACTGATTTCCTGATTACTCTTCCCCATCCTCTTTGCTGGCCTTTTTGCACCAAATGAGCCATCATTTTTATCTTATCTTACATTTATCTCTCTCCTTTTCTCTCTTCCCATATACTTTCTGAGCCTCTCTTACTGGTAATAAATCTTCTATTGTTTTAGTTTTCCATGTGTCTAATTTCTACATTTTTACCCTAATATCTTCCCATGCTTTCCCTACAAATTGATATTTCAAAATCATTTGATGTCCTGGATTACCAGGATCCAAATGTCCATACTTTTGAAGTTGGCTTTTTAATCTTTCTAACCATTCAGTTGGTGTTTCCTCCTTTCCTTGTTCTAATCACAGTGCCTTCTGAATGTTAAAACTCTGAGGCACTGCATATTTAAATACCTTCTATCCCTTATAATTAGCCATATCATTCCTCTCTGCACTCCTGTTACTATCCCACTTTGGATCTGCAACAGGGATCTCAGCCTGTTCATTCTTTTGTGAAAACTTTTTCTTACACTGTTCCCTAGCTGCTCACCTAATCATCCCATTCTCCTCTGGTGTAAACATGTTAAAAATGGGTTGCATTTCTCCCCATGAATATTCCATTGGTCCTAAAAACATTTCTACCCTGTTTTCCTACTTCAATAGGATCTTCTATTAGTTTGGGCAATTCTTTCCTAAATTGCCTGATTTCAAAAGCTGTTAGGGGGGGTGTTCTGTCTTAGCATGGTAGACATTGAAGAGACGAAGTTAAACAACAACAAGGTTTATTCATTACAATCAGACACAGAACAGAACAGAAAATGAAACTGGCTCCACCCTTTTATACACGGAGCTCTGGTTAATCTCAACCAATAGTTGCAAGGGATTTCTCCCGCTTTAATTAACGAGTCTGCCCGGGCCCCAGACATTCTGTCTCTGTAGCAGCCACCTGGCCGCTGCCCTGCACCTGCTGCCTCACATGACTGAGTACATTACACCCCCTCCCCCCTTAGTGAGGAGCATACTGCACCCTGTTATTTGTTCGGTCGCTTTAGTAACGCCACCCCCGGATGGAGGGTACCCATTCACTCCCACTAACCTTAGCCCAGCCTGCGACCTTGTAGGACGTGTCGCCTGCCTTTGTTCATTAAAGCTTTTGAAAAAAAGCACGCAGGTAATGGAAGCTTTTGAAAACAACGCTGTGCAATGCCAGCTTGAATAAAAGTACATTTGTACCTTTGAGAACGCCTCCATTTTAACTAAAACTCCGAATGCTATGCTAGCGCAGATAGAGCCCTCACGTACTCTTTTAGGAACTTGGGAGGCCCTTGGATTCGCTCCGATCTCCGTGGAAGTGCCGCGGTTGCCTGATCTGCAAGCTTGCCCACCGGGCTCGGCAGACCAGGACTTGGGGACCCGTTTACAACGGTCGGAATTGGGACATGCAGGCTGACCTGTTGGTCCAGCTCTGCGTGCCGGTTTGGGGTGGAGTTCCCCGGATGGGTGGTGTTCCCTTGGTTTGGGGTGGAGTTCCCCGGATGGGTGGTGTTCCCTGAAGGGGTGGTATTCCCCTGAAGAGGGGTGGTGTTCCCCTGAGGGGTGATATTCCCCTGATCTGCAGAAGCAGGTGGTTGGGGGTTGTGTCCCGGATGGGCAACCCTTCCCCTTGGAGAGGCTTGAAAAGCCGATCTTGCGCAATGTCCCATGTGCGTGGTGCCTGAGTCAGGAGCCGCCTCGATGGCAAACCCCTAATTCGCTATTTGCGATGAGCCATATTCAGGGTCTTGTTGACCGTCCCGATCAATCTTGGGAGCTTCCTCCCCCCCCCCAGAGCAGAGCCAGGAGCGGAAGAGTGGCTTGGCAACCTCCAGCGAAGCTGGTCAATATGGCGCCGCAGCACCCGACCGTCTTCCAACGCCACTTCGTAGGAAAGAGGGCCGGTGACCCTACAAACGACAGCCACCACCCACAAGTTACCAGGGCCATAATTTCGAGCCCAAACTGGATCGCCCAAGTTCAGCCGCCTCGGTGCCCGTGGTTGGGACACCTGCAATGCAACGTGATCTGGATGTAACCTATCCAGCTTAGTGATAAGCCGGCGACCCCATCGGAGTTCGGTGGGGCTTTTGCCCATGGCAGTACATGGAGTGGTGCGGTGGCACAGGAGAAAGCCAACCGGTGATGCCAGTTGCTGTGCACCATGCGTTCTGCTTGACCATTTGACGCCGGGTGGAATGGCGCCGACGTAGCGTGGCGGATTAGATTTGCCCGCAGAAAAGACTGGAACTCCGAGGAAGTAAATTGAGTTCCGTTGTCGGAGACAATTACGTCCGGAAGTCCATGAGTGGCAAAAATGCCGCGCAGAACCCTGATGGTGATAGTGGAAGTGGCAGCGGACACTGGAACCACCTCCAGCCATTTAGAGTGACTGTCCACCACAATAAGAAAGAGTTGCCCCTGAAAGGGGCCAGCGTAGTCGATATGGATCCTCGACCAAGGATCCTGTGTTGTTTCCCACCTATGGATGGGAGCTTGGGGCATTTCTGGCCTGGACTGTTGGCAAACGTGACACCCTTGGACCTGGGCTTCGATCTCCTTATCGAGCCCTGGCCACCACAGGTGACTGCGCGCAAGCGCCTTCATTCGGACTATTCCCGGATGTCCCTCATACTAGGACTCTAGTCCTCAGTGAGGTCGGGATGACTACCCGACTGCCCCACAGTAGACACCCTTTGAAGGTGGATAGCTCCGATTTTCTCCTCCAAAACGCCTGAAATTCGGTGCCCGGACATGTGTCCGGCCATCCCGATAACACCCAGTTCAACACACGTATTAACGTGTTGTCAGCAGCTGTCTCAGCTGCTACATCCCCTGCATGGAGAGGGGATTCCGGCAGATCCTGAATAGACAGGATGTGGTTTGCTGGTGCCGGATCAGGCTCTATATTTCTCAATGGCAACCTACTGAGGCCGTCTGCATGGCCCATCTCTTTGCCCGGCTTGTGAACCAAGCAAAAATCATACGCAGAGAGAAATATTGACCATCTCAACATCCTAGGAGATATTATGTGGGGTGTCTGCTTTTCAGTTGTAAACAGTCCCAGCAGCGGCTTGTGGTCTGTGAAGACCGTGAAACGGCGAACATACAAGAAGTCATGGAACTTCTTGATGCCTGCTACGATTGCCAATGCTTCTCGATCTATCTGCGCATAATTGCGCTCCACGGCAGACAGGGTTCTGGAGTAATATGCTATTGGGACCTGAGTCCCACCTGTTTTTTTTTTTTTTTTCTATAACAAGTTTTATTGAATTTTTTTTAATTTTACAGCCAAGTGCTTAAGACTCATCGTGGAGATAGGGCACTCCATAAAACAAAATAGAACATACAATCATATATAAACAATTTACACTTTTTTAAATCTTCCCTCTCTGTTTTATCAATCAAAAGAGCAAGAACAAACAAACAAAACCAAACTATCAACGATATTTCCACCCATTTTAAGCTTAATTAACTATTAACATATTCCAACTAGCATTACATAGACACATAGAATACGGTTCGAGTATCCATATAATAAAGACCATATTATTCCAAATATTCAGTTTATATTTCTCAATTAAGTTCTATCTCTTATTCTATCTCACATACATATTTTATCAGTGAATATAACTTTACGTTTCCAAACCATTTTGGATTAGCTTAAATTGTTTCTAATTATTTCTAAGTTAAACATATATAAGTATATTTTAAAATTTCTCCACTATATTCTATTTCCTATATTCTAAACATTTTTATAAATCAATCCATTCTTTAGTCATTGCATGTAAAGATATCATTAGTATTTCACCAGTCTCAATACAACTCCTGAATTTCGCTTTTCCAGTTTTCCATAGTTACTATTCCAGACCATAATCAAATCCATAATTCAAATCAATATTGGTCAGACTAAAATCTTAAACTTTAAAGATCTCAAAAATATTAGCTCACTTAAAGTCTTTAAAAACCATTTTACCCATCAAATAATTTTTTAACACTCATTTTAAACCTAATTCTAGCTTTCTTTTTATGCCAAGCAGGTTTCCACAATACGGCTTTCAGCTCCTCCCATCTTGGTATTTGGTTATACACATTTTCCCACAGTTGCGTCTGATCATAGTCTTCTTCTCTTTTTCCCAATATTGTCTGCACAATATACTCAGTCTTAGCCAGTGTGGTGGTTATTCGTTGTTTATATGTACTGTCAGCATTTTTAATGTCTCGCATTAGAGAGTCCATTTCTGTTGTTTTTACATCTATAGATGTTTCAATTAAGTTCTGCTTTTGGTCTTCAAAAGTCTCCATCCTTTGTGTATAAAGTGTAACATCTTCCTCTTCAGTAGATTGTAAATATAGATCTTCCATCTCATTAAATTGTAAATCCAATTGTATATCATGCTCAGTTAGAGTTTGAAATCCAGTTTTTTGCTCTAAACCGACCTCATTCCTTAGTGTCCTTCCGGATCCGGTGGCAGCGCCCGCGGACGTGCAGAGAATTCGTTCTCTTGGCCGTCTGGTTTCCCCCCGCCGGTAGACCCTGGACAGGGTCGAAAGTCGCCCTGTAGGGGCGACCACCGTAGAGGAGGGCACTCGTTGATCTCGGAGGGAGCGGCGGCTCCCTCTGAGGTCCGAGAAAATCACCTTTGGGCCGACGGGGAAAAGATCGGTCAGTAACATGGCTGATCACTCAGCTGCTCCAGCCGAAAGTCACAGCAACATCTAAGCACAAAGAACCACCGAGTCCCATCTGTTTTAAGGTGGCTTAAAACAGCTCCGATTCTTTACGGGGAAGCGTCACACACTATGCTAACAGGAAGTCGCTCATTAAAATGAGCCAACACTGCATTTGAGGAAAGCAATGCTTTGACTGCAGCAAAGCTCTTCTCGTGGACACTCGTCCATGCCCAAATAGCTGTTTATCTAGGAGCCGGTGTAACGGCTCCGCCACGGCTGCCTTGTGGGGGAGGAATGCGTGATAGAAGTTTAACAATCCCAAGAACATTTGGAGTTCTGTTTTTGATTTGGGACTGGGTGCTTGCTGGATCGCCTCCAGCTTAGACTGAGCAGGGTGTATGCCTTCCGCGTCTATGCGAAACCCCAGAAACTCTGTGGATGTAACCCCAATCTTACATTTATCTTTCCTGAGTTTCAGGCCCGCTTTGTGAAACCGCAGCAGCACGGCCTTGAGTCTCTCAGCTAGATTCTCTACTGATTCCCCTGCGATGAGGACATCATCGAAGTACGGGCACACGCCCGGGAGGTCTCTGAGCGTTCACTCCACGACACTCTGGAAAATACCTGGCGCTACCTTAATGCCAAACTGTAGCCTTGAAAAGCCTTGAAAGCCCCCCAATGGGTCACAATGGTTTGTGCCTCTGCCGTGGCATCATCCACCAGCAACTGTTGATAGGCCTGGGCCAAATCAAGTTTTGCAAAAATGCAACCCCCTTGTAGAGATGCCAGAATATGGCTGACTACTGGCACGGGATAGGAGTGTTGCTGCAGTGCTTTATTCAGCGTGCACTTATAGTCAGCACAGATCCTGACCTCTCCGTTGGCCTTAAGTGGCGTTACTATGGGGGTTTCCCATGGACTGCTGTCCACAGGCTCTAAAATGCCCTGTTGCAAAAGTTTATCCAATTCTGCATTAATTTTGTGCTTGAGAGCGAACGGCACCCGACGCGGCTTGATCCTAATCGGTGCGACAGAAGGATCTAACTTTAAAGCAATTGGTGGCCCCTTATACTCTCCTAATTCAGTGGTGAATATGTCTGCGAATTCTTTGCAGACTTGTTCCAAACTGGCCGTTTTTACGCTGTTCAGCCCTGTTACTTGAATTCCCAGGACCTCGAACCAATCAAGCCCTATCAGGCTTGTCCTTTCCCCATCGACCACAACTATATTCAGCATTCCCATGCATTTCCGAAAGTTCACCCGTATAGTGGCTTCCCCCTTAATTCTGACCGGGGAATTCTGGAAATCAGTCAATATTAGGTTTGATGGCCTAATTTTCATCCGTTGGCCACTTCGCCCACAGATCCTGTTAAGGGTGCTCTGGGAAATGATGGACACGGCGGACCCTGTGTCCAGTTCCATCCTTACTGGGACCCCTTGCAACCTTACTTCAATTTGCAGCTTTTTCTTTAAAGGGCTATGTCCCCCGGTTCTATGGACACTGCGCCTGCTGGCACAGAACCCCACCCTGTTTTGGCTGGGTACCCCGGTACCTTTCCAAGGCAACTCTTTCTTGGGACCCTCTTTTCCACGACCTAAGCAAACAACAGCGATATGGCCTTGCTTGCCACATGCTCGGCAATTAGCAGTCCGGAACCGGCAGTCAACTCGCTTGTGCCGATCCCTGCACCCCATGCACCTAGGGAAGGGATCTGCCTTGTTAAGAACTCTCGGAAGTCCTTTCGCCGGTGTTTGTCGCACCAGGTCAACTTCCTGGTCCGACTCGGCTGCTTCCTCAAGTTCGACGTCCTCGTGGTGGACGGTTTGTGATGGGGAAGTGTTCTTTGAGAGCCGCAAGGCCCTTAGAGCTCCGCCGGCTGCTTCCTCTGCGGTGACCTCTCGCAACACTTCTTGGAACGATGTGGTCTCCTTTGCGAAGATCTTTTGCTGAAGCTCTCTGCTCCGTAGCCCACAAACCAAACGGTCTCGTAACCGTTCTCCTTGAACTCACACGGCCTTGCTGCCTGTCGGAGGGCTGCGATGAATTCTGTAACGGACTCTCCTGGACGCTGGTCCCGCTGTTCGAACGTGTGCCGCCATGCGATGACCGACAGCTTCGGTTCGAAGTGCTCCCTGAGCATCTTTTTATGCTCGCCGTAGGGCACTGTCTCTAATGGCACTGGGGACACGAGGTTTTCCATGATGTCAAAGACGGTTTGGCCACACACACAGAGTAGCGTGGCAGCCTTCAATTCGTCTTCCGTGATTCGGTTAACGCAGAAGTAGTTCTCGGCCCGGGTGATGTACGAGCTCCACCGCTCCGGGTGAGCAACGTCGAACTCCGCTAGCCGACCCAGTTTGGCCATGACGAAGTCTCTCCTTTACCACGTGCTGCCACTTGTTAGAGAGTTTCCCAGGCAGTTCCTCGCAGCACTCTCCCCCAGCGTTTGCGTACTGGCGGATGAGTGAGCCGATCTAGGAACGCCGACCCTCAACGTGGTCTGGCCCTCCTTTACAGTAATTCGGGCCCTTTGTTAAGGTGGCAGCAGCTATCCCACCTTCGTCGCCAATTGTTCTGTCTTAGCGTGGTAGACATTGAAGAGACGAAGTTAAACAACAACAAGGTTTATTCATTACAATAAGACACAGAACAGAACAGAAAACGAAACTGGCTCCACCCTTTTATATACGGAGCTCTGGTTAATCTCAACCAATAGTTGCAGGGGATTTCTCCCGCTTTAATTAACGAGTCTGCCCGGGCCCCAGACATTCTGTCTCTGTAGCAGCCACGTGGCCGCTGCCCTGCACCTGCTGCCTCACATGACTGAGTACATTACACAGGGAGCAATTTCCCCCCCCCCTTGGAGAGGGGTTTTCCCCTCTCTTGTCACCTTCCAAACTATAGGAACCTCAAGAAATACATAGCTTTCTACTTAACTCTTTCACACAAAATAGCAGATCAGAGTTCTCGCCTTTCAACCTGGCCAGGCATAAAACTTCACACAGCTCCTTTCTTTCTTTCTCTCCCCCTCTCTTCCATCTGATTATTTCCATTCTTTTAACACCTTCTATTGTCCTTCTGATTACTAAAAACTAGCCTTCTTCACCCTTTCTTGCATTTACACCAGACACGAAAAATTTCCAAATACTTCACCCCAGGCAAAACAATCATTATTATTTTCAAGGAGCTTTTTAAGCCAATGAGCTCCATTTCCTTTTAGAATAAGGCCTTGTTATTTTGTATATTACTGTTAGAGGGTCTCTCCCCCCCTCCCCCAGGTCTTTAGAAATGAGTCAACACAAACACACAAACACAGAGACCCTTAAACATCATTTCCAGACCTTTGGAGGTTTGTGTTCCTTTAAATTTCCACTTTTACTCTCTTGGGGCAACTTGTAGCGTGTTCTCCAGGCAGTGGGGAAATGCAAGGAGTGTTTCTGATAGAAATGTAATGGGAGACCTTAACCACTGCCTATCCATTCCCCACCACTCTAAACCAAGCTGAGAAGCCCAATTTAATTTATTGGCTGGCCAAACATGTACTTAGGCCAGATATATACTGTAATATATCATCCTGCCTCTGTCCAAATGCCTTGGTTAAAGCATTGACTTAAAATACTTCAACATTCTCCCTAAGGGATTCCCATCTCCCTAAGGGGGTTCATTCCAGAATGTAAATACCTTTCCTCTTTTCCCTTATTGGCCGGCACACTGGCCGGGGAGGTATCCCTCCTTTTTGCATTCTTATTGCCCATTAATACCCCTCTGATATATAGATACCCCTCTGGTATCTTACCTGTCAGGCTGAGTTGAAATCCTTCCTTGAGTCGGCCGACGTTCCCTTAGGTTTTCACTAGGTCCTGGCTTTTTGTCTTGGGATTTCCGATTCCTCTTTGTTTGAGCAGGGGCAATCTGACCTTTAGGGCTGGGAAAAACTTATCCAGGTGCGCACTCCCCTTTCGAATATCCCCAGCTGCCAAAGATGGAACGGATGCAAATCCCGGAGGAGCCCCCAAGGCTGTTATGTGCTCCTGGCTACTTTCCTTCGTGACCAGAGGCAAGCTCGCCTGATCAATAACCAGCCAAGACACAGTGAAGGCCTTTTGTTTCGTTTATTGCAATAAGCGGGGAGAGAAGCTATCAAAGCTTGGTTCTCTCCAAAGTTTTAACCCAAAATATTTCCTTCTTTATACAACCCTAGTCCCGGCCGCACATCCCTCCTCTTTCCCCATTGGCTGAGGTAGTATGAGGTTACACTCTTTCCGACCGCCTCCTACATATTTCCTGCTACATACTAAATCATACATCACATGTACATTAAAATTAGGAGATAATTTATGCAAGGTGTGTCAGTTAATATTAATCAACTAATTGCACATGCTCAGTTGCCTGAGTTCTGGCCCCCTTTTTTTATCACTTCTTAGAAAAATAGGTTCTTTCCTGTTTTGCTAGTTATCTTCTCTTACAGATGTTTTCTTCTTCCTTTCCCACTCTTAAGACCCAGCTATTTTTGCCTACATATTTCTTTTACATCCTTTCTTTATGTTTCTCCTGTCCTAGTTCCCATATATTATTAGTTTTTGGTAAGCTTGTTTGTCCAGGCAGTAAGTTTCCACTGCAGCAAATTCAATTTTAAATTTCTCTTTCAATATTAAATTTTGAAGACCTTTCTTTTACTTCTATCAGTATGTTGATATACTGTATATTGTTTTTATTACTTTTTATTATCTGTTTAATGTGTTTATAATTTATTATTAACTGCTCGGAGACCATCAGATCTGGGATAGATTACAAATGTTGTTAAATAAATAAATAACAAACATGGATTGGCTTGAGTTGCAGAAGCCCTCGCCAAAAAATATGACCCTCCTTTCCCAGTTCTTTCTCTATGGGCTTCAAATGTCAGCTTCAAGATCTTCTTTAAGCGGAGTGATACATTTTTGAATTGTGCAGATTTGCAGTAGCTGCTTTGACTTCTTTTAAGGAGGGTGTTGGGGATGACAGAAAAAAAAAACATCCTGTTTCCAGCAATTTTTACAGTGGCTATAACTTCCTACCGTGAAAGGATGGATGCAAGTGACTGGAGATGTTATTATCCCCTCCTGCTACAGTCTGTAGAGCATCACATATATGACAGAACCTTTGGAGTTTTCCCAGCAGCCAAGACAAAGCAGTGACAGTTTACAAATGGAAGAGTAATCTAAATGGGGTTCTGGGGAGAATTAGAGCCTTTCCAGTCCCTCTGCTCCCAAGCAGAAGCAACACATTTGCTTGTGCCTTGTTCCAACCTGTGCTCGCCCAATGGAGAAAGCCTCCACTGGCTGCTCAGGATATCCATTGCCTCCTAATGAGTGAATGGTTGTTCAAACTGTTCTGCATGAAGAGTAATATGCCAGTTTTACCCTCTCTTTTCTCTTCACTCCTTTTTAAACACGATATTAATGTCACCCACATTTTTTGCAGGAAATTATGACAATTATGGCTACGCCTTACAAAGTGCACTGAGAAGAAGGAAAGATCTTCTACAGCAGCTCAGAGTATGATATCCCTAATTCTTATTTTCTTTAAAAAAATGGAATAAAATATACTTCCTTTTGCTCATTTTTACTATGTTAATACAATGTTAACATAGAGTAGTTTAGTTCTTTGCCAGCTAATACTATCAGTTTAGATAAGATGTAGTGAAAATTTAAGAAAAGTAAAAATTCTAGGGAAAAGCAAAGTAATTTTGAGTAGATAAATTTGGGAGGGGAGGTAAGAAAATCCATTTTTTTGCATCACAATTCTTTTTTTGAAAAGGAAAATCTCTTATAGCACTTTTAAAGTTTAATAAAATTGGGAGATGGAGTTATGCAGTACCTCATCTATTTCCGTCCAATATGTTGAATACAATTAATGAAAAGTTTAATGTTCATTTTTTTGCTAATGTCTTTAGCAAGAAAAGATTATATACTGGAAATATCTTCAGTTTCTGTCTTGTTACAGGTTGGTTTTCTTTAAGCAAATGTATGAGTTTAGAAAAACTATACTTTGTATTATAGGAACAAAATCTTTTGGAAGAACTTTCAGTACCACAAGGTTTACCCAGAATTCATAAAAAGCCCTTGAAGCCACATCATATCTACCAAATTCCTCCTCCTCCTCTTCCTCCTCCTCCTCCTCCCCCTCCACCTCCACCTATACCTCAACAACCAAGAATTATCCAGCAAACAGTAAGTGTTTTCTGCTTTATTTCAAGGAGGAATTAAAAAAAAATCATCAAACTAATCCAAGCAAAACCAACTGTGGGCAGCACGAATTCATTATGTGACAAGCCGGAACATCATGATTTCATAAGATCTCTTGGGATATTATTGGAATAGGGTTGGTTCCAGATTTTATAACTAGCAACTTGATTGCAGATGTTAATGAGAACTGTAAGATATTCACTATCTAATTTCTGCATATTAGGCTATGCAGGTTTCTGCATATCAAGTAGGCCAAATTACTTTGTTGTGCCATAATCAGATGGCAATTCTTCATGAACTAAAACTTAACAAAATTTAACAAATTAAGTTGAAGATGACACCTCATATTAATTGGTGAATGGTCCAACAGTGTATACATTAAAGCACTTTACCACTGGTACATTCAATCTGAGTAGCATAATCTGAGATCCCAAAACCTTAGATACAACTCTTAGAATTGTATCAATCATGACCAACTGTCATTTTTAATAGAAGAAAACACATGGAAAGTAATACTCATAAACATTTATATTGTTATTTTATGTTGTTATGTTATATTACATATTATCAAATCAATTTACATGGCTGCTACAAATGCTGCTCTGGACAGCTATCAACATAAAGGATGAAATACAAATAAGTTAAAACGCTTGTATTGTATTTCTTCTTCTATTGTTAAATTAAATCTAATTTAATTTCCCACTTCTTTGTAATGATTTTCTTCTGTGATGATCTTTTCAATGTTCACGAATCAGCATACAATTCTTCAGAACATACAGCTTTGCTGGCCTCTCTTCTCTCCATTAAACTCTTCTTAGCTTTCACTGTTCGTTTGCTCAGTGAATTCTATGTAAGTATAACATTTTAATTGTTTAATATGTTGTCTATTAACTTAATTCAGCTACAGATATAAGAATGGAGCTATGCTTTATTCTTTAACTATTCTTTTTCCATCTTTTTTCTTTTGCAAGTTACCACAGCAACCAGCAACCATAATTCAACAAATACCTTCATATCAGCCACCACTCATTACACAGATTCCATCTCCACAGTCCTTTTCAGTACCTAGATCTGGGAGTATTAAAGAAGGTATTTGTGCTCAAAAACTATAACTATGTGTACACTATGTAGGAATAACTCTCATTTAATATAGTAGAACTAACTTCAAGTCCTAGGAAATATATCTAAGATTACAGTATGCTGCAGAGCTACAACTCAGAATTAAGTCCATTGGGCAGAACATGTTGATATGGCTCCCATTCAAGAGTAGGATCAGTTGGATTCAGGGAGACTAACAAGATTTTTTTCCTTCAATTGTGTTCAATTCTTGGACACTGTCTGGCAAAGTTTTTCAGAAGTGCTTTGCCCTTACCTTCTTCCTAGGGCTGAGAGAGAATGACAGGCCCAAGATCACCCAGCTGGCTTTGGGGACTGGAACTCACAGTCTGCCAGTTTCTAACCTGGTGCCTTAACCACTAGACTAAATTGGGTCCCAACTTTTAAATAAAATGCCATAGAGAGTGTCAAATATTCTCTTTTAATTTTCCCATTTATGAGGTTTGGGGATGCAATTTAAAAAGTAAAGAGTAGCTATGCAAAGATTCTTTTTAGAATTAGTCTGGTAGAATAAGAGGAGCTTATTTTACCCTTTACTGTAATAAGTTCTCTGTGTATGTGTGTGTTATGTACTGGATAAATTTAATACATGCAACAAAGCAAGGACTTGTGGATAAGATAATGGCACCAAATGACAGGAAATCTAGATCTGCATACAATACAAGTGCTAAACTTAAATTACAATCAGACAATCCAAATAAATAAATAAAGGGACAGAAAAGATTTAGTCACACAACTAACTAGTGTAGCATTGAAAAGAAATAAAACCATTCATGGCACTTTCCCTGACAACTTTACCATACTGACAAGGGTGTCTATAGGGAGGATCAACAGCATCAAAATGGCAGGCATAAGCAACAGAAGGCAGAATTTTGCCTTTGAGAATGTATTTATTTCCTGCCTTTATTATTTTTACATACCTCAAGGCATGAACATATCCAACAAACCTTCCTCCTCCTATTTTCCCCACAATGACAATCCTGGGAGGTGGGCTGGTTTGAGAGAGAATTACAGGCCACCCAGCTGGCTTTCATGGCCAAGGCAGGATTTGAACTCGCTCTTGCTTTCTAGCCTGATGCCTTAACCACTAGACCAAATTAGCTACTACAATAGCATGCATGGGGCAGTTGTCTCCAGCTTCTCCAATGCCATATTTTCCTGGGATCCCAGTACAGGTTGTAGAGAATAGCTGAGAAAACTTGGGCAAAGATGTGGCTGCTTTAAGGAGCTACAAAAGATGATACTTGAGCACTCTACACACTCTAAATACAGAACGCTACTAAACTTTAAACTTAAAGGAATTATTGAACTAATTATTTCCTTCTTTGTTGAAGCACACTGTGTACATGTGTAGTACATCCACTGTGTAACATATTCAAGTTCTTAACATGTGTTATTGTTCGTACTTTTAAAATATAAATTTTGCAGCTCAGCTAAGCTGGTTGCTTTAAAAAAAGGTATTGATCTAGGAGATTATGCTGTTCAAAAGGCTGTACTTCACCATTTGGATTACATTATGTTCTCCATTATAACCATAGGGTGGGCTTAAATTGTCCTTTATCCTTTATAGATATGGTAGAAATGATGCTAATGCAAAATGCACAGATGCACCAAATCATTATGCAGAATATGATGCTGAAATCTTTACCACTGACGTATTCACCAACTAGTGGGTATGGGGTCCCGACGCTTCAACATGGACAACAGGTAGCTATGTTTTCAGTAATAATATTTAGTTGAGTCATATCTGTAAATTTATGTGTACTAATCATTTTAATGGTCAGTGTCATTCAAATTAAGATTCTTAATTATAGTGTACAGGTAATTCTCATTTAAGAACCACAATTAGGACTGGCAGCTCTGTCATTAAGCAGAATAGTGGCTAACTGGCAAATCACACAACTGGGACTACGCTTTTCTTTTCCCCACTCTCCCACCTCTTAAATGCTCAGCCCGACACTGGGATAATTAGCAAGAAGGGAATTCATGTTTCTAGTTACATTCATTGGAGAAGAAGGGATTATAAGTGAGTAAGTAAGAAGGCACATTATGGGGAATTACATCAAAAGGAATGCACTGGCACCAGGAGTCACGAGTGTACTACATAAACAGCCTGCTGTCTACCCCATTGTGTGCTGCTTACTTCTTATAATCCCTTCCACTCTATTCTCTCTGCTGTGTGTGGAGGGGAGAGGGGGGATTAGCAATTTTTGTAGGCAATCTCCCCTGTATCTGACCCTTTTTTCTCCTTTTTTTCCAATTTGAAACCTATGCTTTACAATGCTTAAAAATTTCAGTACTGAAGTTACTTCTTTGAACTGCATGCAGAAGTATAATAATTTTGGCAAACTTCAAATATATGTTAGCATTTCCAATCAAAACAACTGAAAACATTATAGAGTGAAATGTTTTATGCTTTTTGCAACATGAAAGGTTGCCCCTCCCTCAGTGGAATTTGTTATGATGGGAAGTAAGTTTGTCACTGATTCATTAATGTATTTTGTGAGTCTGAAACAAAGGAGAAAAAATGGATTTTAAACCATAAGCTTCAAATCAGTATTGGAATCACGAAATCATTTGACTTGATGTATTTAATATATTATCCTGATCTTTTTAAATTTATCTGCAGCTTACTGCTCCTGTTCCAATAAGAGTGGAGAAATCACAACCATCAACTGTACATCATCATCACTACACATCTTTAGGAGCACCAGTTATTCCTTCTCAAAGTGGCTTCCCCATGTGGCCATTAGTTCTGCAACCTGGCCCTAGCCCACAACTGGAGGGTTTCCCTTCTGAAGTACATAATCTGCCCATTCCAGTCAATGCATCACACACGTAAGTCAAGAGTTTGCCACAGTAGGAAAATTGGTTTCAAAATTTTCCAAGACATTTGTTCTATTTGTTCCCTTTTTACAGTATTCCAGTTCAGGTATATTTCTTTATGTATTATGTATATATAAAGAATCACAGAAAAACAACAATAAGTTGTTGTGAAACATCAAAAGTCATGTTTTCAGGATAAGCAAGTTCTGTTATATTCCATTGTATCAATCTCATTTCAGTATTCTAAGCAGATGTTAGGCCTTTGTAGCCTTTGAAAAGTTTCCCTCTAGCAAGTCATAAATGAATTATTTTCAGTTGCTTAAAAAGGAAAAATTAGATAAATCACATAAAGTTAGTTCATTGTGTAAATATATATTTCTAATTACACATTTTTCTTCCCCAAGTGTGCCACCCCACAGACTGCTTGGATTACCTTCGGGTTTGTAGATTCCATAACAACAGTCTAGAAAAGGTAATGAGTGTAGACTTCCTGTATTTATATCAGGGCTATGTCAGCATGCCTGATTAGCCTTTTTCTCCCTGCTAACTCAATAGATTTGAGATTTTTAAATTGTTCCACTAGGCACAACTAACAGCAAATTGCCACGTAACAGTGATGTTAGTCAGCTTGCCCTATTGGGCTTCTCTCATAATCTTGTTGAGCTTTTCTGCTTTCATAAAGTGAGGGCAGGATAAAGTTGAACAATCTTGGATCTGGGAAAGTCCCCTCTAGATTTATAGGAGTACAAACACCTTGGCTAAACATGGTGGGAATTATAGCCCAACACCCCTGGAAGCTTGAGTTTGGACATTTCCAAATCTGTATCGCCTATTGAGGAAGAAAGTCAGCAAGCATCTTTTCCCTATTACTCTGTAGCATAGGAGTTCTGGTTACGTTTTCTTGCATGAAACTTCTATTTGTTCAGCTGATCACTTTGTAATACCTAAGATTCTCCTGGAGCGTCTGGGACAGAGAACTCCTGTTCGGGAGAGCTAATCTGCATATTAGATAATGTAAGCTTATAAAGACAAAGCTGTAAGTTCCCATAGATTCTACTACAGAATTTATACTAGACCCCATTTGATCTGTGAGACACCATGATTGCATAGCAGTATTTGCTGAGTTCAGAATGTGAATGAAAATAGCATCTGGATGGATTGGAGAGCGTATTATGTGTCTTCTCAATGATTCTAGATAAAATATTGGTCTCAAAAGAAGCTGAGAAAATTTTCTTTTACCTGGAATGGAGTTATATTTTTAATAATTTCCTTTTCTCTGGATACATATTTTCTTTCCTGTCAGCATTAGGATGATGATGAATAGCTTATACAGTTTACCATTCTACCTCTGTCCATACCTATTATTCTTAATTTTAAAATTAGATTAGTATGCTGCCTTTGTAGAATTATTTATTTTATATTTTTATACAGTAATAGAAAAAAGTGTGGTTAATGGAAAGCTTCTGATGCAAACATAGTAAATAGTAAAACATAATAAAAAGATACATTATGCAATTGATTTCAATTATTTAATGAACTTGACACTATAAAGATTTTATTCATGGAACCATATGAGATGCAAGATTTTGGAGCTAGAGAGAAGGAAAGAGACCTTCAGTAGTATATATAAACTCTCTTTTCAATTTAGTTTTTTAGTTCCTTTCTTTGTACCCCTCCATCATTGTAGAAGTACATTGTTACCTTGCTTAAATATTGTATACACACTAACTGATTTCTCTTACAGGTGGCTTGCAAAGGGGCAATGAATACCTGATTAAAAGCATTGGAGCTCTCTCATCTGATACTTCACTTCACTGCAGAAAGACAGAAATTATGCACATTTGCTGAGGACATAGGGATTGCAGTGAGCATACAATTTCCACCTGATACAGCAGTCTTATGCATCAATTCTATTTGACCTATATCACGTGATAAATAATGTGTACTATATCCTGTTCATTCATGTCACAGACATAAAAGAGGAGGAAGAATGCCATGGGAAAGAAGGGAAAAGTGCCAGCATCCATGGCCATACTGGAAGCTCATGCCAGTTATGGGCTACATAGCAGCAGTCTTATGATAATATTTAGGAAGTGATGGAGACACCTTCTTTGTGCATTGTTCAATCCACCTACCAACATTTAACATAGAATGTCAACAACAGAGCCTTTCACTACAAGGCTGTCTACAGGAGTGGTCCAACTAGGAGTTGATGGGAAATCACTGCTCTAATTACCCAACAAAAGGGAAGAAAAGGTAGCATGGAGCACAGTGGCACAAATCTTCTCAAACAATGGAAATAACTTTTGGTCATACAAAGAGAGTGATAAAAGTAAGGAAGCCAGAACTGTTGTAACAGTGCATTGACTAGGACATAAGGTTTGGAATCGGGAGCAGCAAAATAAGCTCTATGAGACAGAATAGGAAGAAAATAGTTGTGGTTTAGCTAGCAAGACTGTCGTCATATGCAAAAGAGAAGGGGGTCCCAGAAATCAAAACTATTCTTCTGGCTGTTCACAAAGAAATTTTTCTGTTGCAAAATAATAGAGAAGCTATGAGGCACTCATCATATCTTTTGTTTTGTGCACGTTAAATAATTCTGGGTTATATGTGCAGAATGTTCAAAGTTTAAAACTGCTAGGGCTTCTCACCATGAGTGGCTGGGAGACTTCTTTACTATCTGAAAACAATATTGTTCCTTAGTGTCAAGCCCAAGCCCCAAAACAACAGAGTGAAATCCAATTGAGTCCAACTTTTTGCTTACATGTAATAGAAAAAAATCTTGCCAGACTAAAGCTATAATCTTATCTAATAGATATACCCTGAGAGATTCAAGGGTATGATCATCTTGAACCCATCCAGTTCAGGGCTGCACAACCTCTTATTTTGGGCTTCTCTCTTGTTATGTACTGCCTTCTCCTTCGGAAACTGGAGTGCACTTGCCAAGACTCGCCCCTTCTCCTTCACCAGGTGTGCACATTCCATCACACTTGGTAGATAATTAAGCAAGTGCTGCATGAGCCAATGGAAGGTATAAATTTGATGGTCCTTTGATGTTTTTGAGTATAATTCTCATCAGTTCCATAAGCACGATCAGAGAAAATTGAGGGAGTTACACTTCAAAACTTCTGGAACATACAGAGATTTATAAAACTCTGCACAACGGCCATGCTCCTGGACACATGAGTGAACCTTTCCCCTCCCTTACTGTTTTATTAACTGAGGCAAGCATCTAAGCAAGTCTTGTCCAACTGTTTTAGGTTATCTGCTTCATATACCATGGCAACAGTATCCATGTCAATAAGACATAGCTAGAATAAAGAGGCCACCGGTCTTTTAGCTACATGCCCTTTGCCCTCAGGTACAGAATCCAATCCTAAAGGTAGTTTGTGCAAGGTTAGGGTTAGGGTTTGGGAGGTTCTGGTTTCTTCATGTTTAAACTGTTTAATGTTTAAACATCAATAATCCTTTCTGAATCTTTCCCCCCAAATGGCTTGAAATTGTGTTTTTTTGTTCATGACCTTTTGCTACCAAAACCAGCAACAAATCAGGCAGTTGTTAAGTGAGATTTGCTCCATCTTATGACCTTTTTGCCACAGTTGTTAAACAAATTACTGCAGTTATTAAGTGAATCATGGTCATTAAGTGAATCTGGCTCCCCCAATTGACTTTGCTTGTTGGAAGCCAGCTGGGAAGGTTACAAATGGTGATCACATGACCACAGGACAGTGCAACTGTCATGAATACATGCCAGTTGCCAAGCATCCAAATTTTGATCACATGACCATGGGGATGTTACAATGGTCATAAGTGTGAAAACTGATTATAAGTCACTTTTTTCAGTGCCACTGTAACTTTGTATGGTCACTAAATGGTTGTAAGTCAAGGACTACATGTTTGGCCCTCAAGTTGTCACTTATGAGTTCTGCTTTGGAGCATGAATTTGTTCCTCAGCAATGCCCAACTGTGTATGTGAGGCTTGCAGTTCTTCAATAATTGTCTCTTGAGTGATTTGACAGTATCCATATTAAAGTTTTAGAAAATCAGATGTTCACGTTCTGGGATGGGAAGTCAATACTCTCAGGCCAAATGTCTTTTTCCTTTAGGGCTCTCAGATTGTGTCTGCACAACCTTAGATAACCACTAGGTGGTAGCAGAGGCCTGCATAAAAGTCCAAGTCTGACTTTCTGGCTGGATATTTGCAATACAGATCTGTTAAATCTATTTTTGTTAAATTCTATTGTTCTCCATTTTGTACTGTAAGTGTATGTAAAATGGGAATTGAGAGATCTAGTACCCAGCTGTATGCCTTATCATTTGATGATGGTCTCCTTAATTATCTGCAGTGATGTGTATGGGATGGGAGAATAAATTCAGTGTAATTTGCAGGTATCATTTTTTTCCTACCTTGACATTCTGTGCAAAATTCAATGAAACATACAATATTGCACTTATTATAAATTCTGAAATTGAAGACACTGGAAAGATAAGGGGCTGGCAAGATTGGCAAAAGTTTGGTCTACTGGTTAAGGCACAAGGCTAGAAAGCGGCAGACCATGAGTACAGGCCTTGTGTTATCCATGAAAGCCAGACCAATTCCCCTCATAGGCTGTTGCTGTGGGGGGAAATAGGAGGAGGAAGGTGTGTTTGGGTATATTCACCACTTTGAGTTATTTGTAAAAATAATAAAGGCGAGATATAAATAATTTTTAAAAAACAGTAGTGGAAGAAGACTGAGAAGATTGGGTTATTGGGCTTGTGGGAAGATGCTTAAAAGATGTGGTAGCACTTTGAATTTCTATAATACCCATTTTCACCCTTCCACAAGAGTAAAAACAGAGCAAGAATTTGTAGTTGAATAAATATAACTCAAATTCTGGTACCTAATTTTCTACCAAAATAACATCTTAAACAGAAAACCTGACTTACAGAATTACATTGTAAATTGATGTTTTCTATTTTATTTGCATTTGTTCAATCTGGTACATTTTGATTTTTCCTGGGATTGCAATTCCAGCCATTAAATTAATGGTGCGATTGGAAAGACCAAATCATTCAAAAGTATCTATAAATGCATTTCCCTATGCTTGTTTCACCAATTTATATTACTTGTTCTCATGTAAGATTAAAATACTGTGAACTCAGAAGTCAAAATAAATAAACCATATTCCTGATAAAGAAACACTGAAGTTTAGTATTTCTTTGCTATTGCTGCCCTATTTTACATGCATAGACAAAAAGGAACAAGCAGAATAAAGTGTTTGATTCGTTGTTGCTTTTCAAAATTGAGTGTGTGGCCATTTTGGGGAGGGGGTAAAAGATCAAGAATGCATCTGACACAACTCTTCACTCCTTGTGCTGGCATTGTGATGTTCAGGGAAGTAGATAAGGATTGGTGGAGATCTTGTCTCACAATGACATGACACATTTTGTAATTTTGGCTTGCTGCATACACCACTTTCAGGGGCTAAACATTAAAACACATGAAGTTGCAGAGTCAGCTATTGCATTCAATAGTGCAATTGCTTTACAAATTTACAAGTCACAGATTGTTTTACTGTGCTTTGTGCCACATGTTAAACTAACCCTGATTATAGCATACCACAACTTGTGAGGCAGTCTCATGGTCTGGCTGACAACTGGGATGTTTTGAACTTTTTATTTCCAAAAGGTTCAGATTAGGAGTACCTACAGAGGGAAAAGAAGAAAAAAACACCCCAGCCAGCTCTGATAATTAAAAAAAAAATGGATTCACAATAGGAGCTGAGTGAGAAGCACACCTAGAATTTCCCTCATCTTTTCTTTCTACAGGTAATCCTTGACTTAAAACCATTTGTTTAGTGACTATACGAAGTTTACAACGGCAATGAAAAAAGTGACCTATGACCATTTTTCACACTACTGTTGCAGTATCCCCATAGTTACATGAGCAAAATTTGGATGCTTGGCAGCTGGCATGTATTTATGACTGTTGCAGTGTCTTGGGGTCATGTGATCACCTCTTGTGATCTTCTGACAAGCAAAGTAATTGGGGAACCCACTTAACAACTGCGCTACTAAACAATTGCAGTGATTCACATAACAACCGTGGCAAGAAAGATTGTAAAATGGGGCAAAACTCACTTAACTGTCTTGCTTAGCAACAGAAATTTTGAGTTCAATTGTGATTGTAAGTTGAGGAGTACCTGTATAGGCAACAGATACCCAAGTTCAGATTCAAATATTTTGTCTTCGAGGCAGTGGGGAAGGGGTCACCTATCATTCTACTGCTGGAAGTTGCATTACAGAATGAACAACCTAAGAAGAACTGATGTCAAAATGTCATCTGCTTCAGCAAAATCTGGTTGGTCATAGAACTGAACGGAGCCTCCTCTTTCCCCTCCCTTGCAAAAGATTTTCTGCTGAATGCAAGAAGAGGGTACAGACTCTCTTTGTCTAGTCAAAGGAGAGACATTCAAACCATGGATTCTCCTAATACACAGAGAAAAAAAGTAGCTATTGTTGGGGGAGGATTGGTAAGATCTTTTAAAATATTATAAAAATATAAAATTTTTATTATGGTCACTGAGCAGAATTGCAAACCATTTCTTAATCATCGTTGCTAGGTGTTGAATAGTGGCTATTTTTTGCATTTGAATGAAACAGGAAATCTTCTAACAAGGTCTTCTATTTGACAGAAAATGTTTAAGCCTTTAAGTGGGCTTTAGCGTGAAATGTAAAAATCTGTTTAAGCTGAAAATAGCTGCACATTCTGTGATGATAAAGGATTGCTTTCATATCTTCTTAGCTATGTATACTCACAAGGATGTCATCATTCATTTTCACTTTATCATATGGGCTTCTCAATGGCTTTTGAAATGTATTTGTAGGAATGCTGGACCTGTTTGTTTTCAGCAGTTCTCCCCTGTAAATTGTAGCTACTGAAGTTTCGTTAGGTATTTTGGAGCACCATTTTAATTTTTAATTGGTACCAGTCTGCAGAAATTAGGAAGCTATCATAAGATCTTCCATGTCTGCTGAGTATGGGATGGCATGAATTTGTGTGTAGGATAGAGAGAGAGAGAGAGAGAGAGAGAGAGAGAGAGAGAGAGAGAGAGAGAGTAAGTAATGTTATTTATTTTAATAAAAAATGAATTGGGAAGAAATTTAATTTGATTCTGTATAGGACTTAGCTTCTTGAAACTTTCTGAAAAATTTGTTATTAAGGACAAGTGACTACAGTAACAGTTGCCTGTTTTATTGTTAAAAGATAGAAAGCCTCCCCTGTGTCTAAAGAAATAAGAATAAAGTAATATGAAAATTAGAATATGGCCCATAAACAACAAGGACATTTGTCTGTTCCTTAAAAGTTTCTGTGATATTGTGATGTGAATGGCAGCAACTCGGTAGAGCCAATTTCTCCTAATTGGGAAGGTTCTGTGCATAAAAAAATATCTGTTAAAAGTTGGTAAAATTTGTGGTTTTGGACAAGTTAAAAAAGAAAGCAATTCTAGAGACATGCCTTAAATACAGAGTTGAGAGTGCTTGTGTGATAGATAAATAAATAAACATAAAATAAAACATGACACAAAAATGAAAATATTATAACAAGGCAAAAACATATTTTTATGTTATGAGAAGCAATGATTAAATAGTTTCCTTATCCGCTGCATTTCATGACTCTTTTTATAAAAGGAACTTATTTTTGTGGATAGAAACAATGAAGTGGCATATTCAAAATCCTCACATTATTTCTAGCAAAGGAAAGTCCCTCAACATTTACATTTTATCAACATCTTGTCAAGTTTGGTTCACACAAACATGTCAATTGGGGGGAGTTTGGTTGATTTGATTCTACCCTACAGAAAAGGCTTTAGATGCAGTATGCATTTTAAAATCATGTAGCATTCCCCCAAATCCTTTTCAGCATATTTTTGTTTTTGACTCAAAAAACACTGCAATGCTTCTGTTGCAGGTGGGTTCTCTAAGTGCTTCTTTCTTTGCAAGAAGGGGATTCCAAGTAGAAATGTATGAAGCAAGATCAGGTATGATCTGTTATTTGATAATACATTAACATTTTAGATGATAACCCTACTTATATGGATGCTTGCAAATCTCACTGGAATATTGTTTTTGAAATTTCTCATTCTTTCGTAAGTGAGATTTTATAGTATTAAATCACCAAGAGACTTTGATAATTAACATTATTTATAATAATACTTTAAGTGATGTTTAGATTTTTCAGATCAAACACAGCATCTCAGTTATCCCTATATTTGCAAGTTGGAGCAATAGGACCTGCTTCTAAACTTCACATCAGCAAATTTATACCCAAATGTATTGATCAAAATTGCACAATCAGTAAAAATTTGTAGAATCTTTCTTTTATCCCAAGTGTGATTTTAAAAACAAAAGAAAAATCTGTATGTTCAATCATGTTGCCTATGAATATAGAATTGAGGATGGAGAAGTAGAGTGACAAGTATTACACTTTGAAAAAATACAGCATTGTTTGAGTCCAAGATCAAGGAAATGGTGTGGTCCAAAGCCAAAGTACATGCTTGGTATGTTAATAAACTCAAAACTGAGAAGATAAAATCATATATTCAGTTGTCTTGCTAGAATCAGTGTCTTCAAGAGCCTAGATGGGAAGTCCACCAGCCATTGTCAGGTTTTTCTTTTCAAAAAGGGGAAATTCTATCCTTTTAGTTCTCCAAGCCCTCCAAGCAATTCAAACAATATAATATTTCTGAGATCAGTTTTCAGAGTGTTATCCTAGGTGCCCAATTCAGCCCTCAACTTAGAAGACTGTTAAGGGGATTTGTCTCCGTGGAGGTAAGAATTTAGCTCATTAAAACCAATTATTGGCTGAAACCTAGTGTCAGACCGCAAAACCCCTCGCCTATTCTCTTTTGCCTTCTATTCTTTTGGACCCTGCCATTCTGTTGGGGGAGGGGGGTGCATGGGGGAATATGTTGGTAACTTTTGCTTTCCTCTTTCTTTGTCTGGCCTCCTCCTTTTGAATATGGAATGCATCTCCTTATCTAGGAGACACTTGCAAGGAAATGAAAGCTGGAGAAGACCTTGAGATGCGCGCCTACCGTACCAGTCAGCCAGCCATCGAGCCACCTGTGGATTGGCTGGAGTTCAAACGGACATTATGATTTGATGGGAGAGGGCATATTGCTTGCTTTAATTATATCATGCAAGCAGGCTTTTCTTCAGATCTCGCCTTACATTCCCTACTATCACTAGTCCCTAATAAAAGTTCCTTTTGAGACAATGCCTGTTTCAAGAGTTCTGCTTTCTTGGGTGATTAGTTGAAGTGGGTCTTGAGAGAAGGTGAGATCTGCATAGTACTCAACCCGGAGAAGTAAACTGCTCTACCAGGGGAGTCGCGACCGAATTCTTGATGGAGGAGTTCCAATCAGCGCAATGGGCCGACGACCTCCTCAGCCTTGAAGACAGTGAAAGCCTCTCCAGGGACCTGGAAGCGACTGGACCATCTGTTGAAGAAGATCAAACCAGATGGTCACTCGGAGTTGGGAAAAAGGAAGGCTGGGAAGAGAAAGCCCCAAAAGTCACCTTAACCCGGGGGGGAGGTAAGAAAAAAGCAAAGAAGAAGAATCCAGAGCCTGCCTCCCCAGACAAAGACGCAGAGAGAGAAGAACCCAAACCGGGATCTATGGAAGCTATAATGGAGTATGTGAAGAAAACCCTCGATTTTAAAATGCAAATGAAAGGGGGCCATGAATCTGAAGAAGAGTCGGAGGAGGAGGAATCTGAGGAGGGAGAGTCGGAGACTCGAGAGGCAGCAGCTGCCGGAGCCCAAGGTGCAGCACAACCCCGAGGGCGCCCGCCACAAGCTGCCAGAGCCAGATCCCCCCCAGCCAGCAGAAGTGAAGCTGATCCCAATCGGGGCAATTCGATGGAGACCCCAAAAGGCTGGGGTATTTCCTGGTGCAGGTATTCACCTACATGCAAATCTACGGGAGAACCCTGCCCACGGATGTGGAGAAGGTACGTGTGGTCACTTTGGCGCTGGAAGGGGCAGCAGCTGATTGGATGGTGACTCTTTACAACTGCAATGCCCCGAGCTGAGAAACTTCAGCCGTTTTATGGCTGTGCTCCGTAGGCATTTTGAGGACCGGCTGGCAGACAAGAAAGCCCGGAAGTGCATAAAGACCATGAAGCAAGGGAGAAGACCCATCGCTGAATACACTGAAGAATTCAGAGAACTGGCCAGCCGCCTTCGTTGGCCAGAGGAGATCCTGGTGAGTTGTTTCCAGGACGGGCTTAATGAGGAGCTGTATAATGCTTGTGTGGCTCGGGAAGCCCCGACTGGTGCCTGCTAGCTGAGGAGGTGGAATGCAACACAACGCAAACACCTACACTGCCCGGTGAGGCAAAGTTTCAAGCAGCAGCCAGAGAAGCAAGGAGACTCCGCAAGAGCTGCTCCCCCCCGCCTCACAGCACATGTTTCAAGTGTGGAAAGGAGGGGCATTGCGCAGCTGATTGCTGCAGCAAGACGCCTGCTAAGAGAGGGGATCACCTACCAGCTGGGAAGCCCTCCCCCCCCGAGCCAGAAAAACTGCCATGAAGTCCATGGAGGCCGGGGAGCTCCCTTGGGACAGCAGTCCGGTAGGTCGAGCTCCGGCCCTACAAGCTGCTGACCCTGGAGAAATGGAGGATGATGTTGAGGCTGACCCGCTGGTGAGTGGGCCAATTGACCCCATAACAGTGCCCCTAGAACTGTCCATTCCTGGCATTGGAAAGACAGTAAAACTAGCCACCCTTTTGGACTCAGGGTGTACCCGATGCACGGTGAGCCCAGAACTGGTGGGGAAGATGGGAATACTCCTCAGGAGATTAAAGACTCCCATTACGTTTTGCCAGCTGGATGGATCCGTTGCGGGAGGGGTGCCTGCTAGTTTTGCCACCAGACCCTTACGCATCGACCTAGGGAACACATAGAGACTTTGGCTTTTATTGTGGCTCCTGGAATGGAGTGGCCGTTAGTCCTGGGGCTGGTGTGGCTAAAGAAATGGAATCCTGTAGTAAATTGGAGGGAGGGGCAACTCAAATTTGCAGATGAGGAAGCCCTTCCCATAGCTAAGGAAACTGGCGGGAGATGTGGATTACGTCATGATTTTGCCTCCGCCCTTAATGAGTCAGAGCTGCAAAGCCTTCCAATGGAATACCAAGATTTAGCTGAGGCATTCAGTGAACAGAAGGCAGATGAACTCCCCCCTCACCGCCCCACAGACTGTGCTATTGAGATCATCCCAGGGGTGAAGCTACAAAACCTAAAATGTACTCAATGGCTCCTAGAGAATTGAATGCTGGAAAAGTTTATAAGAAAAAAATTACAAAGGGGTTTTATTGAGCCAGCTAAACCTTGAGTAGCTGCCCCAGTCCTGTTTAGGGAAAAGAAAGATGGATCTCTTCATCTCTGCATGGACTATTGAAGTCTCAATGCTGTGTGTGTGGGGAGAACATGTACCCCCTACCTTTAATGAAGGACATGTTAGCACACCTGTCAAAAGGGAAAATCTTCTCAAAACTGGACCTGAGGGAAGCTTACTACCGCATAAGGATTAGAAAGGGAGATGAATGGAAAACGGCTTTTAACTGCGCATTAGGATGTTTCCAATTCGAAGTACTCCCATTTGGACTGCAGGGGGCACCTGCCATCTTTATGCAATTGATAAATGATGTGTTGAGGGAGCACCTACATAAAGGGGTTCTGGTCTACCTGGATGATATCCTCATCTATACTGAAACGAAAGATGAACACATTAAATTGGTCAGAACTGTTCTGAAAAAATTATGCTCTGCAAAACTGTTCGCCAAGCTATCTAAGTGTGAATTTCACAAAGAGCGTATTGATTACCTGGGGTATCGCATGTCCCATGAGGGGATAGAGATGGATCCAGGAAAGGTGAAAGCAGTGCTGGATTAGGCTACCCCAAGAACCAGGAAACAACTCCAAAGTTTCCTGGGGTTTGCCAATTTTTATAGACAATTCATTCCATCGTTTGCTCAGATTGCCCTCCCTATCACCAATCTGTTAAAAACCAAAGGGGGGGGGATAAACCGAAACCTAGCCAGCCATTAAAATGGACAGGTGAATGTCAAGCAGCGTTTGAAAAACTTAAAAAATTGTTCTCCATGGAGCCGGTCCTGAAGCATCCGGACTCAGACCAGCAATTCATCATCCAAGTTGATGCCAGTGATGTGGCTGTAGGGGCTGTTCTCTTACAAAGGAATAAAGAAGGGAGGTTACAACCCTGTGCATACACCTCTAAGAAACTGTCAGACACTGAACAGAGATGGACAGCATGGGAAAAAGAAGCCTATGCAGTACGATGGGCTTTGCTTACTTGGAGACATTTTCTTGAGGGACATAAAATACCATTCCAGGTATGGACTGATCATAAAAACTTAGAGGCTATGAAAACACCCAGGAAACTTTCCCCAAAACAAGCAAGGTGGTTGCAGCATTTTCACAGATTTAATTTCACAATCCATTACCTACCAGGGGGAGAGAATTTTTTAGCTGATGCCCTATTGAGATTGCCTCAATACAACAGTAAGAAGCCTGAGATAACTAAACCGTTCCTGCAGCCTAATCAACTAGCTGCCCCGGTCACTACCAGGGCCCAAGCTAGGGCAAAAGAACCAGAAAATAAAACTTTACTGCTGGAATTCAAACAGGCTTTAAATACTGATGAATGGTTTCATAATCATAACACTCTATGTGTACTCAAAGACGGATTAGCATGGGTTGGGGAGAAAATATATGTCCCAGCTAGCTTGAGACTTAAAGTGATGGCAGCTGGTCATGATTCAAAGACTGCTGGGCATTTTGGATTTGTGAAAACCTTGCACCTAATTAAAAGGCAATTTTGGTGGCCTGCATTAAAAAAGGACATTGCAAGCTATGTAGCCAGTTGTCCCATATGTGCAGCCGCAAAACGACGCCAAGGGAAATCCCCAGGGTTACTACAACCGGTAGCAAGCCCGTCAGCACCACGGAGAGAGATTTCCATGGATTTTATTGTTGAATGCTGGGAATACGGTCATCTGGGTGGTTAATGACCTGTTTTCTAGACAAGTGCATTTTATACCTTGCCCCAAAATCCCTACTGCTAAAACCTTAGCCAAGCTTTTTGTGCAACACATCTACCGTTACCATGGTGTCCCATATCGGATTATTTCAGATCGAGGGGTCCAATTCACTTCAAAGTTCTGGAGAGCTTTTCTAGATCTTTTGGGTTCTAGTCAATGGTTATCATCTTCCCATCATCCCCAGACAAATGGTGGGACAGAACGTCTGAACTCGGTTCTAGAACAATATCTTAGGTGCTTTATTAATTGTCAACAAGACAATTGGTTGGATTTACTCCCTTTTGCTGAGGTTGCCTACAACAATGCAGTACATTCCAGTACTGGATTTACTCCTTTCCAAGTTGCCAATGGCCAAACATTTGTGGCCATTCCAGAACTCCCCACTAAAGAGCCCAAAATCCCATCGCTCAAAGATTGGATTAAGCAATTGCAAAATACCTGGCCGGTTGTTCGCAAAGCACTCGATGAGGCCAGAGAGACATACAAACTGCAAGTGGATAAAAAGAGTATGGAACAAAAACCTTTCGAAGTCGGCGAGCGTGTATTTCTTTCCACCAAATATTTAAAATCGTTACAACCCTCAAAAAAGTTAGGAGCTAAGTCTGTTGGACCTTTCCCAATTACACGTATCATTAACCCAGTAACAGTCGAATTAGATCTGCCAAAGAATCTACGGAAAATTCACCCGGTGTTCCATTGCAGCTTGCTGAAACCAGAAGTCACCTCCACTCTCAGGCCCCCTGCTCTGCCGTTACCTACACCAATTATGGTTGAGGGTGAACAGCATTTTGAAATTAAAGATATTTTGGACTCTAGAACCCATCATGGGGTGACTCAATATCTAGTTTCGTGGAAAAACCTCCCTGCCTCCCAGAATGAATGGGTGTACAAGAAACATGTTAGAGCCCCTAGATTGCTACAACATTTTCACTCCTTATATCCTGATAAACCTAAATGATTTGTTTGCTGTTTTTCCCTTCCCTCTTTTGTCTTTCAGGTGCACTTCCCATTTTTTAGGGGGGGTGTATGTCAGACCCCAAAACCCCTTGCCTATTCTCTTTTGCCTTCTATTCTTTTGGGGCCTGCCATTCTGTTGGGGGAGGGGGGTGCATGGGGGAATATGTTGGTAACTTTCGCTTTCCTCTTTCTTTGTCTGGCCTCCTCCTTTTGAGTATGGAATGCATCTCCTTATCTAGGAGACAGTTGCAAGGAAACGAAATCTGGAGAAGACCTTGAGATGCGCGCCTACCATACCAGTCAGCCGGCCATCGAGCCACCTGTGGATTGGCTGGAGTTCAAACGGACATTATGACTTTGGTGGGAGGGGGCATATTGCTTGCTTTAATTATATCATTCATGCGGGCTTTTCTTCAGATCTCGCCTTACATTCCCTACTATCACTAGTCCCTAATAAAAGTTCCTTTTGAGACAATGCCTGCTTCAAGAGTTCTGCTTTCTTGGGTGATTAGTTGAAGTGGGTCCACAACCTGGAGTGTGTGTGTGGCTGCATTTATGCTTGCTGACTGTTTTGATCAAGCAGGATAAAAATGCTCGCTTCAATCCTTACATTGCTGGTGATTCAATACTGTTTTAAAAAAATAATTCTACTCAGATAACAAAAAAAAAGTGCTGGGGCGGGGGGGGCAGAGGAAAAGACATACAGGCAGACCCTTCTGCAATTCTGTGACCAGATGTTTTCCTCTGGCTGGTGTCAGGCACAAGAAGGAGGTCAGCAAATCCTATGGAATCAATAGTGTGTGTGTATGTGTGTGTGTGGGAGATTGAATCTCTGTGCAATCCATTGTCCATCAACATTCAAAAAGGGAGGGCAAGAGAGTCAGAATGATGTAAACAACATTGCAATGAAACCCCTCAACTCCCCATTGTGTAAAGCCATTCCCCCAAGGGTTGTTTTCATTAAACATGTTTTCAGTCGAGGGGCGGCCAGCTGTCAAGAGGAACGGGTGTGTTGAACGATTCTCCGGATCGTTTTCCCCGCCTTCCGACCGTTTGACAGACCTTTCGGGGTCCCAGGTCCCTCGGAGGGGGACTGGAAAAAAGAGGCGTCCTGAGGAGCAATCTTTGGCGGCGGTCGGGATCAGCGAACACAGGAGAAGCCTTGGAAAAGTCGAGCGGAGGAAGGAGACGGCCCATAATGGCGGCCACGAAGAAATGACAGCTGACAGCGGGCCGAAAGATAGCAGTGAAATAGCGGGACAGAGGCGTGATAGATCCAGTGAAAAGTAATCCTGACAGTAATCCTGACGATTCAGTGGAAGTGATCCGAGGCGAAAGAACTTGCCGGAGGATATCCAAAAAGGAAAGAAGAATAAAGGAGCTCAGAAGAGAGGAGAGAAATAGCGATGAGAGAAAAGTTTGGGCGCAGAAGGGTTGCTTGCATTGCGGAATTGTATTGGTTGGAGAAACTTAAAGTGAAAAGACCTAGAGGAGCTTCTTTTTTTTTTTTTTAAAAAAAGAAAGTTTAAACACGAGAGGCAAGTGCACTTCAAAGCCATAAAGTGAAAGTGCTGATGAAGCCGAGGAAGTAGACATTTTGAATTAAGACTGTAGGCTGAATACCAGAGAGAAAGGCAAGAGAGACACCTGCTGGCTGAACAGAGAACAACTCTAGAAGGAAAAAAAATAAAATAAAATAAAGAGGAAATAACAAACCTGTGACTTTAAAGTACACTTAGTTTTGTCTGTAAGTGCAAATTGATATTTGAGCAAAAACTCTCTGACTTTAAGGTTTAAAAGGAACTATAAGGAAAAACTATATCAGGAAACTGTGAGTACAGCAAGGGCAAAAAACCATATATGTTTATTGAACTTTCTGAAATCATTGACATCTATATTAACTAAAAGAATGATTGTTAATTATATCTATTGATAAGTTTATTGTGAATACTGATTGCTGCAAAAAATTGGTGATTCAGATTTATAACTTAAATAATTTAATTTAATAATATTTAAAATTAATTAGTTAGTTAAGCATCTATCTATTTTTGTTTTAAAACTCTTTAATATTCACTGTTAAATATATTAATATTTGTATTTAATATATCTAATTGACAACCTATTACTATATACAAAACGTAACATACTTAGATCTAATTGTGATAATCTTGATATACTGGAGAGAAATGTAAAAATTGTAAATAAGTGGGGAGGTTGTTTTGAAGAGTTGAGAAAATGACAAGTATTCCCAATCTCACGATAGTTGGAACAGGAAGGAAACAGACAACACAAACCATAACAATGGAACCAAGCCCAGCTAGGCAAAGATCTTTGGAAGAGGTGACACAAAGAGATAGAGCAAACTTATTTAAAGACCTACAATTAATGCTGCAATCAATGCAAGAGGTAATGTGTAAAAACCATGAAGACCTAAAAAAAGAAATAGGGGAAGTGAGAAATGACACAGGAGAACTTAAGAAAAAGATGAAGTCAATGGACGGGAAATTTGAGTGTTTTCAGCAACAGATTATGAAAAATGAACAAAAGTTACAGGAAATGGAAGAAAGAATGGGAAAAGAAGAAAAGAGAGTAGATGAAATGAATGAGAGGTTAATCCAGCTAACAGAGAATTGGAATCAACAGTCATCTCCCTGGAATTAGAGAAGGCTGCCCATTTTCTACGGTTCCAAAACCTTAGAGAGGAGAAATGCGAAGATCTACCAGAGATGATGACAGACCTACTGGCGGGAGCTTTAGAGATTGGCAAAGAAGAGATGGCGAATGAGATCGATGAAATCTATAGAATTTATACAAATTACGCGAGATGACACAATCTCCCTAAAGAAGTCCACATTAGATTTGTCAAGAAATCTATTAGAGATGAGATATTATTTAGGACTAGAGACGATCAACTGGAATATTGAGGCAGGCAATTAATTGTACTTAAGCAAGTACCTAGAAAGGTGAGGGATTTGAGAAGACCTTACCAACGAATAACCTCCAAATTGACAAGAAAAAATATTAATTTCAGATGGCTGACACCGGTGTGTGGCAGGAAAAAAGGCTTCGACTAGACACAATAGATAAAGCAGAAGAATTTTATAGACAAAACTCTGGTAGTGAGGAAGAGTTAGTGGAAAGAGAGACAAGAGAAGAAGGTGAGATATTAGCACAGGCCATAGAAGAAAAGGAACCACAAATCAAAGACAAGGGAGCTGGGAGAGGAGAGGATATAGATAATGAAAAACATGATGAGGATAGACTCAAAGAAGTTAAAGAGGCTAGACCGACAAGAACAACAAGATCCAAATATAGATAAAGAGACAAAAGAGGAAGCTGAGATTCTATCCTTGAACGTTAATGGCCTTAACTCCCCACTAAAAAGGAAATTTTTTTTAAACAAACTTAGCAAGATGAATTTGGATATAATAATTTTACAAGAAGTCCATATAAAAAAACAACATCAACATCTACTAAATTGCCCCAAATTGGGGAATATGTTTGCATCACTGTCACAACAGAAAAAAGGAGGAGTTGTAGCATATATTAAAGAGGAAATTCCGATGAAACAAATTTACAAAGATGAAGATGGTAGTATTCTAATAATAGAAGTAATATTGAATAAAATAAAAATAGCCCTTGTGGGAATCTATGCCCCAAATGAGGGGCAGAAACAATTTTATAAAAAACTACATAGTATCATTGGTGAGTTTGAATATGACAATATCTGTATAATGGGAGATTTTAACGCAATTGCGGATAGATACCTAGATTATAAAAGTGATAAGATTAGAAAAAGAATTAGAAGAACACTACCTAGTACCTTCCTTAAAATGGCGGAGGAGTTTAATATGCAAGATATCTGGAGGGAGAGGAATATAGAGAAAAAGCAATATACCTATTATTCAGGTCGACATCTATCATGGTCCAGAATCGACATGGCGTGGCTGTCAGTAGATTTAAATTTGGAAGTGGAAAACATTACAATCGACACGAACTCTTGGGCAGACCACAACCCAGTCAGAATTAGATGGAGAGGACAAAAGAAAATAAGGAGATGGACTTTGAAAAGAGCAATTTAAGAACATAAAGAATTTAAATTGAAAATGGAAGACCAAATGGGTCTGTTTTTCCAGATGAACAAAAAGGAAGATACAAACTGCCAAATTTTATGGAACACAGCCAAAGCTTACATGAGAGGTGTTGCAATTGCCTATATGGCCAGGGGAAATAAAATCAAGCTACAGCGGCAAAGAAATTTAGAAGAAGAACTCAGTAGAGCTGAGACAAACTACAAAATGAACCACAAAGACGTGACTTGAAACAACAAATAGACCTAATCAAACACAAGATGAACACCATTGAAAAGGAAGAACTGGCACAGCAAATAAAATGCACTAAGCAAATTTTTTTTGAAAATGCTAACAAACTGGGGAGATGGTTGGCTTACAGAATAAAGAAACTGTCAGAATCCAATTATATTTTATTTCTAGCTATCTACTCTGAGAAAACCCAATTCTTACTCTCTTTTGGATTCTGTCATACTACAAAGTGGGGGGGGAGTAAACACGGGTGTTTATGACTGGCATTCCTCCTATCAACTACAAAGGAACATCCTCTGTGGATTCCCTTTGAGAGTACTAACAATAACAATGCGGCCATCAGCCTTTGATCTCACTCCCTATGAAGTCTCTTTTTACCGGCAGCAAGGAAAAAGGGGGGGAAGATTTCAACGCTTGGGATCCGATGGATTTAACACCCAGCCATCTGCCAATTTGAATTGACTGGAAGGAATGTGGAGTGGGACTGCCTGGGAACACTTTAAAACATTGAATGGTCAGTAGGGTCCCTCAGATCCTGTCTAGCATGCCTTCAGTCAGTTTTTCTTAATAAAGATTCCTGTTGGAAGAACCGTTCCAAGAGTTCTGTCTTCTTAAGATGTAAATTGAGGTGGGTCCTTACAGAAACATAATGATAAAAAAGGATTAGTAAACTATACAATGAAGAGGGTGACATTGTATATCAGAATGAAGGGAAGAAAACTGTGGCCTATGAGTTCTATAAGAAATTATACAAAGATGAAGAACGGAAAAACAAAGATAATATACTAAAATATGTGCAAATAGCTGAATTACCGAAAGTCCCAGAAGAGATCAAAAACATGTTGAATAAAGAGATAACACCTCTAGAATTATCAGATGCAATTAAGAAACAAAAAAACAACAAAGCCCCAGGTCCTGACGGTTTACCAGCAGAAATATATAAAATTCTACAAGAATCTTTAGGTCCAATATTAATAGAACTATTCAATGAAGTCCTAAAAAATGCGAAAATACCGACCTCATGGGAAGAAGCAATCATTACATTGGTTCCCAAGGAAAACGTTTATTAAAAATTATAGACCTATCTCATTACTAAATTCGGATTACAAAATTTTTATGGCTATAATGGCTGACAGACTCAAAAGATTCTTAGTAAAAGTTATACATACAGACCAAAATGGCTTCTTGCCAAAAAGATATATAAGAAATAATGTTAGGATTGTATTAGATGTATTGGAATATTATGAGGTTCATAATGAAAAACAAATGGGGCTAATCTTTCTCGACGCGCAAAAAGCATTCGATAATGTTAAATGGGAATTTATGCTTAACCAACTTGTGCATATGGACTTTGGGGAGAATTTTATAAATATGTTTAAAGCAATCTATTCCAAACAGGTTGCCAAAGTAATAATCAATGGAGAAACAACTGAAAGTTTCCAAATTCAAAAAGGCACAAGGCAAGGTTGTCCACTATCCCCGTTACTGTTTGTACTGTCCCTGGAGGTATTAACTAGAACAATTCGGAAAGATGATCAAATCAAAGGATTGGAGATTAAGAGAGAAATATTTAAAATGCAAGCCTTTGCAGACGACCTTGTCTTTATAATTGAAGAGCCCCTACAATCAGGGACAAGGCTAATGGAAGTACTGGGTGAATATGGTGAAATAGCAGGCCTAAAGATAAACAAAGGAAAAACTAAAATGCTTGTTAAGAATATGACCAGAGCACTTCTTCTTCTTCTTCTTCTTGTGCCATATCCGTTATCGGACGTTGGCGATCATGTTGGCGATCCTGTTTTTATCAGCAGCTGCACGAAAAAGTGCTGCTGAGTTTTGTCCAAACCAGCCCCTTAGATTTTGAAGCCATGATGTTCTTCTTCCGCCTGGACCTCGTTTGCCTTCAATCTTTCCCTGGAGGATTAAATGGAGTATGCCGTATTTTTCTGGGTGTCGCATCACATGTCCGAAATATTCTAACTTTCATTTTTTAATTGTTTTGATGATTTCCCTTGGCTTTCCCAGGCGGCTTATCACCTCCTCATTTCTGATCTTGTCCACCCAGCTTATACGTAACAGCCGCCTGTAAATCCACATTTCAAATGCTTCTAGTCTCTTCAGGTGGCCTTCTGTCAGAGACCAACTCTCTACTCCATAGAGCAGGATAGAAAAAATATAGCATCTGACAAGCCTGATTTTCAGTCTTAGGCTTATGTCGTGACTGCAGAAGACCTTTTTCATTTTGAAGAATGCTGTTTGAGCTTTCTCTATCCTTGTCTTTACTTCAGCGGTCATGTCCCAGCTTTCATGTAAATTAGAACCGAGGTGCGTGATCCTTTCAACTTTTTCTAGTGGTATTCCTTCTGAATTTATTGGTGGTAAATTAATGGGTTGTTTGCTGACGACCATGATCTTGGTTTTTGAGGTGTTAAGCTTCAAGCCGTATTTTCCAGATGTTTCTGTGACTCTGTTGATGAGGAGCTGAAGGTCTTCATGCTTACTGGCAAGCAGAACTGTATCGTCAGCATATCTTAAGTTGTTGATCCAAACACCGTTTACTTTGATGCCAGCATCGATGTTCTCCAGTGCCTCATTGAAGATTGACTCAGAGTAGATATTGAACAACAGTGGAGACAGAATACATCCCTGTCTGACCCCTCTTCTTATTTCTGCATCAGCTGAGTATTTTTGGCCTAGTCTCACATTTGCTACCTGATGCCAATACAGATTCTTTATTATTTGGATGTCTTTGTCATCTAGTCCCCCTTGTTTCAGGATTTCTAATAGTTTGCTGTGTCTTATTTTATCAAAAGCTTTTTCAAAATCAATGAAGCACATGTAAACACTGTGATTGACATCTCTACAACGCTGTACAAGAACTTGAATGCTGAATAGCGCATCTCGTGTACCAAGATTGTTTCTGAAACCAAATTGTGTGTTACCTAGACGCTCTTCAATTTTGTTGTATATTCTTTTGTGAATTATTCTCAGGAATATTTTCAGGGCATGACTCATTAAGCTTATTGTTCTGTATTCGGTACACTTCTTTGCATTTATTTTTTTGGGGATTGTCACAAAGGTTGATTTTAGCCAATCATTTGGTATCTTTCCTGTTTTGTATATCTGATTGAAGAGCTGCAGTAAAAAAAAATTCCCATTGTCTTCCAGCAATTTTAAAATTTCTACTGGGATATCATCAGGTCCTGTGGCTTTTCTTGTTTTTGCTATTTTTATTGCATGTTCAATCTCCTCCATAGTGATGTTTGGTCCAGTTGTTATACTTCCCATATCTATATCATCCCTAGTGTCCTCAAAAAGTTCTTTAATATATTCCTTCCATCTTTTTAGTTTTTCATCCTCATCTAAGATAATTTCCCCCTCTTTGTCAACTAAGTTGTTGGTTTTCTTTTTGTAGAGGCCTGCTGCTTCTTTCACTTTTTTGTGTAAATTGAAATGATCATGCATACGTTCTGTCTCTTCTATTTCCTTGCATCTCTTTGCAAACCACTTTTCTTTTGCCAGTCGAACTTTTCTTCTAATTGTTTTCTGCAATTCATTGTATTTTTCTTTGTTTTTATTTTTATAAGATCTTCTTTCATCCATGAGATGAAGAATTTCCTCCGTCATCCACTGTTGTTTCTTGTGGTACCCCTCTCTCTGTTTTGAGTTTGTTACCTCTACTATTGCATTTTTAAATTTATTCCAGTTCACTTCTACATCATCATCATTCAGGTTGTTGGTTTCCCTTAAATGATTTTCTAGTTCTTCTTTAATCTTCCCTCCATGTTTAATGATGAAGTCTCTGTTGATTCTTGGTTTAGCAGGGTTTGGGTTTTTCATCCTTTTTAGTTTCAGCTGGACTTCAGCAAGTAGTAGATTATGATCGGATGGTACATCTGCACCTGGGTATGTCTTTACTGATTTTACTGAGTTTCTAAATCTTTTGTTTATTGTAAAATAGTCAATTTGGTTCCTTACTACATTATTTCGTGTATCTGCTGGTGATCTCCAAGTGTAGAGGCGTCTTTTTGGCAACTTGAAAAAAGTATTCATCACACATTGCCTATGTTCCTTGCAGAAGTCTATAAATCTGTCACCTCTACCATTTCTGGTTCCTAAGCCAAAGTTTCCAACTACAGGAGCATCACTTCCTTCTCCCACTTTTGCATTGAAGTCCCCCATGAGTATTGTGATATCATTACTTTTTAGGATTTTCAGTACACTGCTTATATCTTCGTAGAACTTCTCTAAATCCTCCTCATCACTGTCAGCTGTGGGAGCATAAACTTGTATAACATTCATATTTACTGGAGTACTATTTATTTGGATCATCATCACTCGGGTATAGGAATAAAGGACTTGATGCATTTATTTACACGATTGTTTACGATTATAGCTACTCCATTTCGATGGTGTTTGCTGTTCTCACCAGAGTAGTAGATAGTATAATTTCCTATTCTACACATTCCATTTTCAGGCCAGCGCATTTCACTCACTCCCAATATAGAGATATTGTATTTGGACATTTCTTGGATAGTGTTGTGTGTTTTCCCAGCTTCGTATAGGCTTCTCAGATTCCACGTACCAATTCGTAGTTTTGGGTTTATCATGCTTCTAGCGGACCGGGAGATTCTTAGCACCCCTGCCCCATTTAAGGGGCGCCCGTACTCGGGGCCATTGTTAGGTTTTGCCGCCATTAACATGATTTTCCTGGGAAATATATAGTGTAGTAGTCTTCCCTTTGCTTTCTACACCGCTGTGCACATGCTGTTCAAGTGGCTGCCACCACACCGTGTGCTGTTCTTCTGAATCCGTTCCAACCAATATGGTCTCCGCCTTCAGTCGATCCTGGGGAGCCAGCTGCCACTCACCAGGCCTGTTGGTCCACGGGACGTATTTGATTCCCTCCAGCCTGCCATTACAGTATAAAAGCCATAATGGGTAGGGCCCCCCAATCCGCCACCCGGGGGTTCTGTGGGGGTTCCAGGCTCCCCCTAAGAGGACCAGAGCACAGAAAAATGAATTAGTTGATAGATTAGGCATCCAGACTACAAAGAAAATAAGATATTTAGGGATACCGTTAACAGCTAGATGTGCCACACTTAAAGGAGACAATTACAACAAATTAATGGAGCAGATTAAAATTGACCTGGACAGGTGGACAAACTTACAGCTTTCTTTTATGGGAAGAATTGCTGTAATTAAAATGAACGTGCTACCCCAAATACTATTTTTGTTTCAATGCATACCGATCAAATTAGATAAGGAATTTTTTTGAAATTTTAACCAAACCATACTCAAATTTATTTGGCAAGGGAAAAAAGCAAGGATCAAGTTAAAATTATTGCAAGATTCTAAGGAGAGGAGTGGTCTCCCGGATTTGGAAAAATATTATCAAGCTACAATATTAACATGGGTGCAGGACTGGATACAATTAAAAAATAGGAGATTATTAAGATTGGAAGGCCATGATATGCAGATTGCGTGGCACGCCATACTATGGGATGAGAAATACAAGGTTCACCAGTACTTCTGGAGGCATTATATTAGACGAGCGTTAATAGACGTGTGGGTTAAAATTAGGCAACAAAATTATATGCAAATTCCAAATTGGATTTCAACATTGGAAATGCACATACATCCAATGTTCATACAACTAGGGAAAGTAATAATGTATAAAAACATATTAGACAAGAGAGGAGAATTGAAATCAAGGAAAAATCTCCAGGAAGAAGGGATAGAACTGGAATGGTGGGCAAATCTTCAATTGCAATCACGATATAGGAAAGATAAAAAAGATTGGGGTATAAAAACAGAGTTGACAGAGTTAGATAAAATATTATTAGGAACCGAAGATAAAATGATTAAAAGACTATATCACTACCTTCTAGATCAGGCAATGTTTGAAGAGCAGGTCAAGGAAACTATGTTAACGTGGAGTAGGGATTTCGGCTTTAATATTGATTTACATATTTGGCAAGAATTGTGGGAAAGAAACAGGAAACTCACTTTAGCCACTTCTTATAAGGAAAATCTTTAAAAGATGTTTTACAGATGGCTTTTCCCACCCATGAGGTTAGCCAAAATGGGCCCAAATCTTTCACCTATATGTTGGAAATGTAAAATAGCAACAGGGACCTATTATCAAATGTGGTGGGAATGTCCTAAAGCCCGTGATTATTGGAATAGGATAAGAAAATGGTTGAAAGAAATATTAATGTCGGAGATAGAGCTAAAACCTGAACTTTTTTTATTGGGTATAACCACAGATAAATATGACAAGGGAATAGTCTATTTGATGTTGCACATCTTGACTGCTGCTAGACTGGCTTTTGCACAAAAATGGAAGAACAAAGAAACTCCCACAGATGAAGAGATACTGCATAAAATACTATCTTGTGCTGAAATGGACAGGCTTACAATGGAATTGAAAGATAAAAGCGAATCAGAATATTTTGAAATCTGGGATAAATTGTACCATTGGTGGGAATCGAGGAGGACTGTTGGGGTTATAGATTAGTGATAAGATGGAAATATATATATTCTTAGGTTAGCAAATAGAGAAAATGTATTTAGTATTGTATAAAAAGTTTGTATATATTTATAGAGATAAAGAATTGAATTTAAGAGGAGAAATAATTTGATAGAAATGTTCAAACTGGAATGTTACGTCATGTCCAATGTTGTTGTTTTTTCTTTTTTCTTTTCTTTCTTTTTTAAATTGTATTATAAATAAAAAACTTAAAAAAAAACAAAAAAAAACATGTTTTCAGTCATACAGACTGATACTCCCACCCCAAAAAGGATGCCCATCATGAGGTACAATAGAGAATTACCCTAAGGTAAGATGGGCAGGCAATAAATTTTATAAATAAATAAATAAATAATTAACATGACATTCATACTCTTCTGTTATCCTTAATGGGAAAAATTGCATAATTCTACCCTGGCACGAGTCAATATTTGAAAAGTGAGTAATAAGGAACTATGAACATTTTTCATACTAGCAATTATAATATCTGAAGATACATAATAAATGGTTCATTTCTTTTTAGATATCCGTAGTTCAAGTGTAACTCGTGGCAGGAGCATTAATTTGGCCTTGTCTCACAGGGGACGGGAAGCTCTCAAGGCAGTTGGAGTGGAAGATCAGGTGACCTTAAAGATAAAGATCTAACATTCTCTGTGGCTGGTGGATTATAGGAGGACTATTTATTTGTTTATTTATAATAACATTTCTAGGGCAGAGTATGAAGAATTTTGTCCACCATAATGTAAACATTTACAAATAATATATACTTATATATTTTAATAAACCCAGTCATTTATTGTAATGCCCCTATCTCTGTATCTCATGCTGAAAAGCAGGTTGATGTCATTTTCCAGAAGCTGGAGTACTCACCAGGCAGAGTATAGGCACAGTGTGGGTACAGCATACAAGGTTTTCAGAGGAGCTGGAGTTGAGCACACACCAAAAGGGGGTTTGGATCAGAGGTGCGCACCAAGAGCAGGGCAGGATGAGAAGTGTGTGCAGGCAGATTCAAGGAAACAGAAGAGGAATTATGAAAAGGAAAGGTGGAAGTAAGAGCTTTAAGTGATGGGATTGATCTGTGCCAGATGAGAAAGGGACTGTCAGCCACACCAGATAGAACAGACAAAAAAAAAAGAACTCCACAGGTAGCCTATTTTTACAATTTTGAGATTAGCTATGATAATAGAATCTTGCAAGTCACATTTTGCTAGACTACCTCCTCATATTTCAGTAACTTGGGGAGGTTTTTTTCTAAGATACTTCCAAGCATTATCAGGACATTCTGGACTTTTATCTTTTAGATCTTTTATCCCTTGTTGCCTTGGCAACAGAGCTTGCATATCTCCATCAAAGTCATCTTCCATACTCTCTACAGAACTATACATCACACCATTAGCTATTGTGTTTGACTTTGCAGGAATTAAATCATTGACTTTTCAGGGATGGTCTTGCTTGATGAAAGTCCACAACCCATTGGGGGTTCACATTATTCCTTGGCTGCCAGTAATTCTTAGTGGAATATGTTATGAATGGTGTACAGTTTAGATAATGATATGTAATGGACAGGTAGAGATCCATGTTCCAGAACCTGCCAGTGAAATAGACCATATAATAAAGATACCGGTAATACAAGCAGGCAAGCTATACATCTGGAAAAGATGATAGAGAAACAGATTGGCAATCCCCTTGGTAGCTGGGACCCTTGAAAGGGATGAAGTGCCCCATTTTAGTGAAATGATCCACCATCATCAGTATGGTGGCAAATCCTCGGGAGTGGTAATAAAGTCCATGGAAGGGGTCTTCCAGGGGCCTGAGGACACTGATAGTTTGAAAGAGGCCAATAGTTTTGAACAAGATATAGTTAGCCTGATGACAGACTGGACAATGTGAAGGTATCTTTGATAGCAAGCAGTTCTTTCTCTCAGATGATATAGTTGACTTCAGCCAGGATCAGCTTCTTTGAATGAAAGCTATAGGGCAAGGCTGGTAGATTGGTGTTATGGGATTCAGGAAGACTACTATAATAGTCATACTGGAGACATTGGCCTCAACCATGAAGAGGTAGGCTGGTGTAGAAGGAGGAATGACACAAACATTGCCTTTAGGCAATGGAAATTCCACTGCACTTCAGGACCCCCTAGGAGAGGCTCTTAGAATAGTTCAGAGATGGGAGCAGCAAGGTGTGAGAAGGCAAGATAGGTGGTAGATGTTTGTGAACTCCCAAAACCACTACACATCTCTTTTTCTTTCCTTGGGGACTTCCAGTCTTGGCTTACTTGAACATTTCTGAGATGCTCCAGAATGACTTGACATATGTGGAAAGCTCCTGTGGTGCTTGAAGAGGCATCTGTGCTGGTAGAGAAGGCACTTGGCAACATCCACATCCAGGGAAGCAGAGAATTCTCAGCATCCTTTACAGCCCAATGCTCCATAAGCTGTGGCAGTTGCAAAACATGGAATAAATGGAAGGAAGAACTGAAATGCTGGAAGAAAGTATTAACTTTTGACTATGAGAATAGATGAATTTAAGAGGGAATTATTCCATCTCCCTTTTGGATGCTATAATTATCAGGCAGGAGAAAACTACAAATGTATATACAATACGCAACAGAGAATTAACAGGGGTAGAATATGGCCAGTGATCATTTTGAGGGCAGTCTTGAATTGTTAAACTTTAGATAGAAAGATTATTTATTAATTAATTGATTATTAAATTTATTTGCTGCCCATCTCATGTGCAATGACTCTGGATTATCAATAATAACAAGGATAGGAAGATATGTTGCAGGTCAGTACAGATAGAACATATAGAACATAGAATAATAGGGTTCAAAGAGATCTTGGAGGTCTCCTAGTCCAGCCCCCTGCTCGAGCAGCAGACCCTATACCAGTGATGGCGAACCTTTTAGAGACCCAGTGCCCAAATTGCAACCCAAAACCCACTTATTTATCACCGGGTGCCGGGTGGGCGTGGCCACGGTGGTCATGGCAGACTGGGTGGGCAGGGCCAGGGCAGCGGGAGCCAGTCCCTCGCCATCTCCGGGACACGGCACACGTGCCCACAGAGAGGGCTCTGAGTGCCACCTCTGGCACGCGTGCCGTAGGTTCGCCACCACTGCCCTATACCTTTCCGTACAAATGGCTGTCCAGTCTCTTCTTGAAAACCTCCAGTGATGGAGCATCCATAACTTCTGAAGGCAAGCCATTCCACTGGTTAATAGTTCTCACTTTCAGGAAATTTCTCCTTAGTTCTGGGCTGGATCTCTTTTTAATGATCTTCCACCCATGTTCTGCCCTCAGATGCTTTGGAGAATAGGCTGATTCCTTCTTCTCTGTGACAGCTGAGTTACAAACCTACTTAGGCAAGTGGGCACACTTGAACTTGAGAGTATGATACAGTCTCTGATAAGGAGCAATGTTTGCTTTTCATAAAAGGGCTGCCATAACATTTCAAGATTCTAAAAAGTAATCCACTGCAGCTAAAACTAATTTGCTTCCAAACCAAACAATATTCAGAGACCACTGTTTTTAACTTTGTTTGATTGGTCATGTTGCCCCTCCCCCCAATATAAGAAGGCTTTTGAAAATTCAAAAATTGCATGCAGCATTAAAACAATTTCAATATTTAAAAAAATCTCCTTTTTTAAACTTCAGATTGTGTCTAAAGGCATCCCTATGAAGGGAAGGAGAATTCACACTCGCTCAGGGAAAAGGTATACAATTTTTTATGGAACAACAAGCCAGGTATGTTAAATCAGTCTAAACACGTTAACTTTTATGTTTTATTTTTGCATACGTGTACGATGTGACTAATGAAAAGCCGGCTACTATTATGAGCAGAGGCACTACTGTCTATTTCCTGGAAGTATGAGGACACACATGGCCTCTTCCAACATTGTACCAATCTTTAGCATTGCTCTCAGTGAAAGGTGGGATCAGCAGGAGTGCATGGCACACAGTAAATTTCCCTTTTGTTATATTGCTTTGTCTAGAAGAGAATAGAAAGATACACCTGTGGACTAGTTATCCTAATCTAGCATATAACAATCATCCTTGCTCTTATATATGTATTCTTGTTCTCTCTCTCCCTTTTTCTAAAATGTGATAGCATATTGGAAGAATGGAATGAAATTTGGGGGAACTGACATATATATTCAAATAATGTTACTGGATTAGAAATGAAAATCAAAATGTTGTCTCCATTGATGAGGCTCAAATTCAATGCAATTCATACAAATAGTCTATACTGTACAGTAATTTCAGGTAAACTCTGCTAGAAATTCAACAGCAATTCTAAAATATTGCAACCTTGATTTGGTAGCCTTCAAAATGGGCTCTTCCAGTTCTTCTCTATTTTTAACAAACAGAGTGATATAGGCTGCCTTACCACTTAAATTGTGTTTTGGATGGCTATTTTGATTCCATCCTTTTTCAGTCTCTGTCCCATCTTCTTCAAACAAAGATATTAGCTACTTTAACTTCCTCTTCTTCTGTAACTGTATATAATTTTCTATTTGATGACTGATGTGCTTTCCTTTGTACCTCACTTTCTAGAGAAATCAGTTCCTGAATATGTTCCTTCTGTGCTAGCACTTCTGTCATTTTGCAATCTCGTTTGTAAAGGGGTTCAGTTTAATCTTCATCTGCTTCTACCAAATTAGTCAAAGCATTCCTATCTTAGTGGCAACTTTATATATTTGTTGTTGTTGTTGTTGTTAGTTGCGAAGTCGTGTCCGACCCATCGCGACCCCATGGACAACGTTCCTCCAGGCCTTCCTGTCCTCTACCATCTTCTGGAGTCCATTTAAGCTCACGCCTACTGCTTCAGTGACTCCATCCAGCCACCTCATTCTCTGTCGTCCCTTCTTCTACTGCCCTCAATCTTTCCCAGCATTAGGCTCTTCTCCAGTGAGTCCTTCCTTCTCATTAGGTGGCCAAAGTACTTGAGTTTCAACTTCAGTATCTGGCCTTCTAAGGAGCAGTCAGGGTTGATCTCCTCTAGGACTGACCGGTTTGATCGCCTTGCGGTCCAGGGGACTCGCAGGAGTCTTCTCCAGCACCATAGTTCAAAGGCCTCAATTCTTTTGCGTTCAGCCTTTCTTATGGTCCAACTTTCACAGCCATACATTGCAACTGGGAAAACCATGGCCTTGACTATACGTACTTTTGTTGGCAGGGTGATGTCTCTGCTTTTTAGTATGCTGTCTAAATTTGCCATAGCTTTCCTCCCCAGGAGCAAGCGTCTTTTAATTTCTTGGCTGCAGTCCCCATCTGTGGTGATCTTAGAGCCCAGGAAGATAAAATCTGTCACTACCTCCATTTCTTCCCCATCTATTTGCCAGGAATTGAGAGGGCCGGATGCCATGATTTTGGTTTTCTTAATGTTGAGTTTCAAGCCAACTTTTGCACTCTCCTTCTTCACCCGCATCAAGAGGCTCTTTAGTTCCTCTTCACTTTCTGCCATTAGAGTGGTATCATCTGCATATCTTAGGTTGTTGATATTTTTCCCGGCAATCTTAATTCCAACTTTTGATTCATCTAGCCCTGCCTTTCTCATGATGTGCTCTGCATATAAGTTAAATAGGCAGGGCGACAGAATACAGCCTTGCCGGACTCCTTTCCCAATTTTGAACCAATCAGTGGTTCCGTGTCCAGTTCTCACTGTTGCTTCTTGACCCGCATATAGGTTTCTCAAGAGACAAATAAGATGGTCTGGTACTCCCATCTCTTTAAGAACTTGCCACAATTTGTTGTGATCCACACAATCAAAGGCTTTAGCATAGTCAATGAAGCAGAAGTAGATGTTTTTCTGGAACTCCCTAGCTTTCTCCATGATCCAGCGTATGTTGGCAATTTGATCTCTAGTTCCTCTACCTCTTCGAAATCCTGCCTGTACTTCTGGAAGTTCTCGATCCACATACTGCTGGAGTCTAGCTTGTAGGATTTTAAGCATAACTTTACTAGCATGTGAAATGAGTGCAATGGTGTGATAGTTTGAACATTCTTTGGCATTGCCTTTCTTTGGAATTGGAATGTAAACTGACCTTTTCCAATCCTGTGGCCACTGTTGAGTTTTCCAAATTTGCTGGCAAATTGAGTGTAGCACTTTTACTGCATCGTCTTTTAAGATTTTGAATAGCTCAGCTGGAATACTACCACCTCCACTAGCTTTGTTGTTGCTCAGCTTTCCTAAGGCCCATTTCACTTCACATTCTAGGATGTCTGGCTCGAGGTCAGTGACCACCCCATCGTGGTTATCAGGGATGCTAAGCTCATTCTTGTATAGTTCTTCTGTGTAATTTTGCCACCTCTTCTTAATCTCTTCTGCCTCTGTTAGGTCCCTGCCATTTTGGTCCTTTATCATGCCCATCTTTGCATGAACGTTCCATCAATCCAATTTCTTGAGGATCTCTGTTCTCACTATCTATTGGTTTCTTCTATTCTTGCATGTAATTTAAGAAGGGCATTCTTATCTCTTCGAGCTATTCTCTGGAATCTGCCTTCAAATGGGTGTATCTTCTCTTTCTCACCTGCCTTTTCGCTTCCCTTCTTTCCTCAGCTATTTGCAAAGCTTCCTCAGACAGCCATTTTGCTTTCTTGCATTTCTTTTTCTTTGGGATGGTTTTAGTTGCTACCTCTTGTACAATGTTGCGAACCTCCATCCATAGTTCTTCAGGCACTCTGTCTATCAGATCTAATTCCTTAAATCTATTTGTCACCTCTACTGTATATTCATCAGGGATATGATTTAGTTCATACTTGAGTGGCCTAGTGTTTTTTCCTACTTTCTTCAATTTAAGCCTAAATTTTGCAACGAGAAGCTCATGATCTGAGCCACAGTCAGCTCCTGGTCTTGTTTTTACTGACTGTATAGAGCTTCTCCATCTTTGGCTGCAGAGCACATAGTCAATCTGATTTCTGTGTTGACCGTCTGGTGATGTCCATGTGTAGAGACGTCTCTTGGGTTGTTGGAAAAGAGTGTTTGCTATGACCATCGTATTCTCTTGACAAAATTCTATCAGCCTGTGCCTGCTTCATTTTGTACTCCAAGGCCAAACTTGCTGTTATTCCGTTTATCTTTTGGCTTCCTACTTTAGCATTCCAATCCCCCATGATGATAAGGACATCATTTTTGGTGTTGATTCTATAAGGTGCTGTAGGGCTTCATAGAAAACGGTCAATTTCATCCTCTTCAGCACCAGTGGTTGGGGCATAGACTTGGATTACTGTGATATTGAATGGCTTACCTTGGATTCGCACTGAGATCATTCTGTCATTTTGGGGATTGTATCCCAGTATTGCTTTTCCTACTCTTTTATTGACTATGAAGGCTACTCCATTTCTTCTGAGGGATTCTTGCCCACAGTAGTATACCTGATGGTCCTCTGAATTAAATTCACCCATTCCTGTCCATTTTAGTTCGCTGATTCCTAAGATGTCGATGTTCAGTCTTGTCATCTCTTGTTTGACCACGTCCAGTTTGCCTTGATTCATGGATCTTACATTCCAGGTTCCTATGGAAAAAAAATCTTTACAGCATCGGACTTTCCTTTCACCACCAGATGCATCCACAGCTGAGCGTCCTTTCGGCTTTGGCCCAGTCGCTTCACTCTTTCTGGCGCTACTAGTACTAGCCCTCTGCTCTTCCCCAGTAGCATATTGGACACCTTCCAACCTGAGGGGCTCATCTTCCAGCGTCATATCTTTTTGCCTTTTAGTACTGTCCATGGGGTTTTCATGGCAAAGATACTGGAGTGGGTTGCCATTTCCTTCTCCAGTGGATCACATTTTGTCAGAACTCTCTGCTATGACCTGTCCGTCTTGGGTGGCCCTCCACGGCATAGCTCATAACCTCATTGAGTTATGCAAGCCCCTTCGCCACGACAAGGCAGTAATCCATGAAGGAGACTTTATATATATATATTTATATATAATTTATATGCCACCCTGTCTCGCTGTCCAAGATGATTCTGGGTGGCTTACAATATTACATAATACAATATTGTGTAATACAATACATTATGATGTATCTGACCGTAAAAGCATCTCTTTCTTAAGCTTTTTTTACTTCTATTTGTTGGAATTCCTGATTGAGATATCTTACCTTGCTGTTTCTTGCTTGTCGTTTGTTGGTTCTTCTTGATACCCAAATCTATCATCCTTTGTTGCCTGTAATGAAAGTTTGTTTTGAAAGCTGCTTGGATATTTTCTTCTTTGAAATTTTGGAAATGTTTTTTTCCATTTTTGTTTTCAGAATATCTTTTATCTCATCCCCTACTTCATCAGGTTCTGTTTCACATGAATTAAGCATGTCAATTCTATTCCTTTCTTGCTGGCACATTTACTCTCTTCAATTTAATCCTTATATTTGACAGTGGAAATTCATTATCTGTTTGACAGTCTGTACCTGGAAATACCTAGCTGGGTGGCATACACTTCTCCATTTTCTGTGTCCCATAATATAGGTTTGCATCTGGTAATCCCTGTGTGTAGAGTCTGTGTTTATATTGCATAAAGCAATGGTTAGGAATAAGCAAAACATTTTTTCCCAACCTATCTCCTGCATTCCAAATTCTCCTCTAATTCTAGCTTCTTCCATTTTTCAAATATTTATATTCTACTTACCCATTAATAGTCCTACATACTTGCCTGATGATGTATTAAGTATTTCATGCAATTTGCCTTAGAATTCCTAAATGCCTGTCACCTTTGCATTTATAATAATTTATTATACTATTACATTTTATTACACTAATGGTTGCTGGGTATCCACTAATTCTAATAGATAACATTTCTGTCCTGTCCTTGAGTTAACTAAGCATATATAGCAGAGTTGCCCAAGCTTTCCGTCTTGTGGACTGGCGGGGAGGGATACAAGCAGGTGCGCGCGCAACTCCATTTGCATGAGCGGTGGGCACACACACTCGCTGCTTGAGCATATGGAGCATGTATGCACTTGCTTATCCGCTGCTCATGCAAGTGGGGATGCATAAACACGTGCGCTCACCCACCACTTCCACGGCCTGGCTCCAAAAGGCTGAAGGCCCGGTAGTGGGCCATGGCCTGGGGGTTGGGAACCCCTGATATATAGCATTGTTCTTTTGGAGCATCATTGCCATTCTGATCCTTCATATGATCTTATATCCTGAAGAGTATATAATGTAATCATCAGATTTAAAGTGGCCAAATCCTGTCCATCTAAAATCCTAAGGCATCAAATGTAGTATGCTTCATTTCTGCTTTGATGATTTCAGGTTTTCTTTGGTTCATGCTTCTCACATTCTCTTTTCCAATAGTTTCAGCAGTGGTACCACCACTGACTAGATGTCCTTGCAATTCTGGTCTGGCGAGTTCTTTCACTTCCAGATTTACCTGTGAATATTCAATATTCCTCCCCAGTATCTAAAACAGTGCCTTCTGACCTAGGGGTGTTGATGTCTCACTATCTGGTGTCTAAATTTGCCTGAAGTTTCAGCCACGTGCATGTGGTTCTCTTGGTAAAAATACAGAAGAGCTCTTCTATTGCCTTCTTCTACATATTTGGAGATGCTTCTTCTAATTGTTGGCTTCCTTCATCTCTTCATAGCCTCACTTGCTATGGTCTGTGTTGTGAGAAAATATGGAGTCCTCCAGCAGATCAAGATGATAATTATTTGGGATGGACTTTACTAACCATGGTCTCTGGTCATGAAAAGAATCTAAGATTTGTATTGCTAAAATATTGGGAAAAGTGTATTGTACAAGGATATATTCAAATATAGTTAAACATATAAAATGTTCTCTGCCTTATTTTGTTTTGTTTGTTTTTTAACAGTATATTCTCTCTATAGATAGAGCAAATTTGAATAAGGAGTTATTAACTGGTAAGTGTGGCTTAATCTGTTTTGATCCTTTCTCAATTTATCACATTTAAAATTACGTTGTGTTTGAGGTAGAAACATTACTCAGATAGAGTCAAGATATAAGAAGGATGTGCTATTTACTGTTTAAAATGAGTGTCTTCTTCTCCTTTTGCTTGAGCAAAGACCACAAGCAGTCTATGTATGCTGTAGAAAGAGAAGGGAAAATCAGCACCTCAGCAAAGTCCTCTGAAGACACCAACTCTCAAAACCCATTCGCCCTCTGCTACTTGTCAACCGCCAGATTGTTAGGTTTAAATACTCTTTCAACGTAACACACCTCCACAAGCTCAGGCAAGCTGAACATCTCAGTAACTACAAGACAGAGAGTTTATTTAGTCATTTTGCTTTAAATGCCCAGCACACTGGAATTTAGAACACAAACATTTGGTGGTAAGCCAAAAAAAGAGACTGCAGAAAAACAATAATGGGAGTAGCAAAAGTTACATTGGTAGAGGTTACTAACCCACCCCCCATCCAAGAATAGGAGAACTTTCACCAGGCATAATAGAAAGTTGCTCGGAATTGGTAGAGTCCTGGCTGCTCAAAGTGGGCAAGTAATGAGTATGTTGGAGTGGGCCAGAGTGACCTGTTTTTCATCATATGATAGGTATCTGTGATGCAAAATAAACATTTAGAATTATTGAGAAGATGAAGGCAGGAAATTAGGAAGTGGATGCATATACATCACCTCAAGTGCGAAAAGTCAAATCTTGTGTTGGCACATGTGTGTCAGACCAAATTACCCACATCTAACTACAGAGATCTTAGTGAATGGACTGGGTGAGAAAAAGTGACATGATTAAAAAATGTGTTACATTCTATAAATGTATTTATTACAGAAATATTTTTGCAAACAGTTATTCAGATGTCTACCTCTAAGAAAATAAATGTCTAAATGTTTAGATTTCATGTTGTTTCTTTTTCCTCTATTTACAGCTGCTGAGAAGTATCCCAATGTTAAATTAAACTTTGAGCACAAACTGCTTCACTGCAATGTAGACTCAGGGCTACTGACCTTTTCAGGGTAATCAAATGGCTCCAATTTTCCTAGCACACTTTAATCATTAATCAGTACCCAAACAATAGGCTGACTCTTTCCAACTGTTGTGGGAGCCTGTATTTGTGTGAATTGAAAAATTGTTAGGTTTCCCACCCCCAAGTTAGCAAAGATTAACAATTTAACCAAACATGATTAAACATGTTGTTTAATCAACAACCAGAGGACTGCACTTCATAAATTCCTGACAATATAACCTCTTGGATGGAGGGACTTCTGCTGACTTCAGGATATATTTGTTAATGAGTAATGATTTATATTTTCACAAGATAACAAGTTTTTTTAAATGAATAAAATCTAATGTAAAGCGCCAATTTTATGCATTCACTCAGTCTCCTCTTCATCCTCTTCTTCTTCTCCTAATAAAGATATAAGATGAAATGTATGGAAACATATTGGAATGACCATTTGAAAAGATCATTTCACACAAAACCCATTATGAATAATATTGGAGTATAGGACTGACAAATCTATACCTGATTTTTAAAACCTGATTTTATTGTCAATAACATCTAATGACATGTAGTTGTTACATTAAAATATAAATTAAAAAAATCATTTTAGGATAACTATTGGATGTCAAAATTCCTATTTCAGAAATAGCTTCCCTTACTTCCTTTTCCCCAAATCTGAAGGAGTCAAGTAGGAAAAAAAAGTATGTTCTTTAAACTTAGTGCTTCAAGAGAGATCTAAGCAAACAGAAGTCACGTTCAATCACTACTCAATATACTGCAATATTTATTTATACCTTATAAATATCTGAACACACATATTAATGGTACTTTTTGTGTTTTCTTAAAGATCAGACCAAATGACTAAAGAGGTCACCTGTGACTTAATTGTGGGCTGTGATGGAGCTTTTTCCACAGTTAGGAAACAGTTTATGAGACAAACACGGTTTGATTACAGCCAAGTGTATATTCCACATGGATACCTGGAACTGAAAATTCCTACAAAAAATGGAGATGTAGGTAGTGAAAATTCATGGTGAACTTGTTTATCCTGTTTCCAGTTCATAAGGCACAATGGCTTTGACAGATATCTTTCCATTACTTTTTTTGGTCTTTCAGTTTGCAATGGAGGCAAACTATCTTCACATTTGGCCTAGGAACACATTCATGATGATTGCACTGCCAAACCTGGTAAGGGACCTAATGCATCTTTCATCTCTGATATTCTGGAATCTGGGTTTGGTCTGGAGAATCAGTTCCAGCCAATGTTGGCTTCCTGGAAGCCCACAGTATTAGGGATTGCATGCCTGGAACTGCATGTCTAAATTTTTCCTGATACAATTTCTATTCCTAAACTCCATTCATGGTTCATTAGTTCATTCCCATTCATATATCCTCTCTTATTGCTACTGGCAGGTAATTTCTGACTCCTCCAACTACTGAACTGCCTGAGTGGATTCACTCATTCATAATTGTTCTCTCTTATACGAGAGCATTCCCAGCCCAGTTCACGCCCGAAGGGTGATTTTAGGAGGAGTCACAAAGTGGAGGGAAGGAAGCACCACCTGCACACTGCACTAAGATGTTAAATTAATTGCAATCATCAGAATTGCTATTTTAAAAGCTTGGTTAGTGTATAAGAGTTCAGAAGTTTCTATTTTCTCTGTGATGCAGTATAGCATATTCTAGAAAAGAACAGAGTTCAAACTGTCATTTTTTGCAGTGAAGGAAGAGTGTAACAGATGGAGTTAAATATCAGCTATTACTACCTATTGTGTCCTTTTCTTCCTTCCAAAAGATAGCCTATCAAATGAAAAAATGCAGTAATTGCAAAACCTATCTCATGACAGCCAAAAGCAACTTTTCTATTTTATTTCTTAAAATAGATTGAAAAAGAGCTTTTGCTGTTCCACCCAGGTTGGACAGGCGTGATTCAGTAATGAAACTGTTCTAAGGATTTATTTTCTTTCCCGGCGTTTTCCTGCTGAATTCTACAGTATATCACTACAGGGCTGTCTGCAAAATCAATCAAGCAAACATAAGTCACCCTTCAGTAATTCAGAGTAGAAGTGTGTGGTTCAGAGGTTAGAAAAGATCAGCTCTCTCTTTGTTCACCCTTATCTTTTCTGGCTTTAGTTTCAACAGATAGGATTAAGGATTATTTCATTGCTCAACTTGTTTTTCTTCACAGACTTGATAGACTAGATTGACATAGTCCATCCTTTCTCTCTGCCTGTGGGCAGATGACATCAATATATTCTGTATACACCTAGTTTCTAACAGACTGTTTTGGAGTGGGTTTTTTTTTTAAATAAAAGAAAATGACTAGATTGACATTGCTGATGGTTACTGTCCAAACATGGGCAAGCAATAAATAAATATTTCATTTTTGAATGCCTGTTTCATTTTCAAACTACTAAATCCTTGGAATGTGATTAACATCTCATTCATCTTAATGATCTCCAAGTTCACCAAGATGACAGATAAAAGTTTGTGGGTATCTCCCCACTTGCATCTTAGATCTCCCCACAAGCATTGAATAACATGCCTGGGCAACAGCATTTTCTTATGTCCCCAAGAGATTGCCTTCAGCTCTTTGCCAATCCATCAGTAAAGCAGGCTTAAATCATCCTTAGCTATACTGTTGTTGCAGTAGCCCAAAGCAGAATTTATTTGACATCACCCAGGAACACCCTCAAGATAAAGAAAACTGTAGACTTTGTCAGCCAGGAAAGTTGGCTGACTAGCAATGAACAGAGCCAATAAAATATAAGCGTTTGGCAATGGAGATATATTGCTGTAGTTTTCTACCTTTTCAAGAAGGTGGATAGCATTTCAATCAAGCAATGGGGGAAGCCCCTAAAGTAAGTGCAGTACCTCTGAAAAGGGTGGGACCCTCTTTTTTTACTGAAAGCCTCAAGGAATAGCATAGAAAATTATAGAATTTAGATATATATAAATATATATGTATATGTATTGTGTATGTGTATTCAAATAAGTGAACTTAACAAAACTGAATCAATATATATTTATTTTCTTTATCTTGCAGGGAACTAGTTTTAGGATTGGACTGAATCAAAATTCTTTTCAAGTTTTCATGTAATTTATCCATTTTAATCCATAGGATAAATCATTCACCTGTACGCTCTTCATGCCCTTTGATGATTTTGAAAAGCTTGCCACAGGAGAGCAAGTGCTGAATTTCTTCAAAACTTATTTTCCAGACTCAGTTCCTCTAATAGGAGAGTAAGTTTTAATCTATCTACTATGAATCAAATCAAATCAAAACAAAACAAAACAAGCCCTAATCTAAGAATAAAAGCATCTAAGCATCAGTGAGCTATTGCACATGATAGAGTAAGCTCTAGCAGAGATTATGATAGACAGGAAAGTAATTGATTCTGTTCTTTGTGCAGTGCTTACCATTGTGCTTTAATTTCCACTTATTACTTTAGTCTTCACTCTAAAAAAAAAGATTCTGAGATGGGTTTTCTATAAATTGTCCTGCAATCCAAGGTGGTTTATAAAAATTTAACTCAGAAAAATAAACACTGTTTGAATGTTAAAAAAGCAAGTAAAGATCAAAACAACCACCTACCACAGTTCAGCTGTCCTCCAACCCCAATTTGTATATTGTATTTTATTGAATCTTTGATTTATATTAGGACTTAATTATACATTTATTGATTTTTTCCAATGTTATATCATAATGCAGATCAATAATAAGAATAGTTTAAGACAATGCAGATTATATAATTTTTCTTTGAAGTTCTGAACGTATACATTGCCACTTGTTGGGTATCTAAAAAATAGTTATGCCAAACCTCACTGCCCTCTCTCCTTGCAGCTTTCAAAATATCCATATTCCAATTAGTTATCAAATGGTAATGTTTACTTAGCATTTAATCAGTGATACAGCACTTTGAAATTTCAGGCGTGAACTGATGCAAGATTACTTTGTGCTACCAGCTCAGGCGATGGTGTCGGTGAAATGCTCATCGTATCACATTGGCTCTCAATGCATGCTAATGGGAGATGCTGCACATGCCCTTGTACCCTTTTATGGCCAAGGCATGAATGCTGTAAGTCAAAGAATCCTTGCAACTGAATTTTTTGTTGTTTGTCTTTCTCAATAAAGAGTGTTTCTTTGCAGCTATCAACTTCCACCCTCTGTAGCAGTTTCAGATAATTGCAGAAGTGTCCTCATTGCTGATCTGAAGGAGTGGAGGAGCTAGCCAATTAAAAAAAAAGTGGTACCCTATTTCCTCTGCATTTGCTCACAGAACAAGGAAAAAAGGGGTGAGAGTAAGAGGAAAGCTGCCAAGCAATAGGGCAAAGGGATCGTGAGGTGTCAGTTTTTCTTAGGGCAGGAGAGACTCGGAGCAGGAATGCAGAGAATGTAAACATGTCACATATGTTAGTATGTTTTATACAGGATATCATGTAGAGTCTGTTTTTAGGTCCAAATTTAAATTAAATAAAAATACCTCAAGTATTTATTTAACAAGCAGCGATAACAATCATAGGGAAACTGATCAGAAGCTTAATATTTATTAGGAGGGCATACAACTACAACTATATTTAGGAATTGTAGTAATAATAGTTTCCTAGAAATTTTTCTACCTTGCTTGACTATAGTTCCCACACTGAGAAATACAGAGGACATAGTTCACATTTATCTTCAGAACCAGTAGTAAGGAAACTAGCTGTCAAAACCACACCAGATATAGAACAAGATTTTAAACTTGTTTTATCAGAGCAGAAAATAAGCTCAAAGTCTGGTTTGATGCAGCAAATGGTCTTTCTAGATAAATGAAGCAGGAAGATGATTCAAGTAAAAATTTTAGTGTTCTGCCAAGTTGTGGAGATAGTTATCACAGTAGAAAGGAGTCAGGGTTAGACAGGTATCATAAACATGATTCTGGGAATTAATCTTGTGGTAATCCTGGTGAAGAACAACTAGGTCTTGGAGTAAGAAAGCTAGCAAGCCTGGAAGACAAAAGATGTCTGCTTCAAGAGCAATTATAGAGGTGGGTGGGACAAAAGATTACAAAGAATTAAATAGATATGAGCTGTGCCTAGAATGATTAAGAACAATAAAACAATAAATTCATTAAAAACAGCAAAAACAAGATTTAGAAATGTTCTTATTTACTTATCTGTTTTTAAATCAATCTAACAATAGAGAAACTTTTTGAGATATCATTGTGAACAATAGTAATACTTAACAGGCCAAACTTCCTGCCCCCTGGATCCTCTGAGGTCTGGGAGTAGCCTTTGAGCCCTTTCCTCAAATGCCTTCCACTTCTGATTTATTAAAGTCGAGGTAATCACTTCTGCTTTCTTAATTCTGAGTTAAACATTTGTAATTGAACATTTAATTGTTCCAACTGGCTAGAAAGAACAAAGCATCAAGGTTTGAGGAGGTGTTACCTGGCCTGTGTGACAACCTTATCATTTCAAAACTGTAAAAATAATTTGGTTCTTTCTATGTTTTGCCCAACACAATAACCATGGAATTAGAATTTACTACTTAAAATTAGATTCTTACTTTCCTTGCACTTCCCCCCCAGGGATTTGAAGACTGTCTAGTCTTTGATGAGCTGATGGACCAGTTTCCAAATGACCTCTGTAAGTGGCTATCAGATAGAAAAAACAATATTCTACCAAATGCAAATTAAAAATGGCTTGATGTGAAATGAGTTCAGTATCTCTATCATCTACTCCATCCACATATTTAGGGTGTGTCTTCTCCTTCTGCAAAACTGCATAAGAACCAACTCCCCCAACCTCTGTGGGCTGGGCAGATTGTAAAGTCTGATAGATCCTGCATGTATGTGTGTAGCAGAATAAGAGATAAGGACTGTGATTGCTCCTGAAATGGAAAGAATCTTTATGAGAAAACTTAATTGATATGGCCCAGGTATCACAATCTACAGGTTTGAATGATTATTCTGTCTGTGGGGAAAAAAACATCAGCAACGATAAGAAGGAATTGTAACATGAAGCACACCATAAAATTGCTACTTATCATGAGCATTTTTAAAAGAGATCCAGGGTCTCCGCTTCACCATGTACACTGTGAGTAACATTGTGAATTACTTTGTAACATATATGTGCAAATAGGCATTAAATAGTCTAAAGCAAATAATGTGTATAAATTGTCTCCATCTTTTTATGCTAACCCCATGACATCTCAGTTTTGGACCTCAAAATCCCCCTCCTGATGTACTTTTTTAAGACAATGACAAGTATGTTCTCTCTGCCTGCAGAAATTTCTGTTTTAGCAAACTATTTTTAAACTAGATCAAACCATTTTTCATTAATCTTGTGAGCGTGTTCTGATAATTTGATATATTGCATTTCATTTTATCTCATTATTTTGTTTGTATTTATAATCTGGAACCTCTTCAAGACTGTTTTACAGACAAAATCAAACATTAGATATTTGCATTTTGCTTTGTTTTGTAGTTAGTTCAAACAAATTAATGATCCTATTCTACCCTAGTGTTATTCTTTTCTATAAAAGGAGATGCTGAATAAAGCTCATGAGTTCTTCTTCAAGCTGCATTAACTTATTATCCTCTAGTTTTTCAGTCAGCAGAAATGGAGGCTGGCATCAATTGCACTGCTCTAGTAGCTGAGACTTAGAACATAGAACATAGAATAATAGAGTTGGAAAGGGACCTTGGAGGTCTTCTAGTCCAACCCCTTGCTTCTTCTTAGTTCAGCCCCCTTCTTCTGCTTCAGTACAGTAACAGAGACCAGCTAGTGCACGGGTCAGCAACCCGCGGCTCCAGAGCCGCATGTGGCTCTTTGAGCCTTCTCCTGCAGCTCCCAGCCTCCTCTGCCATTTGCAGAGAGAGAGACAGAGACAGAGAGAGGCACTTGCGCTTCCCTTCTCTCTCTCTCTCTCTCTCTCTCTCTCTGTGTGTGTGTGTGTGTATAAAAAAGAGAGTGGCCTCACGTTGTTCTCCGACGAGCTGACAAGCTTATTGGGCGGGGCTCCTCCCTTTGCTGCGTCTGTGCAGGACGCAGGAAGCAGGAAGGGCAGGAGAGAGCCAGCCCAATAATGTGTGTCAGCTTGTTGGAGAACATCCTGAAGCCAGCTTGCCAGGTGAGCAGAAGATCGGAGAGAGGGAGAGAGAGGAGGGAGAGAGAGAGAGAGAGAGAGGGAGAGAGAGAAACAGAGAGAGAGAGAGGGAGAGAGAGAGGAAAGAGAGAGGGAGAGGAAAGAGAGGAAAGAGAGAGAGGAAGAGGAAAGAGAGAGAGAGAGAGAGAGAGAGAGAGAGAGAACTCATGCACAGCAGCCTCTATTTCTTTTTAATTAAACTCTTTAATCAAGCTCCCCACCCCTTGTGTGTGCGCGCGCGTGCGGCTCCCAGTATTTTCTTTTCTCTGGGAAACGGGTCCAAGTGGCTCTTTGAGTGTTTAAGGTTGCAGACCCCTGAGCTAGTGTGAGTGAGTGAGTGTAATATAGTCAAATTAAGAAAGCCTTTGGTGGATTTCCCTGCCTTTATTTCTCTTTCACTGAGTGACACCTGTTGGTGGAAAATATAATTACACTGCTTGGTGGGGTTTGAAACACTGGGAAACCCTTATCCAAATATTCTCTGGCTGGCAAATTGCAGACATAGAGGAAAAATGAAAAGGAGCAATTCTGACCAACTCCTTCAGCCTGTGCCCTTCCTCCATGCCTGGGATGTGTCAGTTGGAAAAGCTGTAAAAGCCGGGTACAGGGTGAATTGGGAGGAAGCTGCAGTTGATAAACACTGCAAAGAAATGGCAGTGCTGTAGCTTCAGATGGCAGAAAATGGAACAGCCAGGGGGACATACAGTAGGGTAAGAATAGGCTGAATAGCACCGACATCCCCAGAATAACTGAAACAGAGAAAATACGGTCAGGCAAAACCCCTTGTCGGCAGAAGCAGTAGTAGTTTGGAATTTAGCAATCCAAGCTGGCAGCTCTTTTCCCATTTAAGTCAACCTTATGTTCAGCACAAGGACACAACTAGTTTAGTTGTCTAAGTGCAGGTTTAGCTTTTTAGAAAGTGACCTTGTATACAACAATCCTGAGAAATTTATTTATTTAGTAGATTTATATATTGCCTTTATTTTGTACAGGTGTACATAATGCTCCTGCCTCCAATTTTCTCCACAACAACAATTGGTGTGTGTGTGTGTGTGTGTGTGTGCGTGTAGCTGAAAGAGTGTGACTGAGAGGCCATTATCAACCTTGTTTATCCTAGAGAAATCCTTAAAAAACATTAAGGTCTTAGGGAACACCTGCATAAAAAATATTTTTTCTACAGCTCATGGTACATTAGTATGGGTCAGTAAGTTGTAGATATAATAGTCTAATATAGTAATAATTGTTGGTGGCCTTTGGAACAGAGAATGATATTTTTCTGTGGCTCTGGGTTTTTGTTTGATTTCTCTTCTGCCACAAAGGATGTCAAGTCTAATGTAAGTCAGTAATATAAATAGATGAAACTTCATTTTTTCCTTTCTTTAAAATTGATTTTTTAAACATATAGAAGTAAACCTAAAAGTCTTATCACAAATTTCTTCTGTATAAGATGCTAATAAGCAATGATTTAGCCCCTCCCCTACCTTTCCTGAAAAAACAAAAAGCAGTTTTGCAAAGTTATCATTCTTAAACTCTTTCTTTTCATAAATTTAAAAAACTTACAAGGCAGACATACTAAACTTTTAAGCTAAAGTGGGGGTTTCATTTTTTTAAAGGTAATCTCATTCCATTTTTTAAAAGAAAAGGCTGACTATGAAAAAATACAGACAATATTGAATAGTGAAGCTATTAAAAGTCTTAACCCTAAGAAATATGTATAAAAATATAGACAGCTTTATATATGACTTTGGAAAAATGTCCCTTAGTGAGTGACATGATAAGGCTCAAATATAAAGTAACAGTTACAAAATTATATAGTAGATATTATTAATCAGCAACAGCAAAGTGGCAGGCCAGCAGCTGAGTCATGGTCTATAAAAATTCTCAACACTGCAAGAACTGGTATTATGTGATATGCAAAGTTTTTTTAAAAAAATGTTAATTTTTTTGGTTGCAATCTCTTGCAGAACCTGAGTTGACAAGGACTAAAATAGAATATTACTATAAACACTTCACAGACAGTATCTTTAGGCATTGTATGCTCATAAAGCTGTAAATTGAACGTGAAGAAGCATACAACAAATGCTTATCAGGGAATGGCAACTAGTTGCAACTTCTATTTGCATCTTCTATGGCATATCAAAGTTTCTCTCTGCAGAAAGCCTGTGTTGTCCCTGCTTTTTCCTTAGGTGTTTGCCTTCCAATGTTCTCAAAGCTAAGGGTACCTGACGATCATGCAATTTCAGATTTAGCCATGTATAATTATATAGAGGTAAGTTAAACAATATTTGATTGGCCATTGAATTATGGGCAATGCCACCAAATGCAAATCTATCTCTTTCTGATTTCAGATGCGGGAACGTGTGAATTCAAGGTGGTTCATTTTCCGAAAGCATATAGACAATTGGCTTCATGTACTCCTGCCTTCTATCATCATTCCTCTGTATACTATGGTGAGATTCTAACACTTAATACTGCAGGATTTTTCATGTATTTTTTCTCCCAGTTGTCCACTTTTTCCTTCTGGGATACGCCCAGGTTCCTGTATTGATTTTGTAACCTCCTTCAGGTGACATTCTCCAGAATCCGATACCATGAAGCTGTGCAAAGATGGAAATGGCAGAATAAGGTAAACTATATTCAGATGCATTTGCCTAAAGTAGCTACACCAAGCATTTATTGTTGTGGCAAAGGCATAGGAGGAAATTGAGAAGTATAACTATAAAGATGAAAATTTAGAATGTCTAGTACCATCAAATTATACATACTGTAAGGGTGCAAATAGTTTTCCAGTAGACATGAAGGCCCTACCTGACTCATCCCCTCTTTGCTCGTCAGGGCTTGGGGTTGATAGAGAGCATGACCAGAGACACTCCAGGACAACCACTACGTATAATCCCCTAGTTAGAATTTATGAGTCCTGAGGCTGTTCAGGATCAGCAGAGTATTACTGGGGCTGCCCTGAAATCTCTTCCTTCCAGGACCCTCTTCCTTCCCGGAATGTGAGCCCAATTTCACCAAACAGTTCTGGGAGGATTAATGAACTAGGATGGTTATATGCTCATCATCAGCAGATTCCCTTGTGCCATATCTTGCCCAGTTTGATGGTGAAATAAAGAGACAGATGAAAATAGGGAGTGATATAACAGAGAAATAAAAATGGTAATTAAGGATGCAAGAAATGCTTGTTGAACTCAAACCTACATTTCTTTGGGACTGACATTGATGTGTGTTCAGACCAATAGCCTTAAATACCAGATTTAAGTCTTCCTAAAAATGTTCCCCCTAGAATATTTTTCAGATATTTTACTAAAATGCAGATTTTTCGTTGTTGTTAAAGGTGATCAATAGAGGCCTCTTCCTCACCATGGTAGCAGCAGCAGTGAGTGGCATCTATCTATTCAGAAATGGAAAGTTACCCAAAACTGACTTTCATATAGAGGATTTGTGGAGACATACTTAAAAATGGTGGAAAATTTTCAGAAATCACTTTAGATAGAAATGAATGCTTTCTGAATAATTAATCTCTGTTTTAGAAATTGGTCCTCCAAATATAAAAACACGTATGATGTAGATGAATGCTGGATTCAAGACCTAAATTCCTGTTCATATTGAGAAATTCACTGCTATTTTGTTATCAGTGAACATGTCATAAGCCACTTCTAGATATGGATATGCCTTGTATTTTATCATTGCTTTTCTGTTTGTATTGCAACTGCAGTGTACAGCCCACATAACTCATTGCTGTCCTGTGTTTCATTTGCAAGAAATCTGCACTATCCCAGCTACATCAACAACACATTTTGACAGAAGATGCTAGGGCTTTTCTAAGATTGTTTTACCACCTCATCTTCGGTTCCCTCCCATAAGATAATCATTATGGCAATGCTTGGAGTTATCTAATTCAATTGTTTCTGCATCTTTAAAAAAAAATCATATAATGCCGGTATTCCATTCTTCTCAAGTTCTAGTATGGTGAAAAAAATAAAGTTGTTGGTTGGAATCCAATTGTCTATTTCTGCTAGAACAGTTTCAGTAATTGCATTAGGAAGGTAATGATTCTCTCCTCTGTAATTATATCCCTGTGCATCCTCAAAATATGATCTGGAAGCTCTTTCAGGTTTTGTGGCAATAGTGAAATTCAGTTTGCATGATATTAGTTCCATCCAAAATTCTAAATCTCAATGTCATGCTCAATCGATTTTAAGGTAGATGGTTCTGGGAGAATGGTAAGGTCAGCAGGTTAGCAGGCAAATGCCTGGAAAATATGGTAGAAAAACATCAAGATCAGGAGAGTTTTCAAGTTCACAGAAGTACTTAAAGGATGAGCAGGCAAATGCTGAGAAGACCAGAAGGCAGTGGGCCAGTGGGAAGGCACTGGGAAGATTAGGAAGTGAGCAGGTCAGTGAGACAATCCTAGAAAGATGGGAGGCAGCCAAGGTGGTGAGAAGATGCTATGATGATTGGTAGGTGAAAGTGTTCTGTCCTTAGGATGGTAGACATTGAAGAGACTTGCGAGTACAATAACAAGGTTTATTCATCAAACACACAGGAAACAGAACAGAACAGAAAACGAAACTGGCTCCGCCCTTTTATACAAGGAACCCTGGGTAACTGTAACCAATCATTGCACGAGTTTCTCCCGTGCTAAAAGCAAGCATGCCCGGGTCTCCAGACATCCAGTCTCTGCAGCAACCATGTGGCCACTAGCTTCGCCTGGTTCCTGCCCTGCACCTGCTGTCTTAGCAACTCAGTACATTACAGAAAGGGCCAGCAGGAAGAAGCTGAGAAGATAGCAACAGCACTTAGACTTATATACTGCTTCACAGTGCTTTATAGCCCTCTCTAAGTGGTTTACAGAGTCAGCATATTGCCCCCAATAATCTGGGTCCTCATTTTACTGACCTCAGAAGGATGGAAGGCTGAGTCAACCTTCAGCCAGTGAAACTTGAACTGCCAAACTGCTGGCAGCCTGGAGTCAGCAGAATTAGCCTGCAGTACTGCATTCTAACCACTGCACCACCAGGGCTCTTAGCAAAGTTACTCCTGAGTTAACAACAGATGAGGTGGGGGCCAAAGGTGCAAAGAATAGTGGAGCAGAGAGCATGTACTAGGGAAATTGGAAGTACATTTGAATCTGTTGTAATTCTGATTACATACCGGAATCTCATATACTATATAATTCCAGTTCTCTTGCTTGTCTTTAAACTTATGAATATTCTATCTATTCATATTTAAGGGGAAATAAAATTGATACCAAATAACCCCTTTCACATCTCAGACTACTTCAACACATAAGGCATGCTTGAGCACAAATTGAAATGTACATGAGCTTTAGTGGTATCAGTGTATAGCTGAGAATTGCAAGCATGGCTACATAGTTGCAAATTGAAATGGCTTTAAATCAGTAAAGTATTGATTTCAATGATGCATTAACAACATTTATCAAGTACCTTATTAAGTACCTGGAATCTGCACTGAGCCAAAATTTTGTGAAAACAATGCTATGCACATTGTGACATCACAATACAAGTTCTGCTCCTTACGTACATATACATATGATACGTTGCAGTGCTAATACAAAAGGGGAGAGTTTAGATTGCAATTGTTGTTTTGCCATTTTCCCTCCTTGTGGATGGTCATGCCTAGCATCTTCAGAATTGACAAACTTTAATATACAATGTTAAAGTGACTGCAATTACCATGTTTTCCCGAAAATAAGACCTACCCTGAAAATAAGCCCTAGCTTGATTTTGGGGAGTGGGCCTAATATAAGCCCTACTCCCAAAATAACCCCTAGTTTTGGGGTGAGGCGCACACCTAAAAATCAAGCTAGGGTGGAGGTGGGAGGTGGAGCTACCCCACACGCCCCACACCCGCTTACCGTTGCAACCAAGCCTCCCATGCCCCGACACCTGCCTCGCAGGCCCACTTCTTCTGCGGCTGCTTGCTACTGCTCACACGTGTGCCTCACCCCCGACCTCTATTTTGCCATCAGAGGTCTTCAGGAAATGCCTCTGCAGCTAAGATGGGAGCTCTGGATTGACACATGTGGCACCCCCGGCCTCCATTTTGCCTTCAGAAGCCTTCAGAAAAGGCCTCTGCAGCCGAGAACCAGGCTCCGGATTGATGTGTGCAGCACCCCCTGGAGGCATTTCCTGAAGGCTCCTGACAGCGAAATGGAGTCCGGGAGCGATGCACATGAGCGGCAGCGAGCAGCCGCAGATGTGGGCCGGCTGGGCGGGGCTGTTGGTGCCACCGCCACAAGGTGAGACCGTGGAAAAGACATCCCCTGAAAATAAGACCTGATGCCTCTTTTGGAGGCAAAAAAAATAAAAATAAGACTGGGTCTTATTGTCGGGGAAACACAGTACCTTGTTTCCTCTTGGTTGCATACAGCTTGCCTGATTCCTTGCATTGACTTGTTCTTCATTGTAATGAAGGCCTTATGCATGATTTCAAACCAATCTTTTCCTGTAGTACTACAGGGATTTTTTTACCCACCAATTAGTTTAATTCATATACCATTCTATTAATTAAAATTTGTTAAAATCAGTTGTGACAATACTATTCCTCATGTAATGTCCTATCATGCCTATCATGTACTATCATGCCAGCAATTGATGTCTACAGTGCCAAAAATTTGGGAACAAAAATAAAATACACAGCTTTCAAATATCTCATCTGCTTCCATGTCACATATAATGCTTGGCTTTGCATTTGCTCATATCCTGTGGACTTAACGAATTCAACCAAACTAATAAAAATGATTTAATGCAATGGGTAAACCAGGACAGAACTCTGTTCATGCATCTCACCAGTCGTAATATGGTTTGCCTGATTTGTCATGTCATAAATGTTCTTTGAATATAGAGCTGATCAACAGCCCAAAGAAAAGCTATCTGATTATAATTTGTAGACCTGTCAGTATTTTTTCAGTAAAAGGATTTCCTATATTCAGCAGCTGATATAGTTATTAAGTTTAAATCGGAAAATGGAAGTTACCATTTAGTCTTATCACTCACTGGGTAATACTTTTGGAAAAACTCATTTTTTCTGGACTAACTAGGCATTCTGAACAGTAGAAGAGAAATGCAAGTACATTTTTACTAACATGTTATTGCTTAAAACAATTCTATTACTGGGGATTGAATGGTCGATTGATATCCAGACAGGACATCTGGCACAAAGAAGCTCATCCTCAGCTCATAATCTGCTCCTCAAAGTTATCAGATCATCAGATCCCTGATATAGCACCAGGTGAATAAAAGTTTTTATAGATTTTTTGATTCATTTGGTAATAGCTTCAGAACTGTCCCTTGCAAGCAGAAACAAAATTTTGCTGACCCACAATCATGATGAGCCAAAGCCATTTGAGTCTATTCCATAATAGTCAAATATTCCCCCCCTAAAAACCGCCCAAAGTTCTCTGACTACTCACCTGGTTTTGTAAACTACGAGACAAATATACACATAGGTACATATAGGTGATATGTATGGAAAGAGCAATGCTAGAAATGTGTTAAGTGCTGGAAGCTCTCTGAGGTAGTACACTCAGCTATTTAAAGCAAAGGGACTGAATGCTGATTGGCTGCTCTGCTCTGAAACACTCTTTTGGAGTCCCAGAAAAAAAAAGGTTCACAGTGCAAAACATTGACGCTCTTTGAGAGATGGGTGGAATTGCAATTGCTCATGAGATGAACAAATCAGCAGCACACATTGTTTTGAATGCAACATAGTACCTTCTTGGGAAAATTACCAGTTTGTGGTAATAGCTCATCACCTTCTCACTCACCTTAAAATAGGCCTTATAAACACCTCACCTCACCTTAAAATAGGCCTTATAAACAGCAAAAGTGTTAATTAAAAGAACTCCCTGAGTGGCAGTTGGCAATTTTATTTACATACTGTATATAGTAGAAGTTTAGATAATTTTATAAACCAAAACCCCAATTCCCTACAGTTTATATGGGTGATGAATGGAAGAGGCCTAGCTGCTCTGAGTGCTTCATCTGAGATATGCAGTAAAGTTCTCTAATGCTTACGTATTTTTTAAAAAATGTTGGAATAGAAGCATGTTGCATGTAACAACAGTGGCAAGAATTATATTCGTGCAGTATTGGAAAAAGGAAGAAATACCATCAGATGAAGAAATAATTAAAAAAATACTAGAATGTGCGGAGATGGATAGACTGACTTTGAAGTTGAAAGAAAAAGAAGAAATGGAATATTATCAAACTTGGGACTTATTTTATCAATGGCTAGAGGAAAGAATAAAGGATTAGGAATTAAATATGTATTAGCGAATGTAAACTCAGACAGAACGTTTGTTGAACAAGTACTATTGAAAGTATGAAAAAAATCAATAAAAATCTTATATATATATAAAAAAAGAAGCATGTTGCAAAACCCACAGAATGGTTTTCTCAAAAATAACTGATATTATACGGTAATAACGGTTTATTTAAGAAAAGCAAATGGATTCATCTTCTGTTTTTCTGCTGAAGAGTTTCTTTGTGGTTTGCACTGTTGCTGGAGTTTCATTTCATTGGCCATTAAATCTGGGGTTCACAACAGTGGTAGTAGCACTCTTGAAAAGAGGATTGTCAGCCTGTCAATAAAACATCAGAAACTTTTAGCTGCTAATAAAACCTAACATTTCAAGATCAGATCTGGATTCAGATGGATAATCATGCACTCATTTAATAGCTTGATAAAACCCAAACTAAACAGCAGGAAGACGATAGAATCTACACCAAAGGCCTGCCCAAGTACACCAAGTTGAATCAATTACTTTGATTAATAACTCAAACACAGGAAGAAAGAGACACAAGTAGGTCTTCTCCTTTCTTTATATCTCTCCACCAGAGTTAAACACCTTACCTCATTCCATTTGGCCTTGGATTTCTCCTTCTCAAATCTGTGATATTCTTTGCGATCAATCAACTCTGCCACTAGCCGCCAAGCCAGGAGGAGAAGGAGCCCAATAAGAGCCACTCCAGCTATAGTGCCTCCCACTATGGCTGCAATGTTAGGGGGTTGGGGGCATTCTAAGAAAAGAAAGAAAAATGATTAAAAATGTGTGCTTGACTGAGCAACAGAAATACAGCTATGCATGTATTTATAAGACTATATCTGTTTGCATTTATTACATGCTAGTGGTAAACATTTCTTAAATGAATAAAGATGAGGCAGAATTCAAAAATATACATGATATATTTTCCCCTACATAAATAACAGATCCTGAATCTCCATATGAAATTGGTAAAAACTCTTTAAAGGCCACACATTCTGTCAGTGGTTTGCTATCCCATCTGGGAGACCTCCTAACTAATTCTGACTCACTAGTTACTATAGGTTTTTCCAACACAAGGAAGAAAAATCCTCATGAGGTCCTCTCAAAATGCTGAACAATACAAGTTGCCTCTCTTCCCATCACTTACACAGTGAAAGCCAAGATCTGCTTACGTTATTAGCTGTGTCCAACAATTACACAGCACTCATGCCATTTCTAGTCAAGAGATATTACAATGGAGAGCAGATGTTAGTTTTGGTGATGTGGCACTAAAAGCATACCTTTCTCAGGATTGACTGTAATAGAATAGTGCTCTTCTCCATCAGTCTGAAACATTGTGTAAGAGATCCAGCAATTCTGTGAATCCTTTTCCCTGCATTCTTTACTTTTTGGTTGCACTTTACTTTCAACAGTAATATTTGAACAACTATCAGAGCAATTCTTCTGAAATGGACCACTCCCAAAAGCAAGACATTCAACACAGGAACTAAAAAAAAACCAAGAAGGAAAGCTTTTTTAAAAAGTTTCATAACAGAACCATGATACAACAGATCTATATTTTATATAGTATATTATAGCATATTATAAGTGAGGAGGATGTAAAGCTGAGAGAACCCAAACTTATTAAAATATATACTATGTAAATTCTGTATTAGGAGGATGACAAGTTTGAGCTAACCTCAAATAGATGAGATCTCCCTGGGGTTTACATTAACTGTCCCTGGTCAACTGGTATTGTTTACTGAGGAGAATGGAGACTGAGGTAATATCCTAACAAGACTCCCTCCAAATCATTTTATGATATAAATAAGCTGAACCTGAAGTGGAGCAATAAAATCTAGTTGTACAGCAGATATCTCTCCAGGAGCCTAGGATTTGTTGGAGGCTCCCTCTTTGTATTTTTAATACCAAAATCTATAGACAGGAATGGATTTTATTGATGCCAATTCCTGACTAGGTTGGGAAACCAATGGAAATGGTTTCAGTTAAGCTCAGTTTTGCTTAACCCTTTATACTGAGGACTGATTGACAATATAGCAGTTTGCTCACTGTCCCACTGTTAACATGAAGATCAAAACATGAATAGTAAAAATGATGCACTTTGGGACTTTTAATTAAATTTGTTATTGTGTTTGGATGTGTTATTATAATGAGCTCTACTTTTTATTTATTAGAGTATGTATTGCTGCCATATTTTAAAAATAAGATCAAGATTATTTTTTTTGAGAGGGAGAATTATGATGATTGGACATTTCCCTGGATCTTGAATAATGATGGGAAGAGACTGCAATGTGTGCATGGGCCCTACTGATAAATTTCTATTTGCTAAGTTTGTGCATATGTAGATATTACAGAAGGAAATAAAGGCTAATCAACAAAAACATCAAGAGGGAAAAGCTGTAATTATGCACAACTATGCCTTGCATGTTCACTAAAGAGTTTACATCATTTTGTACCCAATGGAACAGCTTAGGGAAGCCCTGAAAATGAATATACTTTTCTCATGGGCAATGGCACCTATATAGTTGTCTTTTAGAGTTTGTTATGGTCTGTAATCTAAATGTCAACCTCCAGCTCAAGTATCCAAATAAAAGTCCAGAATTATTTTCCTCTCTGAAAAGCTTACTCTTTATTGAATACATGGCCTGGTAAAGGCAAGGAAAAACTAACTCTAAAATCCCAGAGTTCTGAAGAAGCTGGCAGATGTTATCTCAGAACCATTGCACCATATCTTTAAAAAATCCTGGAGCACCGGGGAAGTACCTGAGGATTAGAAAAGAGCTGATGTGGTCCCCATCTTCAAGAAAGGAAAAAAAAACAGACCCAGGAAACTACAGACCAATCAGTTTAACATTAATACCTGGGAAGATCCTGGAAAAGATAATCAAAAAACAGATCTGCAAACTAGAAGCAAACAAAGTTATAACTAGTAGCCAGCACGGGTTTGTCAGAAACAAATCATGCCAAACCAATCTTATTTCATTCTTCAATAAAGTGACTAAACTAATAGACCAGCAAAATACTGTGGATGTAGTATACTTAGACTTCAGTAAGGCATTTGATAAGGTAGACCACAACCTACTCCTTGGTAAGCTAGAAAAAGGTAAAATAGATAACATAACCAGCAGATAGATCTGTAGCTGGCTGGCAAACCGTACTCAATGAGTAGTCCTCAATGGCACTACATCAACATGGAGAGAAGTAAGCAGTGGGGTACCACAAGGTTCTGTTTTAGGCCCAGTACTCTTCAATATCTTCATAAATGTCTTAGATGAGGGAATTGAAGGGGAGCTCATCAAATTTGCAGTTTGATAGGAGTAGCCAACACCCCAGAAGACAAACTCAGGATCCAAAAAGATCTTGACAAACTTGAACAATGGACCCTGTCCAACAAAATGAGTTTCAATGTGGAGAAAAGCAAAGTTTTACATTTAGGCAGGAAAAATCAAAAGTACAAGTACAGACTGGGTGAGACCTGCCTTAAAAACAGTAACTGGAGAGGGACCTTGGAGTCCTAGTGAACGGTCAATGTGTAGCAGCAGCCAAAAAAACTAATACAATCCTGGGTTGTATAAACAGAGGCATAGAATCAAGATCACACGAAGTATTAATACCGCTTTATAAAACCCTAGTAAGACCACACCTGGAATACTGCAGCCAATTTTGGTTACCTTATCACAAAAAAGATGTTGAGAGTTTGGAAAAAATTCAGAGAAGAGAAACTAAGATGATCAAAGGCCTGGAGACTAAAACATATGAAGAACGGCTGCAGGACTTGGGTTTGGCTAGCTTAAAGAAAAGAAGAAATGGGGCAACATGATAGCAGTATTCCAGTATTTGAGGGGCTGCCACAAAGACGAGGGGGTCACATTATTCTCCAAAGCACCAGAGGGCAGGATAAGAAACAATGGTTGGAAACTGAACAAAGAGAGAAGCAACCCTGAATTAAGGAGAAACTTCCTGACAGTGAGGACAATTAACCAGTGGAACAGCTTGCCTCCAGAAATCGTGGGCGCTCCATCACTGGAGATTTTTAAGAAGAGACTAGACAGTCACTTGTCTGAGATGGTATAGGTTCTCCTGCTTAAGCGGGGGGGCTGGACTAGAAGACCTTCAAGGTCCCTTCCAGCTCTACTCTATTCTATTCTATCCCAAGGCATAAGACCATAGCATATAACAATGACTTTCCTAGCCAAACCCCCCAGATGTCTATGTAGCTCATGTAAACAAGTTCTCTTCCGTAGAACTGTAGAGGGTTTCATTTCTCCAACTAACCCATTCAAAAGCAAAACCTCCCCCGCCCTTACTCTAATGGCAAGATGAAAACAGAGAGACATGTAGCTGCCAAATTTTCACTCTTGACAATAAATCAGAAATGATAAGCTATTGATCATATTGATTCTCACCATGATAGTTTGGGAATGTATTATAACGTAACGTAACGTAACGTAATGTAACGTAACATAACGTAACATAACATAACATAACATAACCTATATATCTATACCTCTACTCTACCTATCAACTATCTCTATCTATTTACCGGTGTCTGTCTGTCTGTCTGTCTGTCTGTCTGCCTGCCTGCCTGCCTGCCTTCCTACCTATATCTCTTTCTGATCAGTTGAAAGGGAATGCCCATGCATATACAGTATGCTGGACTAGTGATCTGTCTAAAGCAGGGGTGTCAAACTGCCGGCGCATGGGCCGGATGCGTCATGCCAAAACCACGCCCACCCCATTGCCGGCAATAGAAAACAAGTTGTGTTACCTCACAACACGTCATGTGACGTTGCGAGTTTGACACCCCTGGTCTAAAGTATTGATGAATGTCTTCAGTTCTGTATCCACAAACCAGTTTATTTACATCGGGTGATCAAATACATTTTTAGAATTGCTTCAGATCTTATCATGCCTCCAAAGGTCTTTGATTTTTAAGAGAACAATGTGAATTTGAATTTGTTCTTCTAAATCAAAGCCCTGGTTTAAACATGAATGTATAGCTGCTAAGAAAATATGAGTTAGTATACAGCAAGAGTAAGTTTGAAGAAGCAGCAGCAGTCTGTTATTGTGGAAAAAGACATTACAGGTAATCCTCGACCTATGACCACAATTGAGCCCAAAATTTCTGTTGCTAAGCAAGGCAGTTGTTAAGCAAGTTTTGCCCTGATTTACGATTTTTCTTGCCACAGTTGTTAAGTGAATCACTACAGTTGCTAAGTTAGTAACACAGTTAAGTGAATCTGGCCTCCCCATTGACTTTGTGACATGGTTCCGAAGGAAGAAGCTTTTCAAAGAAACTTGAGGCATTGTTTTCCTTAAAGAATCTTTAATGGCAACATAGCTTCGGCACTTACAAAGCGAAGCCAAATTCTGAATTCTCCTCCCTCATCCCACAGTATCTAAGCATAACTCACTCCCTCATTTAACACTCATTAATCACATTCTCCAATTAGTTTGAAGTGTGAACTTTCCCTCCTGTTCCATAACCCGCCATATTTATCTCCTCGAATTACAACTACCCTTGAAAATACTGTACTGAGATACTGTTATGGCTAACTAGATCTCAAGCACATTCTTCCACTCCCCCCTCCTCCACCATCTAATTGTATCTCTAATGTAATACACAGGTTAAATAGTAAATGTCTGCATCTTCATATATTGTCAAGCAAGAACATTCGATGTTAGCAACATTGACATCCGGCCCCCCTTACAAAAAAGACAGATCCTGTAATGTAAACAAAAGCATATGTTAATTACTAGTTTTCGGTTTGTTGGGGTGTTTCGCATGAAATCTTTTGATGAGTCTGACAGCTTTCACCTCACTGGATTTCACCCAGTTGGCTTCAGACAACGGGTATCCCTTCCATTGTACTAGGTACTGCAATTTCCTTTTAAAAATTCTAGAATCAAGAATACGTTTCACTTCATAGTGGGTCTGTCCTGCAACAATGAGGGGTCCGGGTGCCTTCTTAGGGGGAGGTCTTAAAGTGGAGCCCCGATAAGGTTTCAACAAGCTGCTATGGAAGACAGGGTGAATTCTACCTAAGAGTCTAGGGAGTTTCAGTTTTACGGTGACCGGATTGATGATCTTTACGATAGGGAAAGGCCCCAGGAATTTCAGTCCTAACTTTTTACTGGGTAATTTGAGGCGTAAATACTTAGTCGACAGATAAACCTTTTCCCCAACTTGGAATGTTCTTTGGGGAGCCCTCTTTTTATCAGCCTGCTTTTTATAGGTTTCGAAAGTCTTTTTTAAAGCAGTCTTCGTGTTTCTCCAAACTTCTTCCCATCCCTTCACCCACTGGTCAAGTGTCTGGGAATCGGTTGGCACCTGGGGGTATTCAGGTATTGGACCGAACTCTTTTCCTGTGGCTACTCTGAAAAGTATATAGCCGGTGCTGCTGTGCACAGAATTATTGTACGCCACCTCTGCAAAAGGGAGGAGGTCAGTCCAGTTTGTCTGTTGGTAGGAAACGTAACATCTGAGATATTGCTCCACGATTTTGTTAGCGGATTCTGCAGCCCCATTGAGATGATCCAATTAGTTTTAGAAAACTCCTCCAAAACTTCGCTGTGAATTGCACCCCTCTGTCTGAAATTATCCGCTTAGGGGCGCCATGCAGCTGGTAGATATGTTTCAGGAACAATTTGGTCAGTCTTTGGGCAGATGGGAGTCCTTTGCAGGCAATAAAATGAGCCTGCTTCGAGAACAGGTCTATCACAGTCCAGATGACAGTATTTCCTCTACTTTCAGGTAGGTCTACTATAAAGTCCATAGCTATTTCTTCCCATGGTTGAGAAGAGTCTGCCACCGGCTGCAGTAACCCAGGGGTTTTCCCCAGGATTCTTTTCATTGTGGCACATACAGTACAACTCTTTACGTAGTTTTCCACATCTCGTCTCAGCCCCGGCCACCAAAATTGCTGGCAAGTGAGATGTAGAGTTTTTAGATATCCAAAGTGTCCAGCCTGTTTAACATCATGGCTGTGTTTGAGAGCATTAAGACAGAGGGCTTCAGGTAAATACAGTTTTCCCCCTTTGTAAGCCAAGCCATCCCTGCACGTTAGGGAGGTTTGATTATCTTTGAACCATTGATCGGTGAGGAGCTCTAGTTTTTTTCCCCTTAAATAACACGGGGGCCCCCACGGTAGATTTGGCCCACTCAATGAACCCCCTCGCTAGGTTCTTATTCACGTATTGCTGCATCTCTTCCATTTCGAGGAGGGACATAGTGTACATTCTCGGGCGTGGGAGTTTGGCTCCTGGCACCAGTTCGATAGAGCAGTCATTGGGCCTGTGAGGGGGCAGGGCATCACATTCTTTTTCACTAAATACCTCCACTAGGTCCCGGTATTTGCTGGGGATGAGTGGTTTGCCTGGTGGCGGTGAGGCAGCCATGTGCGCTCGCTCATTGGGTGGCCTGAAGTGTCCTGCGACGTCGGTTGAATCAGTGGCTTAGGCCCTATAGGTAGTCTCACAGTTCTCATTCCTTTCTCCCACCAGATAAATGGCTTCCATTTGTCCAACCAGGCTAAACCTAGGATCAAAGTCTCAGTCATTTTTTGGGCTACCAGGAAGCGAATAAACTCCCAGTGCGCACCTATTTCTAGGCGTAAGGGCTCAGTTAATTGTGTGACTAAAGTCCCTCCCATCAGGGAGCTATCAGCTTGCTCGAACCTCACAGGTTTGGAGAGCTGTTTTGCCCATATGCCCATTTTCATGGCAAATGGTAGGCTAATAATGCAACGGGTGCATCCAGAATCAATTAGCACGTTTAAGTCTATTTGTGCCCCCGACTTAGGGATTATAAGCTTGGTGGGCAGTGAAAAAGATGGGACTTGTCGACTCACCATCGGGTCGTTCTCTCCTTCGTCGTCGCTGTCAAAGGAGGGTAGAGCAGGGGCAGATCCACCCGAAGTCCTGGCATCCTCCTGTGTGGGAGGTGTAATCTGGGCAACAGGTTCTTGCGTGACCCGGTTGGATTTTTCTCTCGTTAGCTGCTGGGCAGGTTTTCTTCTCGCCGCTGGTTCCGGTCTGCTCTGTAGTCAGGGGTAGGGGACTGGACAGTTTGCTGCTCGATGTCCCTCCTGTCCGCACTGGAAACACTTAATTGACGGGCCAGCAGGTGGCCTGGGTCTCTCAGTTATCGCAGTAGTTGGAGGGTTTCGTGTAGGTGATTGTTGTTCGGGTTGCTCTGGCTGCTGTTCGGATTCAGGTGGGGGAGGCTTCTTATATCGGTCGAGCTGAACGTCTAGCTTCACCGCTGCCTGGTACCATTCTTGCAGCTGATCAAGTACTGCTCGATAGAAGCAGGCCTGAGAGAGGTGATCGTCTAATCCCTCAATGAAGTGATGGATTAGGGATTGCT